>JAPVCE010000029.1:3347470-3544453 GCA_029606265.1 Paecilomyces dactylethromorphus | reverse complement strand
AAAAAAAAAAAAAAAAAACCGCCATCAGAAGGGACTCAAAATCGAATGTTCTTTTTTTCTTGTCTTGCCATCATGATAGCGCCCAAAGTTTTGGTCTTCAGAATCCCAGGCCCCGTAGTCAATTGATAGGTTTGTTAGAGGGTAGCTGATTTCTGCGCGATCAATAGAGGGAAAATGCCTCCCATTTTTACCCGTTTCGACTCTTGCGTTTCTTTGGTGTAATTAATAAGTCTCTGAAGTTCTACCACTTCGGCGTCTTGGTCACCTTTTCCATCCTGCCTTTTGCGCAGCAAAGAAGCGTTTAAAAGAAGATTGACTGATTCCAGTAAGATGTCTGAGAAATGCTCTTTCGCAACTCCATCTTCCAACCATGAACCCTTGCAGAACCCCGCGGGCAGTAGGTTGAAGTGGAGTATGGCCATGATGTCTCTACTGGTATGAGCTTGAGATGGATTGAGGCACAGAAGTTGTCGAAGCATAAAATGGGGTAGGCCATTCCAAATATTAGTTCGATCCGTGGAAATTGGGAGAAAATTGGCTCTACATACTAAGCAACAAGGCCCCGCTCCTGTCGTTCATGATCAATTATTTTCATTGCTTTTGACATATCCTCAGTTTCCGGATATGCTTTGAACAGTCGAGCCTCGCTCTCAGTCCACTGCAGATATCCATTAGGCTCTGCGAAACAAAGAATTAGCAGGGGAAAAAAATACCCGTGTTTCCCACGACGACGGAGAAAGGTTATCCTACTTAAAAGTTGAACTGCATTTTCAACCACGCGAGGAAACTTTTCTTCAGGGACTGCATATGCGAGACCACGAATGTTGACGAGACCAAACTTGCCAATATACTCATCATCGAAGGGCTCAGTGCAATCGTGCTGGACAAGCCGAACACCTGGAGCCGGATTGGGGTTAAAGGCACGAGAATTGATATCGAAGCCAACAAGTAGTGGAGTCACTTTGTTTTTCGTATTGTCATTCTCGCATGCAAACAAGGTATTTGCTACGTCGTCTAGCCAGATGCCAGTACCACAGCCCAAGTCAGCAATGCCCATGTTGACCAGCGTGGATGGAATCGAATCATGAATGAGTCGATCGCCCCAGATTGCATGTTTTATCATTTCATGCTGCCAATCAAGTCGCTTGTGTTCTTCAGTGTTGTTACGGCGGTATGAGAGAACATAGGCTTCCTGGTCCTCGTGAGACGCCATTTTCATCAATTGACCTTTCTCTTTTTTGAAGTTTCGATCTATTGTATTTTTTTAAACTCAAATGACCTAAAGATGAGATAATAGCGAGGAAACCAAGTCTGGATTCTTCGGTTGATTTTGTAATCCGTAACTTTTGGGATTTCCCTTTCGGTGCATAGTGCATCGTGTATTGCTGAATTGTGAGATCTCGGGGAATATTTGAATGCAAGTCAAGGGTGACCTTGTTTGTGATGAAACTTGCATATCCTGCGCAGATGCAATGATACCCAATTAACTAGGTGCTATTTCTGTCGTAGAAATGCTCCCAGGGTGTGACTTTGTTAGCCTGGTTGCCTTAGCAGTCACCCCGCCTATGCGCTCTTTCTTTGTTTCTTTGTTAGATAAATTGATCGAGATGTAAGCTACCAGTTGACCCAAGGAATCAGTTACTGCTCACTGATCACTGAAAGCTGGATTAGAACACAGTATTTCAACAAATCCAGAGAGCAAAGAAAAATACAAGAGCTATGGGTTCTTCATCTCGTCCGGTCTTTGTTATTGTTCCTGGAGCCTCACAATCACCAGCAGCCTATGGCTACTTGCTGCACCTGATCCAAACCAAGGGATATGGCGCCTTCAGCGCGTTGTTACCCAGTGTTGGCGCCACCGAACCCGTTACCGCTCAGGATGATGCGGAGTATGTCCGTTCGCGCATGCTTCTCCCAATTCTTGATATTGAGAAGCACGACGTGATCCTCATTAGCCACTCTTACAGTAGCATCCCCGCCAGTGCTGCTGCCCGAGGCCTGGGAAAAGCCGACCGAACCGCCCAAGGAAAAACAACTTCGGTCCTGGGCCAGATTTTCATTGCCGCAGTTGTTACTCGAGGAGGAGATGGCAACGATCTGGTTGCAAACTTTGGTGGACAAATGCCACCTCACATTCGAGTCGATGTAAATAAATCCCCCACTGCATTTAACCCTTCCCCCGCCCCTCCCTTTTCTTTCTCAGTCTCCTTGTTTTGTTTTTGAAGAAATGGAATCTATCTAACCACCAGTTTCTCTAGGAAGCAGAAAATCTCCTGAAATGCGACGATCCCAAGCCGCCGTTGTTTGGAGATCTACCACCAGAACTAGCAGATGCGGCGGTACTTTCTTGTATCAGCCAGGGCAAGACTTCATTCACGAGCCCCTGTCCAGCTGCCAGCTGGGACAGTGAAGCTTTCAAAGGTCGCATCGCCTATGTCAAGACCATCAACGACCGCGCTGTTCCTTATGAAGCGCAGTCTATGATGCTCCAGGCCTCCGGGCAAGACTGGATTATCAGGGACATAGAAACAGGCCACAGCCCACAGCTCGCAGCCCCGGAGAAGTTGGCAGATATTCTTTTGGAGCTTGGGAAGCACTTTGAAGCATTGTAGATGGATTGAAGCCCGATATGTTTGACATTTCTTTCCCTCTGTAGACAGAGACTATTAGAAAGCAAGGCTGAGGCTCATAACTACACTAAGAATGCTAGTAAATGAATCTTCGAACAAGAACCAAATCTGATTGTAGACTCAAAGTCCAACGATGTACATTGGTAACGACTACAAATGTTAACGTACATTGAGTGAGTTTACTGGGGCAATAGAGATTTTAGCAGCCGTCCACCTACTCCAACAGCATTAAGAATTCTGCCAGCAATTGCCTAAACAAGACATCACATAATAAAAAAAATCAGTAATCTGAATAATAGCAATATATCAGTACAACAATAGTTCTAAGTAAATTTTTTTAAGCTGCTCGCCTTTCAATATAGCGGCTAGTTGCTGATACACTTACATTATGCCTACATTCCTACAGAGTTCTTAGGGAAGACGACTATGTATAGTATACAAAGCTTACAATGACCCAAAATCTCCAAAATAAATTACCTAGAGCACTTCTATCTCCCCTGCCTCAGATTGCCCTCTAATGCAACTACTAGGGTCATCTTAGACGCCTGAGCAAATGCTCTATTCCCTGTGATGATCGACCATACGTTGACACCTGAAAGCTTGGCCATTATCCTAATGCGGCAAGCAGCGTCGTACAGCAGGGTAGTGCGTAATGCAGGCTTCAGGTCGTAATCTTCATTATAACGCAGTTGTTGTTCCGGAAATCATCCATTAAAAATCATCGAAAATGGCCCCCAGTCACGAAACCTATTGTTCGTAGATAGTATTGGGATCCTTGTCTATCCACTAAATTAGATCTTAATGTCAAGCTATAGGCATATACATCTGAGTACTCAGCAATAACTATAACCTACATCTTCTCAGCTTACAGATCTAACCCATATAACAGATTCAGATTCAGATCTAGATCCAGATCCACACATACACATACTACTACTCAGTAAGAACCTTCATCCATCATCCATCATCCCATCCCATCTCATGACCCCCCAATCCGAATCCCGAATCCTAGGACCTGGGAAGCTAGAAAACAGAACCGCAACTGCTGCCTAACCATTTCAGCCCCCATCCAATCAACGAACCTAAACCAACAATAACCATTTCTAACCAAAATCTCACATCTTCTCCACACTTCTTTATCCTGCGCCTCTGCCCTGCCCGCATGTATGTCAGATGTTAGACGCCACCTAACAGGGATCATGTATGTAAGCAAAGGCGAAGCCGAACCGAATGAACCTAAGTTCAATTCGTATCCAAGCCTAAGCCCAAGCCGATGCCGAAGCTCAGACCCCAAATTCAAGCTATTAGAGAGTTTAGCCTATATGTATATGTATAAAGCAAGGTATCGGGATCGGGATACCACGCTATGCATGAATGGCCCCCATGTGATTCGACACGAGGAGAGGATTCGGCCTCGGTTGGCTGGTAATGAGGGGGCGGGGAAAAAGAAAAGAGAAGTTTAAAAAAAGAAAAGAAAAGTAAATATTGTGGATTTGCTCTGCGGTATTAACGACCTGAAACAGATGGACTTGCATCGGCGTTTGGTTGGATGGTTGACCAGTTGACAGGTCGCATGGCGTAGTTAAGCGAGTCATGTTCTACTTAAGTGTACTTACTATCGAACTTACACGGCTGTATTTATAGAATTATAGTCAACCGCCTCTGTAGGAGGCTGTAGTAGCGTGGTTTGATATATCATAGCTATTTTCTGATGCGTTTCAGGTGCAGTTGTTTCAGTGACTATGGCAACGTCTAGTGGCTATGACGCCTCACTATCTGGTGTTTCGACGAAGCATCGGGTGTGAAAATCAAGGAGAAAGATGTCTTGGACAATGGGATTGGAACTGACTCGATAGTCTGATAATTAGTTTCTAGGGCTACAAACCGTAACTACTGTAAGCGATGATCCAGAGTCGTCCTGATCCATAGATGCACATATATTCAGAATTAACAGCTTAGCTAGTATTGATTACCGTATTTGTACCACAACACGCCCATGTACCTGTCTTATCTGCAGCTGCAAACATCACGCTATGCAACGCCGACTGGACTTCGTGTGAAGCCAGTGCAACACACCTCGAGGAACATTAACAGATGAGAAAGGAGGTAACCCAAACGGAAAAGAGAGGAAATGGAAAAAAAAAAGAAACAGAATATAAAGTGTGCCACTCTGCCTACACGTCTCTTCTAACAGTCCATGATGTGGTCCCGTAAGACGATCAGCTTCGGCATGATGAGCATCACTGCAAAAACTATGACCGGACTGACAGACCACCCAACTAACAACAAAGAGAGATAATATTAAGACAAGAGGAAAAAAAACAAGGCTGGTCCGCAACCGAAACAATGCTGCTGCTCTCCAATAGACAGTTCGACTTCAGTCACAGCCACAGGCTGCTGCTTTGCCTAGTCCCACTGCCGCGAACACTGCCCGCGCCGGTTATCTTGTGTCCCAGCATAACTCAAAACCACTTTAGCCCGGATATTCCTTGCAATTGCTTCTGTAACAGGCCCTTTCGAATCCATCTGTCCATCCAATTTCTCCCTCACCGCCCTTTCCCGCCAGTGGAAACAATAACGGCCAGAAAGATATGGGCGTATAAACGACGACATAAGAACCGAGTGAAGTCCCGACAGAAGCGTAGAAGTGGTCGAGAAAGATGTAAAGTCTATTATTATATCGTTCGGAAAACGAGATCGGACGGGCACGTAGATAACCCCCAATTTTCGCCTGGCCGGAATATAGCGCCTTAAAGAGAGTGATAAGACGAAGAAATATATCGTTCCACTGGTCAATTGGCAGCCCGGATGTAGCCCAGCGAAAACAGGCGTGACATGCAGAGATAAACGAGAAAAAAAATTTCCGATGCCATGACCGACTCCGATATCCACCCAATGTGAAAAAAAGATAAAAAGCATTCCGTAATGGCATGCGGTCGTTAACGAGCGTCGCTATGAACAGTCCAACTGAAAAGAAATAGACGGCCGAAAGGAGATGCAGAGGCGGACCGTCGGCCAGATTTCCCACGGAGTCTCGTATTGAAGAGGAGAGACTTCAAGAGAGCTGCGCGGAATAGACGAGATGACAAGCAACTGTAGCTAACATCACTCATCCTTTAACTGGATTAGCACGTATAGCTTAATCGATCGAATGCTGTCACCTACCGCAGCAGAGAGCCTTCATGAGCTTCTGGGCAAACGTTGGCTGCGACTCATTCTGCGCGCCTTGACCTTGCTGGCTGTTCAGTGCCCCGTTACCCGGACTCGTTAGGCGCGGGATGTTGGCGTTCGAGTTCTGAAACTGAGCCTGAGTCGAGGCTGCTGGCGTCGTCGTATCGAGACCCCCCGCTGTTCCGCTCTGGCGTTTGGTTTGCGGTCCGCCGGAGGCGCTTGGCCGCTCGCGCGTCTTCCCGGCTCCGGGCTTCGCTGGAGATGGGGGCGGGGGCTGCGCGGCGTTTAAACGGTCGGCAGTGACTCCAGGTCTCTGGGTTCCCCGAGCAGGAGCTCCATGAAGTTCTCGAGCAGAGGAGTTCTGGGCCTGGTTACCATGGAGATGGTGCTGAGAGGAATAGGACTTGTACTCCCATCCCCGTCCGTTGTTCAGCTTCATCCAGTCGTATTCTCCATCCTCGACCTCTCCAGTGTTCTTCAGCGCTTGCGTGAAGAGGTCTCGCAGGTAATCGTAGTCAGGAGTATCTTCGAAACCGAGATTACGAACGTAAGTCAAGTACTTGGCGAACTCCTCTGTAGGGTCGGTCAGCATGATAATCGAAACGGTTAGGATGAGTTACAGGTCATACCTGGGAATCCGTCGCACAGGTCCTTGATGGCGGTTGTCTGCTTCTTCTCACCGATCTTCTCGTACTTCTGCTTGTTCGTAGCAGCCTTCAGTCCCTGCCAAGGCAGACCACCCCTGAGGAAATACATGAAAACATGTCCCAAGGCCTCCAGGTCATCTCGTCGTGACTGTTCCCGTCCCAGATGGGTATTAATACTCATGTACCGTGCTGTGCCTGATAGTGACTTCCGTTCCCTATAAGGAATGTGTTGTTTCGTCTTTGGGTCTCTGTACTGCTTGGCCATGCCGAAGTCGACGACATGGATGACATTGGCAGCTTTCGTGCCGGGGCGGCCGATGAGGAAGTTGTCCGGCTTGATATCTCTGTAGATCAGGTTCTTTTCATGAATGGTCTGGACGCGAGAGAGCTAAAGGGAAGTCAGCATTAAGAGCATACGGTCAAAGATGTCACTGGACGGACCATCTGCTTGGCAACCATGACCACGGTCTTGATGGAGAACCGACGGTTGCAGTGGTCAAAAAGGTCCTCCAGACTGGGACCCAACAAATCGATCACCAGGATATTGTGCAGTCCTTCCTGTCCAAAGTAGTAAACATTGGGAATACCAGCTACGACGATCAGTATATACTCTTCTTGAAAACGGCTTCGCAGCACTTACGGCATCCAACCAGAATCTTGTAGGTGCGGTATTCATCCCGAAGCTGCGGCGCATCGCTTTTCCGTGGCTCCTGTTTTTCAGATTAGATCATGCCATCTCGGACTCTCGACGACGCCAGCACATACAAATTTGATGGCCACCTGCTGGTTGTTCAACAGGTTGGTACCTTCAAAGATGACACCAAAGGAACCTTCACCAATCTTCTTTCCCACTCTGTAGTGGACACCCACTACGTTCGACGAGGATGATGCCATGACGATAGTTTTCAACGGTCACTTCGGCCAGCAGGAAGGAGGTCAGGATCAATATACGAGTCGCTGAGGTCAAGGGAATTCTCGATGACAGCACGACCACAAGGATCCGGAATGGAGGGTAGCTCCTGATACCACACGAGACCGCGATGGGAGAGATTCGGGGAAACGGGCAATGGGGGTGCTCAGAGGACGACGTCTCTCATCGATGAGAATCTGAAACCGAGGGCCGACCGAACGAGATGATCAATCACCACGCAGCACCCGAACGGAGCAAGTCGACGACTGCTAGCAAACCCGAGGATCGAATGAAGGGACGGAAGACGCGAAGGTTGGCTACTTGAGGATGGTAGGCGAATGGAGGCTCCCGCGTAACGGACGACCGCCCGGACTCACGTGTACGGCCAGAGAATACAGGAGAATAGGGGCGAGGACCAGTCGATCCGGACTTGGACCAGCTGCCACGCAGTACGGAGTCCGCACTGGAAAGCCGTGGAGAGATGGAGAGGGAGGGAGTGGATGGTCGAAGGGGAGTGAGGGAAGGGGTTGTGGCCAGGGAGAGCGTTCTGGGGGAGAGTTTGCTTTGGGTTTGGGGGCTGCGGGAGTCGAATCGCTCAACAAGACAGTGTGACGGAGCTTAGCGGGCGGCGTCTTGGCCGTGGAATGCGCCCCAAAACCCGCGATCTTCGAGCTTAGGCCAGCCTGGACACTCCCCGACCGCTAAAAAGAACCGAAGCCGGTCCGACTGAGGCGCTGTGGTGACTTTGGAGGCGATCCGGGAGCTGCGTTCTGCTGGAGAGGAGAAAACGCTGAGAAAAACGAAACGGGCCCTGGTCAGCCAATTGACAGGGACTAGAGATCCTGGGAATAATGCAATGCTACCGCAGTCGGCACTGTTACCGGTCAAGGAGTGCGATTCTCGAGTCCTCCCAATAATTACTACTATCTCAATATCTACCAAGTTACCTGCAACACAGGTCCAATCCGGGAAAACACTCAACGGTGGAAAAGGCGGATTGTCGGGGAAACCCAGCACGGTGTAATGGAATTGTTCTTCTCCGCAGCGCCCGGCCAACCAAGCCGCCTGGCCGAGAGAGAAAAAAAAAAGGTCGATCGAGGCGCGATACTCACCTACTAACCCGATTCCGCTTGATGTGCAGAGACCGTTGTCGCTGGTCTTTTTTTCTGCGCTCGCTTGTCCCACGGATCTCCCGAATTGGGTTCTGACGTGGTGAACCGTCGCCTCCCGGGTGATTCTTTCCTGGTCTCCCGTTGGTTCTTACCCCTGGCCCGATGGAGACGGAGCCGTGAAAATCACCAAGTCTTGTCCTGTAGTTAGATATCCTGAGGACTATCGCCCCCCCAAGAAACCTTGGTCGCGCCATCATTGTACACTCGAGAAACCAGAGAAGCTCTCTACGATCGACGACGACTCCATCGTCCATCGGGAGAGGCCTGCAAAGATCGTGGCTCGCGGGAACGAGATCTCATTTCTTGCTATCTCCTATCCACTCCATATCCTTCACACGCAACCTGGCGCTCGGACGCCTCCTGCAAAAAGCGACTGCTAGCTCAGGGTCGGTCGACAAACCAGTCAGGATCTGCCAGGGCGAAACGTAAATAGGGTGTATTAATGCCTTCATGATGCATCCCTGCGCAGCAGACCATATCGAGGACACTGACAAGCTCATTGGGAGTCGGAAGTCGTGTGCCGGTCCAATTGGTCTGTGAGACAGTTCCCCAAACTGGTATCTGCGTATCAGCATCACAGCAAAGAGCATCTGACGGCGCGATTGTCAGTCAAATACGTGTTACCACAGCAGAGCTAAGGATGCTATCTTCCACTTAACGGAGTAGACAGGTCCAATCTGCAGAAATGCCGATGATAATGATGAAACACCCATTCTGACCTTCCTCGGCATCCCGCACCACTGAGGCCAAGGAAAGAACACAGAAGGACCCGTCAATGCTTCGCGGTACTGTGGAGGAACATGAAATGAGTTATTGAATTTTTAGAGGATGGTCATCCGCCCGCTCTTCCGCCGTTATGATGCTATGACGACGTCCCCATTCTAAGCACGTAGGTCGAGAGAAGCGACGACCCACCGTCCTCCCGAGCAGATATCCACCAGGTCCCATCTTTATTAGCGCTCAAGGCAATAGAATCGACATATGAAAGGATACGCAAGGGCTCAATCTAATCATTGACTCGTCTCGTGCCGCATTTTCGGTACCGTCCGTGGGCGTAGAGATACTCAGTTGGCCGAGGTGGAGTTCAGCATATCCAACGCCCGTAAAACGCTCTTTTTGAATGTCCTCCAGAGTTTCAAGCGGTGTATCCGCGAGGCGCTAGGTCCATCAGTTTGTCTCTGCGTTCTAAAACAAGGCCGTATTCTAAGGATTTGGTCAAGGGACGGACTTTGTTCGAGGCTCTGAGCCCAGCTGAACGGTTCCCGGACCTTAGTTATCGGCGGCATGGAAAGTTTATGTCCGGGATAAGGAGCTTCATGGTTCTCTACATGGCTTGGACACATAATTTCCGTTATACCCGTTTGTTTCTGTTAGCTTCTGCTTCAAATAGTCAGAGCACAGACAATATCGCGGGAGAAGAGCCTGCACTAGCCATATTTCGGAAAAAAAAATATATATCGAAATCCAATCATATGATAATTATATATCATTCATTAAGATCTACCTCTAACAATAATCCTCCTACTCGGATTCAACACATTCCTGCCATGGTACCCCATACCCGTAGATAAATTATATAACTGACAGTTAATACCCTATCTAATCGCATGAAACACTAACCACAACTAGCAGGACCCTCCCCCCTTTAACCTAGTCACCACCTTCCAAACACCACTAGATCTATATTATACCATTTATAACCTAGCACAACCACCTAGCTGAGCTGAGACCGTACTTCTCCCCCCTCCCCCCCTTTCCGGGTACCGCTCTAGAAAATGGCTATAGCTTCTAGAACCCAAGGAGAGAGAGAGGGGGGAGGGGGGAAGCTATCTGGTAAAATCCTAGAATGCCATGTGGTATTTATTTCCGTAGACAACACCGCCATGTTCTTAGATGCTATATATATATATATCGACACTACAATGCCTTACTCGGGATTCTCCAGGACTGGAGTTGGATTGGATTGGATTGAGTCGAGTTGATAAGGGGAGGGGGTAAGTGAAAAAAAAAAAGCAAAAAAGTTCACCGAAAGTTCCCCGTATCGGAGTCAGGTGAATGGGAGCTATGAAGAGGGTTAAGTCTGTTTGAGCTTTATGGAGCTTGGGCCGATCTTTTTTTTTTGTTTTTCCCTTCCTTTCTTTTTCTCCTCCCCGAGAGGGATATTAATATGTTCTTTATAACATGACGTACGCGCAGTTGAATTTCATAGCTGGTGAGTTAGATCTGGAGGAAATTCGGCTCCGGGATAAAGGTAGTGGTCTATTATGAGTTTTTAGCATTTAGGGGGCTTTTGATGATAAGGGAGGAGGGGAGGGCTGAGATAGGGAAAAAAAATTCTTTTGGCATTCAGAAGTAAACGTTTCATAGTTTTGGTACATTTTAGAGAAGTTGAATTTGGATTTGAAAATTTGAGGACATGTGTATTCCGCAGGGATGATGTTGACATCATTGAGATAATGACAATCCATTGTTGATAGTATGTTGTGCTGTGTCATTGTATTCATCCAGGGATTCAGAACAATGTATCACATTCCGTTCCCGTTTCCCGGGTGAAGAGCAGTGACATCTACACCTGGTCGGCGGAGATCGCCTCTGCTTCGCTACCCAGTTCATCGAGAGGATTTCCGTTTTCTTCATCTTCGTCCTCTTCGCCTTCATCCTCGTCATCATCATCATCGTCATCTTCTTCGCTGCTCGTGCCGCTGCCCTCGCTCTCACCCTCGCTGCCGGGGTCGTAGTCTTCCTCCTCTTCATCTTCCTGATCTTCGAGTTCACGCTGTGCTTTCTGTAGCTCGCTTTCCTCTTCTTCTCCGTTGACTTCTGCCCCAGCCTCTTCCTCCTTCTTGAGCCCGTTGACGTTGTACTTCTTTGCGCGTCTGGCTTCCGCCAGACTAGCGTCCTGTAGACTGTGCTTTTTGATGTATGCGTCGATGCCGGCGAAGTCCGCCTGATCGATCATCGAGAGTTCGAATTCCTGGGGCTCTGCTTCCGGGTTGGACGCGGAACGAGTTGCAATGTTAAGGTTGAAGGTTCTCTGCAGGACCGAGGTATAGGAGATGGATTCAATGTCCTCGAAGGCGAAGAAGACAAGGGGCTTCTTGAATCCAAAGAAGATTCCGGTGGAAAGGAAGAATAGATAACCTGAAATTGAAGTAGACGTTAGATACTTTTATTCCAGGTATCGAGATGGGGAAAGTTGTATATACCTTCTTTGCTTCCACGGAAAGCCTTTACATGATATGCTTTCTCATTCTTCCGATGCGCCTCGGGCGTTGCGCTCACAAACTGCTTCTCATCCGGGCGCACAACCTGGATATGTTTGAGGCTCTCGTTCAGTAACCGTCTGATCAAGCTTTCGCCTGTCTCGCCCTCCGAACCCAGTGGCTGTCCGTTCCCAGAGAATGCTGCCTTGGGAGGGCCATCGGGGACTGTCCAGACGATACCTTCCGGAGCAGTCTCACCATCCGGTGGTGGATTAACAACATCGCCATACCAGGGTATAACACAGAAATTGAACTGTCGCTGATTCTTTTCCGGCACAGGAACGGAGACGACATGTCCTGGTAGTAACACATTATGTTAGACTTATAGTTCTATAATACTAGTTTTTAAGGGACCTAATTCGATTACACTTACGGATTTTCGACACATGAAATCCAAACTCGATCTGCTTGGACGCCTGATTTCTCGCGCGAAGGTAGCCGCCTGCGGTCATCTCCAGCGTGAGCTTTTTCCGCATAGGAACTGAAAAAGATAGATCTTGAATGTAAAACTTCAGCGGCGCATCGTCTGTCAGACCAGCCGACGGCTCAGTGCTCGCCTCTGCATCTCCATTTTGTAGTTTGCGTTTCTTCGCGACCGGTCCTTCATTCGTAGGTTCCGCGGATTTTGACGCGTTCACATTATCTAGTTGTACGTTCAAAGTATACTTGGCGATATCTTCAAAAAGAGAACCATGCTGGGGAGTCGCCTCTGTAAAAAAAAGGCGCGAAGAAAAAGCGGTTAGCAAAGAAATTTTGGCTTGATTATTTTAAGGTTGGGGAACTTCGTACTGATCGCATCGTAAACTCGCTTCCGGAGCGAGGAATCGTTGGCGAACGCCTTGTCAATGGTAGCAGAATAATTCACAGCGGCAAAAGACATCTTGTCCAGGGGAGCTCGCGCTGTGATGATTGCAGTCCTGAGATGTTTAAAAAAGGAGGATGGGATGAGTGGAAAACTGTGGCGGTTTTACTCTTCCCCTGGCTGCCGACAGTGCTGGTCAGAGTCGGAGCGTCATAAGGAAGCAAGAAAGCTGAGAGCCTTTCCGCCGAAGATCCATCCGAACACTGCAGGCGGTAACAATAGCTACGGTCCTTATTCACTTCAATAGATTTTTTCGTAACAGGAGAGATGAATTCTCTAGTAATAGCAAATTCCTATTCTACATAACTATTGTGTACAGGTTGTTTCAATCAACGCAAGTCCCTACAATAAAAAAGGTTCGGGACTTATTCATGCGGAAGCCGACTTCTTCTCCGCGTTTTGCTTGAGGAATCGCTCGATGAAATTAGTGGTTTCATCGTCCATGATGACATTGCCATTCTCATCAACCTTGGCTTTTCTCCGCTCCGCCTTCTTCTCCTGTATTCTGGCGTGAAGTTCACCGAGCGGCGTGAGGAGGGACCTGCTCTCCAGATACTGTCTCTTGAGATCTTCCATCTTCTTCGCCTCCACCCACTCAGGATCGTGTCGTGTTCGATATTTGGAGTACTTGTTCCTCAGCTCGTCGAGTATGCTGGGCTCGTATGGCGCGTACATCAATGACGGCATCCAGGTTGGCGTCTCGACCTCCATTCGTAGCGTGTCCCAGGCCTCATCTTTGAGGGGCAACGGGTCTTCTTTGGGCCAGGGGATTTCGATGTTCTCTCCAGAGATGTATCTTGTGTGCTTGGGAGTCGTGGAGCCGTAGTCTCGTTCTAGGATAGGCTCTCCGCCGTAAACGTGCTCGACCAGAACGTCCCGTGCATTTCCGGTTACAGGGTCATCGAGAGGGACAACAAGGCGTACATCGTCCAGAGGAATAGGCAGGCTTAGAGCGTTGAAGGGTTTTGAGTTACCGTAGGATTCACTCAGCCATCCGGGGAAGTGAACATCGACCTGTAAATGAAGAGTGTTAGAAGTGCAATATTCAATATTTCATGTTTGCGGAGACCAGTCGTACCATGTTGACATCCTTCACCGTCACGGTCTCCGTGTCCGGATCGACCTTGGTAACCTCTCCAATCTTACCCTTGTCCCGTCCATTGATAACGCAGACACGGTCACCGGCAGCAATATTGATATATTTTCGCCGGAGGTGTTTTGGAACCTTAGGTGGCTGCATAGCATAGGGCACCATGGCACCATAGAATTTGGCCTCGGCTCCTGCATCTCTCTTTGGTGCCACTGGGCCTTTCAGCCAGTCCTCACGGCGTCTTGACCTTTCGTTGCGGACAGCATCAAGTTGTATCCGGTTGTATGCGAACCGTTCCCTTAGTGCCTCCTTCCATTCTTCTCGCTGCTCCTTCTTGGCCGCGATATTGGCCTTTCTCTGCGCCTGGCTACGCGCCAGCCCCGTTCTCCGGATGACCTTCTGCATCGTGAAATGTGGGAGGCGGACAATGGCGACGGACGGAGTCGAGAGCTTCCGAAGCGCAGAAAGTGACCCAGCGGGAAAATTGAAGCCGCATACTGGTCACGTGATTTAATATAAGCTCTCCTTTCGGCCCTCAGGAGGATTCAGGTCAACGGGCACGTGGGATGAAACTGGAGTAATACATATTTATCATGGCATATTTAGGAGGGTTGTTGTCGTTCTATCTGGCTAATTTCCGATTACTGGGACCACCGATTATAAGACTGGTAGGCACTCTCTGGAAACCGTTGAGCGGTCCGCTTAAACGGTTCGACTACATCGTACGATATAGGGTTTAAAAAGGAGCAGAGATACTAAAGTAGCTCCTTATAGTAAAAGCGGCTGGGCTGGGATAGAAAAAGAATTTCCGAAAAGGGATCTGCTCTTGTTGGTAATGACACGGCTTGACAAGAGTAATTCAATGATGGACGGTGAACCTTTTTTTTAGGCTGTATGGTTCCGCAGATGCATTCCGGCTGATTGCCCCGGTTCTCAACGTCATCCCTAAATAACGTCAGTATGCAGTGGGATCGGGACTATGACCGTTGCTATTGCTATTGAACGTCCGCTCTCGATATGGCAGGAGAATAGAAAGAAACTCAAATCACGGCTCACCGGGCCTGATGGCGCGCCGGCGCGCCAACATGCGCTGCGGGTCCTGTACGGGATCCATGTGTGGCTGTGCACCAAATCTGCCCTGCTCCACACGGCAGCTCGAGGATATTGATAGTATACAATTGGGGTCAAATATAGGGGCCTGACATCCTAAGCAGCCAGGGCCGGCAGGGAAGCGTTAATTATTGTCTCAGATGACGTTTTGCTGGACCAGTTGACAAGGGGAGTCAGCTGTGTTTTTTTTTTATTGACGCACCGCCACAGATCCTCGTTTGATTGTCCGTGAAAATACACGTTCAGGGTCAAATGGAGATATGATATTTTATGGTTGAGGGGACTGCACAGGCTGTGGATCAAGAGTACCCATGCTAAGAGGACGATAGGGCTGCCAAAGCTTCTTTCTGTGAGATTCTTTTGGGTTTCCCGAGAGTCGATCCACGCTGGAGACCTGTGTACTGCGCATGTCGTACGGAGGAGTACTACTCCGTAATTACTGCTAATACCGTCTGTCTGCCGTAAGCTGGCGAGAATAAAATCGGTGGATTCGAACAGACCGCCGCCATCGGTTCTTCCCCATGCCGAAGGCTCCGTTGCTAGGCACACGACCAGCTGTCGACTGGATCTGAAGAGCTCTGATGGGATAGGACCATGATCGACTCCAATAGCACTATGCAGTGTTATTTCTCGAGACCAATCCATTACGCCCCAGTATGTATCTGCTGCAATATTCGGACCATGATGGGATTGGCCTGTCCCAAGGTTGATACCGCTCATGCACCTGAAACCTTTCGCAGTCGACAGGGCCTGTAAAAGGGGAGCACAGACTCGCTGTAGCGCGTAGCTCGTGAGCTTTGTCCCTCGAGAGTAGCGGCGAGGATCCCCACGTCTACACGCGGCTCGACATCTGGCCCTCGAAGTGGATGATAGTCGAAGATATTTTCGTTTTTTCCGACGTCGTTCATTTTCTTCAGCTGCTCTGGCTGACCTGGTCAGCCATCAGCGGCGCTTGTGGTAGTAATATCTAACACGGTAGTGAGATCCTCGCTGGTTGGTGTCTCCTGAAAAGCCAAGAGGCCTTTCCGTACATGGGCAGAACTTCGGGACCTCTCTCCATGGCGAGGGCAGCGCAAAAAACACGTAATTTCGGGATGGTACCAGAATACAAGACCGACCAATTTGCCATCTATCGGTCTGACAGGATTCAGCCTCCAGCCACTGTGGTCCTGAACCGTAGAAAGATACCACACAAGCCACATACCGGGAACCGTGCCTCTTGGGATCTGCCCTGCTGGAGCTGCGTGTCGCTTGCCGGCCACCGACCGTCTCAACTCCCGCTTTAGCCCCAGCGGACGACTCACCTGGGCCTTCTGGGGGACACGAGCCCTAGTCCAACGCAGATAACCTCTGGGTGCTTCCGCCTAGTTGTCTCCCATACAACCCCATCCTCTCTCTCCATCAACCGCCTTTTTGCACCTCTTCTTTCATCGCCATCCTCCCCATTCAGCTTGCTGCACTCCCTTCCATCCTCTTCCGGATCCTTCATCACAGCATTCACCCGTGCCGTTGCGCTCGCTGCCTAAACCGTACGTGCGTCCCTTTTCCCTACGTCCCTGATCTGTCCCTTTCAGTCCATCCGTGTCCCCCAACACGTCAACAACAGCACCGACAATCCCATCAAAGAGCTTTCTGCATCTCATCTACTGCCATCTCCCACTCTCATAACCACTATTTGCTGCATCTGCTGACATTAAACTTTTTTTCTTGTGTCAAGATGGCTGAGATCCGCCGCAAGCTTGTCATCGTGGGTGACGGTGCCTGCGGTAAGACTTGTCTTCTCATGTGAGTATCCATTCCCCAATATCCAATCTCCAACGGCTCTCAGATAGAGCCTGCAGATAAAAATTTCCTGAGCAGTGAACTGATAAAGTGTGCCTGGCAGTGTCTTCTCCAAGGGAACCTTCCCTGAGGTTAGTCTCCTTTCCGCCCCTCCTGAATCTGATAACAATCTCTTCGTGACGACATGATACAACACCAAGGTAAATGGCTGCCTCAGCTGACGCTGAACTTCTAGGTGTACGTTCCCACTGTCTTCGAGAACTACGTCGCCGATGTCGAGGTCGACGGAAAGCACGTCGAGCTTGCTCTTTGGGATACCGCTGGTCAGGAGGACTATGACCGTCTCCGCCCTCTCTCCTACCCTGACTCTCATGTCATTCTGATCTGCTTCGCTATTGACTCTCCCGATTCCCTTGATAACGTTCAGGAGAAGGTGGGTAAACCCGAACTACTCGGATGATAGCCGTGACTGACTGGCTCCCAGTGGATCTCCGAGGTTCTTCACTTCTGCCAGGGCCTTCCTATCATCCTGGTTGGCTGCAAGATGGATCTCCGTCACGACCCTAAGACTATCGAGGAGCTGCACAAGACTTCTCAGAAGCCGGTTACTCCGGAGCAGGTATGTGATCAATGATGTCGCCCGTGCGTATATGATTTAGGTCATGTGGCTGACTCCATTCCGCAGGGTGAGGAAGTTCGCAAGAAGATCGGAGCGTACAAGTACCTCGAATGCTCTGCCCGGACCAACGAGGGTGTCCGTGAGGTCTTCGAGGCCGCTACTCGTGCCGCCCTTCTTACCAAGACTCACAAGAAGAAGTCCAAGTGCAGCATCCTGTAATCTAGTTGTTTCTTTCTCAAGGACTGCTCAGATGGTCATCCTCAGCGGATAAGCGTCCAAGCGGTTAATTATGTTCTCAAATGTCTCGCTCCGTTGTCATGTTCCCCCTAATCGGCCTCGGTGTGGTGTGGATAGTTTGAATCACGGGCACACGTGCTTCATGGGATGATCTGGCTATGCAATTGGTCGATTTTTTTTTCTTTTGCAGAATTTGTCTAGGGAGGCGTTGTCTTCATGACCTATCGGTTTCAGGCCTCGATAGTGCCTAGCGGGTGTTTCGATCGCATGACAATGTCGTTTTCGCAGAGTTCATCACTACCGGAGTAGTGCAGATCGACGAGCAACAATCGATATTGGCCTTTCTCTTGCGTGTGCCCCGATTAAGCATCCATGGGGGAGCTGACGAAGGAAGTCTTGAGATCCGTCAGATTGTACCAAGATTCCCATTTTGACTGCAGTTGTCTAACGGAAGTCTCTTTCATCTAAGAGTGCCATTGACTCGGACTGCAGTATCTGTGTTCCTCACATACGACAGTCTGTTTCTTTTTTCTTTATCTTCGTTGCCCTGTGGTTCGTCAAGACATTAACGCGCGGATAAAAAGAGTCTCCTAATACACCCAGAAACTGTTTACTTTGCAATATTCACCTTGCGTCGTTTCTGCCTTCAACCCCCCCTTATTCCCCCCTAAGCTTTCCTTCTGTATCTCCTTTATGCTTTCCCACCAGAAAGATCCTCTTGTGTGTTCTCATACCAAGCATATGGCTCTGTGTGGTAGTCTCAATGATCAAGAATGCACAAGCAAAGACAACTAGGTCTTTTTAATAATATAGTCCTTCTTCCTTAATCATATCTCATAGATACTGCTTCTGAAAATTAGCCATCACTCTAGAATACGCGTCATCTTACAAACACCACTTCTCATTAACGGTCGCACTCACGTTTTTCAGAGAATCGACGATAGATTGTTGGATAATACGAATTTAGAAAACCAAATAGCACACCAAACTGAAATCACCGGCAAATTCCAAATAATATTCACATTAGATGAAAGGCATTAGACTGATAAAGAATGTGTGTGCGATGTTGTGCGCGTCATGGAAAGAAGCGAGGTTAATGTGGATTGAACTGGACTGACTGCAGCTCTCCTTAGCGCGTCTCTCTGAGGCATTCTCTGATGTGATCGGGCGGCCGCCGTTCATGTTAAATTCATTTTCTGGCTTTTTACCTTGTGGTAACTACTTCCATTGTTTGATGAAGTTAGAAAGAAGAGTTTGGTTATGGGGTTTACAATTGAGATGTCTAGAAGCCGAAGACCGCGTTTTGGACTGCTGGGTTAGATATCTCGAATTAAACGTTTGATAGCTGCAATTTCTTAACAGAATTTGAAGGGGATGGATATATCTGTCTTGTATGTGTTGTATTTATCTAGTTTATTTGACATGCATGCTTCTTTGGAGAGGCAGATCATACTCCCAGCATTGATTGCAGCGCAAGTATACACTAAAAATGGGTATATATCATCTATTTAAGCTCAACAAGCTTTCTATATACCTCCTCGGATCTAACCCGACACCTTCAGCAAGCCTCCCCGATGTCATGCTGCCCAGACCACTTGGACTGGCCGACGCACCGCTAAGATCCCTGAAGAACCTCGATCCGCTACCGGTGCGCGAATGTCCGGCAGTGGTGGCATAGTCGCTTGCTTTTCGTATCAGGAATGCTTCATTGAAGGACTCGCTCTTCTCTGGTATATCTTCTTTGGCAGAATTGGGGACTCGAACCCATGTGACCCACCAACTACGGTTTGTCTTGCAGGTTCTCTCTACTTCCAAGGGCCGTAACCGTGTCTCACTGTACGTGGCAAGGATCCGATGATGCACGTTGAGGGCTTCGAGCCTGGTCCATGGTGGCGTGTTGGCAATTCCTTCTGCAGCAAAGGAGCCTGGTTCCGGAATATTCGGAATAGAAGAACGTATCGTCAAATTCGAAGGGTCATATACAAGTTCGTATATCGGTTGCTTATTCGTAGTAGACCTTCTGGTGTTTTGAGTAATGTTGGATATCGAGATCCTCTGAGATACGTTTGCTGGTGACGTTGATGATAGCAGCGGTTTCTGGAGAGGACCCAGTTGATAGTGGATGCTTCGATAGAATGCAGGGTAGACTAGTGTCGGAGTTTGTAGTTCGAAGAGGAAAGTAAACATAAACGGTCGATGCTGGAACTTATGTTAGTCGCAGTTGCACTAATCATGGTAAGAAATCTAGAAAAGTTGGCAAACTCACTACGTAGATAACGATTTGCATCTTCTTATAAACATCTTCAGCAGAGGAGTCTACAGTGAGATAAATTAGCATGTGTCGATGAAGAGTTAGGACATTGCGCACCTTGTGCATCTTCATCATGGCTAGCTGTAGCCATTCGTATATGTACGATCCTGAGCATAGTCCTGCTTCTTTTTGAACTCTTTTCCTCAGGATTCCGCTCCGGGTTGTTGTCTTCTAGGTCTTCATCATCTGTCTCTTCGTCCTCAAGATCATCACGTAAGCCAACGATAAATTTGCCCACGGCATCATCCCCTGGATTTCGTTTCTTCTCCTTCTGAGACGGCAATTCAGATGGAGTTGCAGGACGGGTTGCAGGAGAATTACTACCCTGACTGACATCGCCAGTCAACCCCTCTTCTTGCCGCAAAATAGACAAGCGAGGATGCGAAGGAAGACTTAAAGAAGGAAATCCCCATGAAGAACCATAACCCAAGGTGAGATATTTTATAACAGTATCAGTCCCGAATCCGGAAGAGTCATCTGCAGTTTCACTTTCCGTACTTCTGGTCCTGCTAGCTTCTCTAGAGGCCTCGTTCACGGGCGCATTTTCGATAGGTTGAGATGCCAGTGTGACAAGTGGAGGCGGTATTCCCGGAGAAAGACTCCCGGTCGGAATTCCACGCTGTGAAGGGTCTCTTCTCGTTCTGACCCCATTGGGATCTCTAATGCGCCGGCTAACCTGTCGTCTGTGTCGCTTTCGCCGTCGAAGAGAGCTAGGGTTTTCGTTGATTCCATATGCAGCTTCACCATATCTGTAGATCCACTCCATCCATTGCGAAATCTGAGTCAAGGACTCCCTTGAGATAGCTCCAACACCGGAGAAAATAACACCATCAGAAGGACGTGGACAAGTATCTGATCCGAGCCAGGGATATTCATCGGATGGCGCAACTGGATAACCACTTTTCTTCTTCGGTGAAACAGATCCGTCGGTTTGCGGCGCCGCATCTCCGAATCTTGAAACAACCAGATCGACAAGTCCATCAGTTCTATAGACAAAATCTTCCAGCACTTCTCTTTCCCCACTTCCCCATTCTTCCTCACCAACACCGATACCAAGCTCTCCGCCAGCGGCGAGCTTTAAACCGCTATAGATATCCACAGCGGGGTTACCATTAAGAAGGATATCCCAACCCCATGCGAACCTCGTCCAAAACCGATCAAGGAAACTACATGCTGTTTGCCTTCCTACTCGATTATAGAGGTCGTCCAACGTAGCATCGTGGTGAAGTAAGAATATCGAGTACGCACGCCGGAGTTGTTGGACCAGAAGTTGTGGAGTGCTAACCTCTCTGGAAGAGTACTCAAATTGAGGCTCAGTCGAAGTCGAAGAAGGTCCACCGCCAGCGCCTAAGGGAAGACGAGTCAGATCAACTGACTGGATGATCGATTAGCTCTGATCAAATGTGCATGTATATATGGACATACGGCCAGAATCCACCAATTTTTCTCCAATTCGTGAAGAACAATCCGGGACTTCTCTGTCTCAACAGAGTCCAATGCCTCCCCTTTAGAAAAGTTTCTGGGTCGAACATTAGTATAATCGTATCCGACTTGTATTTCAACCCGAGGAAGCAAGCCTACTTAGCAAAGTTCACCATCCCCTGCGCCAGGCCTATCTGGCGCAGCTTCACATCCCGATCATCTTTTTTTGCTGAAGAAGCCACATCAGTGGGTTCACTGAAGGTATCGCTCTCTGCAGCCGCTTTGGAGAAATAAAAGACGATCTGATCTTGTAATGTCTCCTCCGAGGTCCCGAGGAGGGGGTTGTAGATCGCAAGGAATGAAAGCTGCGCTGGAATCACCGATACTGGCTCGGCTTCAGGCATCGCATAATCGGCCTGCACCTCTTCCGCCAGTAAAGAGGCACAATAGACAGTGAGAGGATATGGCCGTTGGATTCATTGATCGCCGGTCTCGGTGCTTTGAGGTCATAACGTCACGTGTCTTATCGATACCAGTAGAGTTACAAGCTCCCGCAGCTTGATGAAAGCTTGAAGCTCCCGCGACGACAATCAAATCCGGAGGCATGCTGCTGCATCGGAGTTCCTGTGCGCCTTTGTCGCGAAAGTTATTGTTGATCCACTCTCATTTCGCATCGAGACGTCTTTCCACCAGTTCACATGAGCCTCTACGCATCCTGTTCTGCGGATCGGACGACTTTAGTATTGCTTCTCTGAAAGCTCTCCATGAAGAACACCAGAAAGAGCCGGGCCGTATTGCATCAATTGATGTTGTTTGCAGACCAGGAAAGCGAGTAGGCAGAGGGCTCAAGAAAATACGAGAAGGTGATTTATTCAATCGCACTGTTCGATTACGATTCTGCAGATTAATCCCTGACCGTTCTATAGTCCCTATTAAGGCTGCAGCAACCCAACTTTCCCTTCCAATACACGAGATAGACACTTTTACTGGATGGACGGTAAGAGCGCACGGAATACCTTTCACACCTTCCTAAAAACCCTAACAACTGGCTGTAGCCACCTCACATTGAGGGTGCTCCTATAAACCTGGTAGTGGCAGTATCGTTCGGACTCTTCGTTCCTCCTCGAATACTCAAAGGGGCTAAATATGGGGGTCTGAATGTCCATCCTTCTTTGTTACCAGAGTATGTACTATCTGTACAATCGAAGAAACAAGCTGACCTGAAGAATTTAGTTTTCGTGGCCCTGCACCGTTGCACCATACTCTTCTAGCGGGCAGGACGCGGACAGGTGTCACCCTCCAGACGCTACACCATGAGCATTTTGACCACGGCATAATCCTCAGTCAAACACCCCCTCCGGGATTTGAGATACCAAACCCGGAAACTTGTACTGTTCAGGAATTGCTGCAAATGGTGGCTCCGAAGGGAGCACAAATTCTGATCGAGGGCATTCGAAATCGCATCTTCGTACCTCCTCTCAAAGATGCAGGATGGCGAGCAGCAGAAACAGGAAATGAGATCATTCATGCAGCTAAGGTCAAACCAGAGGACCGACATATTGACTGGGCCAACTGGACGTGGACAGATATCAGCAGAAGGAATCGGATTCTAGGGCCTCTGTGGAGTAAATCTCTCGTCACAAGTGAAGGTCCGGATGGGAGGCCCTCCTTCAGTGAAAAGAGAGTGATTTTCTCTAAATTTGAAGAGGAACAGCCTGTTGGAGACTTGGGAAAGCTGGCTCTTATTCCAGGAGTGCCTTTCATTAGCGGGACCCTGTCATCGCAGCCCCAAGACAAAAAAGAGCTCTATGTGTTCACAAATGACGGAAAGCTAATCCGGATCCATGAGATGAAGGTGGAGGGTGAACAGGCCGCTGATGCATTCAGAGCTGCACTCAAGGCTCGAATGATCAGCAACAGAAGTTTCCATTTAGGTGCTTCACAATACACACTCTTTCACAATCCGCTCCGTTGAAATAGTGTGGAATGCTCATGAGACAGCTTGCTTGGATTATCTCAACTCTATGATACCCCCTATTCTACCGTTATAATGGACATTCTATATCATCTAATGACGCATGCCCTAGACATTGTCTGTACATGACCGTTCGGATTCGAACTCGCCTAACGACTCACGAAACCACTATCTACGAAGGAGTCAGTCTAATCACATCAATTCAAAACTTGAAATCGGAAATATTCACCACATAGGATTGACTGTCCTGTCATAGACGAATTCTTTACAATCATAGGGTACAAGTTAGCGCAATCCTCCAGGTCAACCTGGATCAGCAGCAGTCAGTAATCAATCTTCCATTCTTGGGTGAAGCGTATCTTACCACATGCTTGAGCACGGTCTTATCCGCATAAGCCTGTATGAAATCAGGAGAAAATTGTTGACCCTATTTGACAGAGTGAGCCTGGCAACCTTCCACATATCGTCTAAGCAGCATACCCATTCTGTGAGAAGAAGTCCAGGCAATACAGCATTGACGCGGACCTTCTCCCCTTGCGTCTGCATGAGGCACTTCATGAGGTGTAGGCCTGTGATGGAGACATTAGATATTTGGAGAAATGCTAACAGGGAAACATTGTATGGCCTTTACCTGCGGCTTTTGAGACAGAATAGGCCATGCTGCTTCCAGAGGCGGTGACTCCCTAGAAAAAGGTTAGCCTTTCGGATTTGCTGTATTTGCTGCCTTCTATTATTACCGCAGTGGATGAAGTGATGATAAAGACTCCGCCTTCAGGGTTTGTCTTGAAGGTAGGCATCGCTTCTCGGAAGAGATGCAAGTTTCCTTTCACGTTCGTAGCCCAGCACTAGTGGACGTCAGCAGACAAATCGACGGCGTAGGTTAAGTGGGTAGATATCAACCTTATCCCAGTCATCTTCAGACAGAGCGTCGAGATCGCCAAAAGAGGAAAACTTTGTCCATCCCTTTTTGCTGTTAGTTCAAATCTCGCGATATCATATCGTCGTAGACGTACAGCGTTCGAAATGACAATATCAAGTCCACCTAATTGTTCGATAGTGGTCTTGATGATCTTGACACAATCAGCCTGAACCCCAACATCCTAATTTTTAGTCAGTATCAAGCTATATAGAAGGGAGATAGTCGCTGCTGAGTTAAGAGATGAGATATATGGGTTTATCAACATACTCCTTGAATGATAACCGTCTTCACCTTGTACTGGGCCTCGATTTTTGCTGCCGTCTCTTTGGCTCGTTGTTCATTCGATACATAATTGATTGCAATATTCGAGCCCTCTGCCGCAAACTTCTCCCCCACAAGAGCACCCAATCCTCTAATAATTGAAATTAGTCTTAACTAAAAACATCTACGTATCAATATAGTACTGCATACCTTGACCCTCCAGTAATCAGCACATTACGACCGCTCAATGAATATGGCATCTTGACGTAGGGACTAGGGAATATACCTCTGCTGTCCAGTTTCGATAAATAGTTTCAGGAATTAGACACTCGTGCTTATTATAAGCTTACATCGCAGTCGGAGGTACCCCTCGTTCGTGATACCTGGCCCCGCATGTGGAGAGAGAGTCCGCTTATGCCTCGGAAAAGCGCCGTAGTCTGGGGTCGGGGGTTCCGACGTGGCGGCTGCTTGTCTATCGGCATAACAAAGATCCTTTATCAATGAGATGATTTTGTGTGTGTACATCTTCTGATATGACGTGAAGCCGCTGCCTAAAGTGTAACAATCGTCCAGGACTTCTAGCATATCTTATCAATGCATGTAGTGCGGGAGCCATAATCACAGCCCGAAAACGGAGTTGCATTTATCACTGTACCAATGGGAGATGTGCTACTATTATTACTACCTGAATTTTGAATTCAACTAGACTAGCATGTTTAATACACAAGAGCGCCAACATATTCCGTTTCCCGCATGCCTTTCCATGCCCTTCTTCCTGCAAGGGCAGGCCATTGGACGAGAAATCTGTCTACAAAAAGTAGCAGAATCTTCCCTGAGAGACTCAGCGTCGTAACACGGGCCCATGACTCCACGAATATAGTACGTAGGCGAGCAGGCTGAGGTTCATTATTCCCAGGATTCAGATATTGCCCATTTTGGTTTCTGAGAGAACTTAGGAAAAGCCATCCTACGGTGTAATTCAGAAGCCGAAGCAGTTTCGCTGCAAGTATGACACACACAGCTGTAGCGGGCCCATTTGTTAATATCAGGTCAGGATATGTAGGAGCTGCGCTGCTTCTGTGCGGGGCTTGCTCCGGATGCGCTCCACGGAGAACTTGGAGACACGCCCAAAAGCATTGGAGAGTTGAGAGGGGGGCCGTAAGGAATGATTGATGGACACGGCGGGCACGTGGGACGGTGATGATTATATAGGAATCTGACTGCAGAGAAGAGATGTCTCTTTGGGAAGTTGAGTCCGAATCCTCATTACGTTTCCCCTCAGTATTGTCCTTGTGATTATGTTGCGCGAGGCTTTGTTCGAACTCCACGGCTTTCTTTGCACTAAAACTGTCACCAGAGCTGACAATGTATGTCCGATATGTGTATAACGTCGGGTCTAGAGGCATGCATCTCAACATAGAGAACATTTCGGTAGTATGACCGCCACTTCCTAGCACAACTAGGAGGTGCGATGGAGTGTGTCTGCGTCGACATTTAGGAACGGGGGCTCGTTGAGAAATTGCAAGAGCACGGACGAAGATCTAACAACCGGGTATCAGAGAGCGATCCAGCATATGAACTTTGAATAAATAGCGCTTTACTTACGAGAATGGAAATGGTTGCAATGGCAATGACAAAGACCGGAAGGGCGATTAGCAATGTTGCGTACTGCAAGTGCCAAGGTACAGCTGACTGCTGCTCCATGATGGATACACGGTCCAATTGTACCCAAGAGAAACAAGAAAAGTTCGATCTGGCAATTAGTCACTTAGCGCAGTGAAGCATATTGCCCAAGTATTTCGTGTTAGTTCAGCTTGGCGACAATATGCGCATTCATACATCACATCAATGAAAAGTGAATGGGAACACAAGGTGTAAGGTGCACCCGTAGAAATCTCCTTTAAATCTTGGAGCTCTGCTGTTCCTCTTCAAATTTTGTTTCCTCTTACAGAAACACCAGAAAGTTGTCAGATATCCATTTAAACTATTTCAGAGCGTTCGCATAAAGATCGCGTTTCGGACTCCACACGTGTCTTGGTCTGTGCGGCTCGGCGATTAATCTCCTGTTGCCTTAACTCCTGCCTTGTTTTGTGCCGCAAAAGATCGAGAATCAAGTCGCATAACACAACAAGGGGGTCGCCTTCTTGCTAGTTGTATATAGGATGAGATGGCGACCATCTTTCAGAAGCGGCTGCAATGCTTTTACTGTGGACGGCGCTCTGTGCAAGCTGAGAAAGGGCCCATTCGCAAATGGCACTGCAAACATTGCGAAGCAGAAAACTATTTAGACGAGGTTTGTTTTGTCGCGACATTATTGAATCATCACTTTCATTTTTATTGAGAAGCTGTTTTCTGACTTACTACGGGTCTTAGAATGGAGAAATCACCGACCCCCCTGCAGCGGAGACAAATCCAGAAGTATACGGTCCTGGAGCATCCAGTCCTCCCTTTGAATCAGTAAACTTTGTCGAGTCCGATCTATTCTGTTCGAAGTGCCTGAGAAATCAGCATCTTTTCACGAGCACTTTGGCATCGTATTTTCCGTCCCCTGAGGACCCGGCATACGGCGCATATGAACAGGAATATCCGAAATTTCGTCAGAATCTCGAGGAGAGATACCCGCAAGTATGCCAGAGCTGCGAGCCGCGGGTCAAGGCGCGTATTCGACAGGCAGGCTATGAGGCGAAGGCGGACCATCTCAGACGGATGATGGAGCGCAGTAAAACGGGAAGAGCGGCGCGAAAAGCGCGCAACAGGAATTGGAGAAGTCTGCTCGTCTTCGCGGGTGCTCTGGTTTATTGGGCTAGTGTTACTGGTCAGCTCGTCTGGGACATCATAGGCTCCCTCAATATGGAGAGTACTCCATCCGATAGCGACGATACACTTTCAATTTCGTCTTTCGTGGCATGTGTCAAACAGTCAGTTGCGACGCGACGAGTCGATGATCGCTGTTCCTCCTGTCTTACGTCTTATGCTGGTCTAGCCCTGCTCCTTGGAATCCTGTCGGTTTGGTGGAACCCGAAGTTGCGATTCAAGGTAGAAGGGAGGACTGGCAGATTTATCGGGCTGGGGGAATATTACAAGGCGCAACTGATCGTCTTGGTTATGAGATCCGTATTTTGGGCTGTGCTTAAGAATCCTTCAAGAAGTGGCTTACCGCCCGATCTGCCACCGGCTCTGCATGCATTCATGATCGTCTTTACTCTTTTGGTAAGCGTATTCTCCAATCGAATGGTACGTCCTCATCTAACGTTCTAGTCTGTCATTATATCTCGGCGGATTGTCCGATATGACACTCGGCCGTTGGTCTTGTGGTCGGATAACACTCCCTCAGCGACCCCAAATCGCAAACCAGAGACCTCTAGCCAGCGTTCAACAGGCAGAGTCCAGTCTACTCCACTTGGAAACTTGAAGACTGAGCAGACTCTTCAGCGTTTCCCCTTTGAAAAGCTCATCTCTACATCCCCAGCCCCGAGAAATGAGCCGGCCATTCCCCCAACCCCTCCTCCGGAAACTGAAGATATGGATTGGACACCATCATTGCGCCAGGAAATCAAACCGGTTTTCAGTGTTTATCAAAAAGAGCAAAGGTCCGTCCTTGATGGTCCCTTGCCCTTCACTGGAGCGCTGCCGCCAGCACCAAAGCCTCCCTCATGGCAACTCCGAAATCCAGCTCCCCAGAAACCGATTGAGCAAATTGTCCAACCAAACCCTTTTCATCGTACTCCAATTCAGAATGGGAACGAGTGGACACACAGCAGAGATGGGAGAGGCTCGGATGTTTTCTTCGCACCACCGAAATTCTTTCCCGCTAGTGATCGTGGTACTACTGGACTAGAGACTTTGTTTGATCAGACATTCACTATCAGGTCTCCGGAGGAAGAGAACAACGAAGACTGGCGGCGAATGTCGACTACGGTGCCAGTTGCACCATCAACTACTCAAGTCCCACTTCTATTTCCTTATCTTAGGCTTGGGTTACTTATCTCATCCCTTTTTGCATGGTTTCTCTCCGAAACCGAGCATATGTCATTTCCTGGAGACTATATTGAAGTAGCATCCTTGGGAAGTGCAAGCCTTATTGCTGGATTCGCGCTCCTGGAGATACTGAAGCGACCAATGGTGCAGTGGAATGGAATGGAGATCCTCGTATCTGCTGCTGAACTCATTGCAGCTGTTCATTTAGGGGCTAATTTGCCAGGCATGTCGTTCGAAAGGACATACTTTGACCGATATGGGAAATCACTGTTGGTTTTTATGATCGCCCAGGAGGTGCTTGGCCTGTTCTCCTCTCGCCAAAATGCCCAACCGGTTCCTGGAACACAGTCACAGTCCGCATCTCAGCCTACGTCTTCGCCGCCTTCTAGCCCTCAGTTTCAAAACACAAACTTTGGTACAAGCTTCTATGGTGAAGTGCCCAACGCAGTTGTGCGTCATGATGCCTATTCTTTCTCTAACCAGCCATTTTCAAACCAACAATTTGTCAACCACTCGTTCTCGAGCCAGCCGTCTGTCCCTCCGCTCTCTTTTACTGCACCCACTCTCAGTCCCACCCTGTCATCGCAGCCTTCTTTTACGTCACACCAGTCTTCATACCAGCCCTATGGCCTTGGCTTTAATGGTCACTCTAGCTTTTTGTCTAATGGTGTCAATGACAAGGACAACGACTCCGATGTCACTGACCCTCTGGGACCCGACTCGGACACAGAAACTATAGCCACCACTGTTACAACTGCCAGCCACCACACGGCAATCAGAAACATGAGGCTCTTCAGGAACGATGACACAGAGAGTAATCCTAGTCCCAGACGTGCTCTGGGTAAGGGGATCAGCGGCCTTAGTCTTGATGATAATCCTAACCCGTTGCGACGGACGACTAGGAGTCAGACAAAGCAAAGGATGCAAGGCCAGACGAGTGGATATCGAAGATATCCTCAGCGTGGAAATAAATAATCTTCCAAGCTTATGACGTCTTTGCCTTTCAAGTTTACCCTTTTTAGTTTGGGAAATTCTGGAGTTTCCGCGGGATAGTTACATTCATTTTTCGAAGGCGCAATACTCTGCATGGAATAATAGCATACTGACGACGCAAGATCGGCAGCAACACGCTTACGAATTTTTTTATTCATTAGTTCTTACTCTTTTCAGTTATGACACGACACCCCTGCATGTATCGGATCGGGACAGCATGTGAAGCGAATTCTTTTATTTGGAGTATGTTGGCAGATTGATCGTATTGCTTGAGAATCGGAATTTGAGTGGGTGTGAGAAGGAAAGCTATTGAGGCGATCGTGTCTCTCTGCCATTGCCTCGTGAGTCTGTATATAGCACTTTTGAAATTGAATGGAATAAAATCGGACCATGGACTGTAATTGTAAGCTACGAGACACCAACTATAGAAGAGTTCTCATTATAATCATGTCGATATTAATTTTATTATCATAATCCGGATCGTATCCTAATTAAACCCTCTCGATTCTGGTCTCCGTAGTACCAGCTTTATCATCTACTTTGCCAGTCTCACCCCGTTCCGCATCCGTCGTGATCTTCCGCTCGAGGATTTCAGTTATGCCGAAGAGCTCGTCCATCTTTTCGAGGGAAACGGCTGTTTAGTGTCAGCTTGAGAATTCTGGGAGAATATAAACAGGGAGCAATCTACCTTTTGTCTCAGGTACGAAGAACCAGACGAAAACGCCCATGGTGAAACAGAAACAAGCGAATATGATATATGTTCTGGATGTGAAGCTTAAAGTTAGCTACCGGTATAGATTTTCTTTTCCATAGAGACGTTTATGATTGAATAAATTAGCAATCGATCAAGACGTACCCATAACCATTGGATCCAACAGTGGCCATCATGTTGGGAACTGCCCGGGCGACAACGAAGTTGAATAACCACTGTGTCGCGGCAGCGAAGGCAACATTGAGTGAACGCAGACGCGCAGAAGGTATCTCTGAGACATAAATCCAACAGACAGGACCCCATCCAAACTGGAAGAAAGCCGCAAAGAGGAAAATGCACACCAACGCAACATATCCGGCAGGAATGACAGGTTCTCCTTGCTTTGGAGGAGCAATTCGAATATATAGACCGATATATAACATCGCAAGAGCCTGGCCAACGGACGTCCAGAGTAATGATTTCCGCCGTCCGAGGCTGTCAGCAACGAAGATTAGAAACGTGCCGCAAGCTACTGTTTTCACGATACCGTAGATCCCTGTAGCGAAGAGATTTGTTGCGTTTCCTGTGACACCGAGGTTTTCGAAGATTTCTGGAGCATAGTAATTTATGGCATTAGTACCCGTCATCTGCTGGCATATCATCAGGATAATGCTGATGATGGCTCGTTTGCGGTTGCCTGGGATCAACCACATTTCCTTCAGCAGATCCCAGAAGCCAGAGCCACCGATTAACTGACGTTCGTGCTCGAGCTGGGTGACGATATCTTGAAATTCATTCTCAACGTATGGATGAGCTGAGGGTAGTGCTCTGACTTTGGAGAGAGTCGCCTTGGTCTCCTCCCATCTGTCCTGTCTCGCAAGCCAACGGGGAGATTCATTGCAAAAGAGCATTCCGATCAATAAAAGAGCTGCTGGGAGAGCTTGCATGGAAAGCGGAACAATGTAAGTAGAAGCTCCGTGGAAGTGGAGCAGCGATCCATAGTTGATCCAAAAAGCTAACATAATTCCGAGAGCGATGAAGAATTGGTATAACCCTGTGAGACCACCTCTGATGGCCCTTGGAGCATTCTCAGCGACATAAAGAGGATTGACCATCGAAGCAGCGCCAACGCCAAGTCCAGTGATGAATCTATCAGGACACGTTAACATTATGCTTTGATTACCGGCATTCTTCTGCCTACCTTCCAATGTACATCGGCTGCAGATAGCCGCTCGATGTGAATTGCATCACGACACCGACTATAGCAAATACTGATGATATGATCAAAGCAAGTCTCCGGCCCCATCTGTCTGCAATGGGGGATGCCGCGAGGGCTCCAACGAAACATCCAGCCTGCAGTGTTGAGACAATATTGGCAGAAAGATTCGCGGCGCCAACTTTGCTCTGATGTTCTAAACCGTATTTCCTGTTAATCGGTCAGACATGGTTGATTCAAGCCTGTCGAGAACACATGAACGAACTGTTTGAAAGTATCCATCGTAAGGACTCCGCCGATAATACCCGAATCCATACCAAAGAGCATACCTCCGCAGCACGCCTAGGACTTGTTATTCAAGCAATATGTTATATAATTCTTGGAAAAGAGGAGAGCTTACAGAGCAAGCAAGGAGATATACTCTCCATCCGTAGATTTCCTCGGGGTCTGTTTTCATCGCCTCATTGCGGACGATCTTCTTGAGAAGGGACGACATTATAGCAGAATGGGCTATAAAGGCAGCTTATCCTTGCGGCAAATGTATCTGAGATAGTAGAATTTCACTGACTCCAGACACAGGAAGAGACAATTCAGGTATTATATTGGTCGTCCAAAGAAGAATAAATATATTGGGCTATCGCCAAGTTCAAAGAAGCCAGAGTAGTTAACTAGCAATAGAGAGGTGGGCAAGAGCAGAGATTTAACAAACACCATTCCGACCATGAAAAACCCTACGGACATGATATCCCTCCAAGACAACCTAGCTCTCTAAAGCTACGAGTTCGGAGGAGCCCCTTGCGCTTGACTGGTAGGTACCTGAGCCTAACGTTACGCTTTGCCATAGATGCTGCCAAGTGGGAAGATTACTCCGCATATGCTAGCAACGTTCTGGGTTCTTCATGATCCTATTCTACCGGTAATACCAGGTTCGAGATTATATCGCGTTAAACAGTTAGTGAAACCCCTCCTCGAGGATTTGCTGTCATAAAGGGTGACCGGGATCAGGATATCCAATTAAGTCAAAGAGACACTCTAGACATGAGGGGTACTTCTCGGTAACAGAGCGCCTTTCGTATCTAGAGGGAAATCTATATCCCCCTGGCGTTACGCCAGGGGGATATAGATGCCCTGCCTGTTTAGGGCTTATGCCTACTGAGGAACATACAGCCTGAACCCCACGAAATAAGCTTCTCCACCAGTGTGAAGTTTGGTATCTAGAGAATACATTTAGCTTTTGCGGGGAAGGAAGATCTGCGTGTGGGGTTACGCGGGTTGGTGCGAACTCGACTCTACATTCCTCCGCCAATTGCAGGAAAGTAAATAGGCTACATAGAAGAATAGTTGGAGCTTCAATAGCGTAAAATTAATTCGTTTATATTTTCATGAATCTTGTTGCATACTATATCTATACCTTTGATACCTCAGTGTATACGTGATCAAACTATTTATATATTGCGTGTGGCCCTGTCCTGTACAAGGAATTTTGAATTTGCAAAGTCTACGGGTAGGTGGATAATTTATATCTCCTACCACTGTAGCCAAATACAAAGAAGAAACATAGAACATTCCAATCTATTCAAAGGCCCAAAGATCTAGATACATAAATGATTTCTCTTAGAGGAGAGTGGTCTCATACTTTTGATTCAATCAGATCCTGTAGCCAAGATAGTACCTGAGGTGGTTTTTCCCATTTGCTGCGCCAGTCATTCTGCTCGAATTCCCTTCCTGCTGGTAAAGCAAATACTGCTGTAACGAACCAGAGTTGCTTCCCAGCATTAATCGTAGCGGCCAGAGACGGCAATAATGTTCGACCATGGATAATATTTGAGTTAGGATCCGCCAGTACAACTTTTCCTGCACGGCTTATTCCCTGCTGTAGTTCTACAATCCCAACAGCGCCAGCAGAGGAAACCGTGAGGCTGCGTTGTGAGTCTTCTAGCGTGCCCTCAGAGGACGAATCATCTTTGAATCGGCCTAGGATGCGTCCATTATGACTACTACATCCGTAAATCGCGAAAGCACCTTCGGAGGTTATTATATTGCGGGATGTAGAGATCTGATGAGCACGGATATGCCAATTTTCAGTTCCTTCGAATGGCGGAATGAGATACGTCTCGATAGTAACGTCTGTCCACGGCTTCCATTCCGAAATGAGGACTGGAATATCATCACGCTTCTCGATTCGAGCATTCAGAGCAAGGCGACGGGTCTGCCATATCTCCCCACCATCGTCAGAGATGGCGAGCATACTGTCAGGGGCATACTGTTCAAGCTCATAGCCCCCAGTAGGCACGGAGTAACCGAAGGTAGAACTGTAGGCGAATTTGCCGTATTTTGCCTGGGTTGCTTTGAGCGGATAGTGACAAGCCTGACCAGAAGAGAGTAAGAAGGAATGATTGCCACGGCGGATGACAATGTGTTTTGGATATTCCAGAGCAGCAATTTCTGGCAAAGATGCGCTTGGATAAGGTTCCTCTGCTGAAGTCCAGAATGGATGTGACTCCGGCAAGGCCAACGGCGTGAATGAAAGACAGCACCAGTATGGTGACCCTGGAGAGTTGTAGTTCTCTGTCAAATACATGTTTGCATAACAATATCCCAGTGTCAATGTACCATCGCTATTGAAAATATCTTCCTGGGTAGCCCACCAGCGGAAGTTTCGCAATAGCAATCCCTTGACAACTCCCCAAGTGAGCGGTGCAGGGAGTTCGACATCAGCAAAGGCGACTGCTCCCCAAAAACCGGCCATTGCGAATCTATATGTTACAGACCGTCCGAAAGGAATAGCTCTCCCTGGAAAAAGACATGTCAATCGCTTAGTAGGAAAATAATGTGCCATGAAGACAGTAATATTACCTTCTGGATCAAAATAATGCACAAAGTCCTTCGCAAATTCCTTAGCACGATTGCGATATCTCTCAGCTCTCTGTGAATCAAAGTCCCCTGCTAACTTTGAATAAAGTAGCTGCAGGAACTGGATTGCAAACGAGCTGGAATAGTAATCCATCTGGTGATGACTTTTGGGACCATCATTGCTCCAACCACCTCCAACATGGAATGTATCAAGATGATCCATATCGGCTTCAATGCGCTTCAATGAGAATGGTGCACCATTCTTCTTCAGTCCAAGGTTTGCGAAAACGCGGAACCAAAGCCTTTTTAAAAGAAGTGTTATTTACACTGCATCATCACATTGACAGAAATCTTATAAAGATATCAACTTACCAATTCGTATTAGGCATTTCCCTCTCATTGATACTTCCCAACCACTTTGCAACATTCCCCTTCTGTTTTTCCGTCAATGGATTCCAAAGCTCGTTAGGAGCAACAGCCAACGCAAATCCAATGGGGCACATCTCCACCATCCGCTGGTCAAGATCTTCGATCTCTCCCCAAAATTCAGGGTGTTCGGGATCCGTGCCATTGATGATTCCCTGATGCCATCTCTCTGCTTCTTTGTATCCATATCCACCAGCGAGCAGTGAGCCCAGGCCCCAGAGAGGGCGCGCGAAGCCCTCGATCTGAGCAGCACCTTCATCGAATTTAGTTGTGGAGGTGCCGACTTTTACTCGACTATTACTTGGCGTAAAGTGAGGTACAAGGGGATCGAGGAGTGCGATGCAACCGTCTTGGAAGTCGCTGCGCGTGAAGAAGGGGCATTTGCTGAAGGGTTGAGTTGGAGTCTTGCCGTTGGCTTGTACAGACATTGTAGCTAGAGTTATTGTGAATATGTTCCAATTAACCTAAATAACAGGTGAAATGACTATGATGTTGAATTCCTTAGAGACTCCCAACGAGAGATACTGAATTGATGTTTAACATGCTCTGTACGCCTCAGGACCATTGGCACAAAATACATTTCGCCTTCTTTACCCCTCCAACCCTCCATCGTAAGACTGAGAGAGCCTTCTCCAGAATCACCGCACTACTAACGAAAGCCCAGTAGTCTGAACCCTGAGCAGCTTCCTCCCAGACTAATTTTCCGCTGCTTGCATATCCGGAGTTCCGCCGATAGCTGTAGTTAGATCTACTGACAACCATATTCTGAGTGGATACATCTGATGCATGGGGCGATCGACGAAGATAGGCTTGATGTTGATTGATGGAATAATAGAGTCCATGGATCTGTTGTATTTATCCGGAAAAGTTTCTCTGGCGCATATGGTGCGGGGAATATCCGTGCCAGGGGTTCTAAGAATTAGCTGATCGGAAATCTCCCCTGAATTGGTACAGATGGGATGTATTGTTCCAAACAGAGTTTCCAACTAGTGGAAATGATGTCAGAGGATTTAGATAGTAATCTACGTGATCAGTCTGCGTATGGTTGTTTAGACTAGCTTCTACATTGTACATCGCCAGTAAAGTATTGCTAAATTTATTTGGAAATTCATGGAGATTGGCATTATCTAATTTTTTATACTTCCGAGCAGTAGCTGCTTTAACTTTTAAAGCCAGCCTCATACTGGAAAAGAAGATATATAAACACAGGAAACAACCGAGTTGTTGATTCGCTTCAGATTTAATTGAGAGGAAATCACCGATCCCATTTTTTGACATCAGAAAACAAACGCCGTCATTCTATGTTGAGATATTTTGATATATCCAAGGTGATGCAATTCAAATTATCTCATTTTTCTGTAGTAGGTCGGACCGGGATAGTCTTGGGCAACGGGGGCAACCGGTTTGCAGCAGCCTCTCTAGCATTCTGGGCCATCAAGGCATCGATGATGACGAGTGCGGACATAGCTTCAACGATCGGGACAGCACGTGGGACAACACAGGGATCGTGTCGTCCCTTGGCCTCCAACACACCTTCGTGGAGATCGTAGCTGGCAGTAGTCTGGGCCTGACCAATCGTCGCTGGAGGCTTGAAGGCAACACGGAAGTAAATCGATGCGCCATTCGAGATACCACCTTGGATACCACCTGAGTTGTTGGTCTTGGTTACCAAGCGCGGTTTCTTTCCAGTACCAGCACTTGCCTGGTTCTCGGGAACCTCAGGAGCCACGACGAACGGGTCATTGTGGATAGACCCTGGGATTTCGCAGCCTCCAAAACCAGATCCTATTTCAAATCCCTTGGTAGCAGGGATACTAAGCATAGCGTGGGCTAGCTTAGCCTCAAGCTTGTCGAAGCAAGGCTCTCCCAGGCCGACTGGCACATTCCTGATCACGCAAGTCACAGTTCCTCCAATGCTGTCATGCTTATCACGGAAGGTCTCAATCACTTTCTGCATTCTGTCTAGTGCCTCCTCACCGGGACAGCGGACAGGAGCAAAGGAATCAACGGTTTTGCGGTCGATCGTTTCGATGAGCTTCAAGAACTCAGGGCTGCTAGAAAAAGAGGGATGTTCAGGAGTAGGAGGGAAAAGGTGCTCGTTGCCCACGGAAGAGACGAATGCCACAATTTCAACGTTGTGAGAGAGCTTCAGGTACTTCTCCGCAATGGCGCCAGCAGCGACACGGCCTTTCACCAGAGTCAATACCATATCACTATCAATCGAATCTCCCATCTGTTTGCCAACATACCTATGGTCTCACGCGCACTACTCCGTCCACCACCACTGCTCGCCTTGACACCGTATTTCTCGAGGTAAGTGAAATCCGCATGACTGGGTCGCGGGTAGAGGTCCATTGTGCTGTTGCCATAGTCCTTCGGCCTCTGGTCCTCGTTACGAACAATCATACCAATGGGGGTACCGAGCGTGACACCGAACTCTGTTCCTGATTGAATCTCGACTCTGTCCTTCTCGTTTCTGGGAGTTGTGAGAGCACTCTGGCCTGGTCTCCGGCGGGTCATCTGGGGTTGAATATCGGCCTCCGTGAGAGCCATTCCAGGGGGACAGCCATCGACAATACAGCCGACAGAGCGGCAGTGAGATTCACCATAGCTGGAAACATATCAGCAAGAAATGAGACATCCTAATCCGTTTCGCAACGTACGTGGTGACTCTGAAATATTCGCCCCAAGTCGACATGGTGACGGTACCTTTCGGACTGGGTTGACTCTAGCAACAATTGAAAAGTAGCCAGCCGTAAACGAACAAGAGAATAGAGGCCCTCAGATGTATATTTACAAAGAGAGCGAGCTTTGTTTTTTTGCGATTCTAGACAAGAACAATCGAGTCACTGCGGCAAGACAAAAATGTCCGCGGGGCAGGGATTCTGTTTTCGGGTTAGCGCATGTTTGTCCCGCCGACCTTCGGAGATGTGTCTTTCCCAAGCTAAACTCCGCGAGAGCTCCAAGCTGACCTAAAACAATTGATTTGCGATGGGTCGATATTCATAGGCTTGCCCTCTCTCAATGCTTCCATTGCGGCGCCTACCATGCCTGCCATGGACCTTTCCAGTTCATGGTCCGTGTAGGACCACCAGTTCTGGCGTCTTCCTCCGCAGGAATTCGTCTTTCCTTTCCAAGCAGTTTGCGGAGCTAGCAAGCCGTGAATCGTCACAATATCAGATATATCAGTCGCTGTCGACAGACCCGTTTGTGAACCTTTCTATTGAACATTTCCTCCTAGAGAATGCACCAATAGAGTCAAAAGTCTTGTTTCTCTACATCAACAAACCATGTGTCGTTATTGGCCGTAACCAGAATCCATGGCTGGAGACGAATCTCGGGGTGCTGCAGCAGGACCGCATTGACAACGGTGACGCTCAGCGGTCTTCACGGATTGATCAAACAGACGATGTCCTTTATGTCCGGCGAAGATCAGGAGGCGGCGCAGTCTTCCACGACGAGGGTAACCTCAATTACGGCGTCATCTCCCCGCGAACCACTTTTACGCGAAATATGCATGCGGAGATGGTAGTGCGAGCACTGCACAGGATCGGGGCAACAAATACCAGCGTGAACGAACGACATGATATCGTCCTTACACAGAACGTTTCTGAGGCTATAAGGCAGAGCTCAACCGCTACCCTGGAGGATCCACCAAAGGAGGCTTCTGCGCAGGCGCTCAAGATCTCCGGATCCGCGTTCAAATTGACCAGACACCGGGCCCTTCATCATGGCACCTGTTTGTTGGATTCTCCCAATATCAATAACCTAGGAGCTTTCCTCCGGTCTCCAGCAAGACCGTACATCAAGGCCAAAGGCGTCGAGAGCGTCAGGTCACCCGTCGGGAACGTCTCTACCTCGTTGGTTGATTCCACGACACCGTTCTTCATCCAGGGAGTAATGTCTGGCGTCATAGAGGAATTCGCTCGACTATACGGCGTCAACTCTGATGCTGTCGTAAGCGCAAACCGCGCCCATCACGCAAACGAATCAGAGCTGTACGTGGGAGATGATTGGGTTGCAGGTACAATTGGAGAATCTCAAGTTTCAGAGGTGCCCGATATTCAGAAGGGCATTGCTGAATTGAGAGTGAGTATACAACCATTCCCATGAAAAGTAACGCAGCATAAGAGCTGACCATATCTACCAATGACTATAGTCCCTCGACTGGAAATACACGCAAACCCCACAGTTCACCTTCTCCACCTACCCAATCGACGAGGACCAGCGTCCACGACCTCCTCTACCATCTACTCTTCCTCCATCAGTAAGTTTATATTTTCCATACCAAGCTCTCCGCCATCAAAATCCCACATTAAAACATCCCCTAACTCCAACTTACTCAGACCCAAATCTTCCTCCGTCTCAAACACGGCTCCATTCTCGAAAGCCACATCTCTCTATCTCCGGACTTGGTCGTAGCCGAATCTCAAGCCCATCGTGTCCATGAAGCCCTCAACGGACGAAAGCTGCATGAACTCTCCTTGCATGATTGGGAAGTAGCATTGGGGTCATTACGTGAAGTTGATGAAGACGATGTTTATAGTGCAGATCATGTACGGCATCTAGCAGGATTTATTGGGTCGAAGTTAGCGGCGAAGGAGTAGAGTTGAGGTTCATTGTAGATTATGTGGATTGGACTGTAGATAGAGTTGTTTACTTGATAGATCTGTAGAATACTATGTACAATATTAGATGATGACTTATGTTTGAGATGCCAATGTTCTATTGCAATCTATTACACTATGTAAAACGAGTGATTGAAAACTATTCAGACAAGAACGACCGAAAAAAACCGAGTGCGCAGAAGAAAATAGAATATTCGCCAATACATAAGCTACATAGGCCATTCAGATCTCATCACTCATTTTATCCGTCACAACGTTACCAGCGTGCAGAGTCCCTCTCAAGAGCTCCATTGCATTAAGCAATAGAAACAAAATAGTTCCGGCGAAGCACAATGTACTAGAGACCGGAAACATTCGACATGCACAAAAATCAATATTTTTGGACCCAAAAAGAAGTATCGACATGTCGACTGGAGCCAGCAGGATCGAAGGGATGTTATATACCGAAGTGTAAGGGCTCAAGAGGGACTCCGCAGCTTCAATCAACATGACCAGCAGTTCCACAATGCGCCAAGGATATTCAACATATAAACAACAACATGAATTTAGACAAGAAGGATAAATCAGACTGGATCCCGCAGTCAATTTGGAGTTCCTTATTTTGAAGATACCCGCTGTGATACTGCCCTGCTGGATGCGGGGGACATGCGGTCAGTATCATCATCATCTAGCTCACCTGATCCTGCATTTACCACCCTGAGTTTCTCTTTGGGCACTGTAAAGGTCACCTGCACCAGCCGGCCTTCTGCAGCAGCCTCGACGTCCCAGTCCTCGTCTTCATCATCCGCATCTCTGTCATCCCTAAAATTGTACATGGGGAACTCGGCAGTTTGAGATAAGGAGCGGGAGCCTTCGCCTGAAACACTCTTACCGGCGCCCCAATCCTTCGCTCCTTTCCGGCGTTTCAACGCAGCGGCAGATGTACTAACTGCCCTCCGAGGCAGCTGGTATTTGTAGGTTGTCTTATTCGCTGGATCAGAGGCCGTGCTCATTTGGTCACTCTTTAGGGCTATAGGTCCTGAAGCTGAAGGTTTGTCTAGATCTCCTTCTTTGGCTCTCCCCAGGGCTTTGCGGACACTTCCTATCCAGTCTAAAGCCTTTGACTTTGTGCTACTGGAACCTTTAACGGGCGTCTCTGGTGGTGTGGCCCATTCAGGATCTTTGCCAAGCAGGGATTCCCCTTCAGCTTGTGATTGTGGAAGGGATGTATGCGCGGTTGTGAATGAGTCAGCCGTACGGGACTGCTCAAAAGGGAAACCTATACCGCTGTAACTGCTTTGTTCCTGTGTTTGGCTGCCGACAGATCGAATGGAAAACCTCTCAGGAGAATGTTGAGTTTCATTAATTCGACTGAGGTCCTGATCGGGCATAACTATGTCAGACGACTGACCGTGTCTCCTGCGTCCCTCACATTCGTCATTTCCATCGTTCTGGACGACAAATGCAGAACGTGATCCAGATGACTCTGACAGGCTGGAAGCAGTACGTTCACTCTTGTTAGGAGACCCGCTTCGAAGTCCATCCGGGGAATTGTAGCCTAACATTGGCTCTCCCTCACTCATCCAGCTCTGCCTGTTCTTCGTAGGAGACAATCGCAGTAAGGGAGAAGATGCCGGATCGACGAAAGGATCACTCGCCTGGGATATCTGACTATCGCGCTTGCAAGGTTCCTGGTCTACCAAATGCTGATTCTCGGAGGAATTGACTTCATATTCTTCGCGTTCGTCAATGGGAGGGATAGCCCCAGAGATGGCGGGCCTTCTCGAATCATCATAGGTTGCTGCAGATTGGTAACGGTAAGGCCGGGAGTGCATGTTCTTCCTAAGACCTCTGGTGGGACTTGGCACATCCATGAATACTCCAGTTCTCTGAGCTTTAGCATTTTCAGCGTCATTCCAAGAGGCGGCATCACCAAATCCTGTGTTCCCTGCCCATGGATAGACATTGTCTGGATAGATCCCCAGTGCGTTTGCCATCCCCACTTCAGACATGGGACGGTGAATGCTGCTTGCCATGTCTGGTTCGCTCCAGAAGTGAGAACGCTCTGCTCCAAGAGCTAGCTTACGCAGCTGTAGATCCCTAGACCTTCGGCGGGCTCTGTGTTTCCGGCAGCACAAAAAGAGAACTAACCCAACGCACACCAGAGCGACTACCCCCCCACCAAGTCCCGCTCCAAGTCCAACTTTTTGTGACGTAGATGAAAGCCCGCCAGATTTCGAGCCAGAGTGTTTCTGGCTATATTGATGTGGGTTAGTGTAGGACGACGCCCAAGTGTGGGATGTCATGTTATAAAGATAGACATTCGAGTTCGATACGGGATCAGATGTGGAACGTTTGGCAGACGTAGATGGAATAGAGTAACCTCCCACGATCATCATAATGTCTCCAGGAAGCATTGCTGCACCGTGACCAAAGATGCCGGAGCCTTCAGGAAGTCCGGTGCTCTGAGAAGGAATGCTCCATATCCACTGTCCAGTGCCACCGTAATTCTCATTTATCTCGAGAATAGCGAGCTGCGGAGCAGCAGGGGTACTTGTGTCACCGACCCAGCCACCAAATATAATAATTTTACTTCCGTCAGACGAAAGAATAGCGCTATGCCCTGATCTTGGTTCCACTTCAGAAACATCGCGGATAGCGAGTTCTGATTTTCCTGCATTTGGCTGAGCAACGTTGGCGTAGGTCCAACCACTCTCTGGGAGTGAAAAGACAGCGATTTCAGACATATTGGTGAACGCATTTTGGGTATGACCACCGACAAGGATAAATGTCTGCTGCTCGAGTACTTTACCTGTGGATGTATTTGAGAAGGCTGGTTGCAAGGGTGTGATAGTGAACCCAGCTTCCGCAATTGGAGATCCTCTCGCATCACTGATCTCGGCATCGTATATTGGATCCGTATTGTCATCAGGGTTTAGCACAACCATTGAGCGGGAATAATTGGCTGTGGACACCCAGTTCTGGCCGGTGGTAGAATTAAATGGACACATTCCACCGAAACTGTACACTGAACTTGATGAACCATTATACATGGAATATGCAAACCCAGCAGCCAAGTAGCTTGGTCCGGAAATATTCCCACTGGTAGATATAGAATCAAGGTCTATGGAAGACTTCATCCACGTCCCATCGCCCGTCGTACTGTTGTTGTCCGGGGTGAAATGCCACACGGCGCCACCGCTCGCAGACGAATTGCAACTTCCAGCATAGATTTTCAAAATCCCCTCTTGATCCATAACCGGTATAATGGCCCCTCCATTTTTGTCATTCCAAAACTGACCTGGCTGGGTCAATGTCGCATACTGCAGATTGGTAGTATCGATATCACCCGAAAAGTTCAGAGACAGGAACTCGAATCCATTTTCTGCAGACGAGTTCGTCTGTAGGATATACACAAGAGAATCGTGGTTTTGAGGTGAGAGGAATATGTGCGAAGGCGTATAGGGGACAGCGGCAAAGACCAATTGAGTCCATAGAATCAATAGGCTGAAGACGATCTGAAAGCCTGTTGTCAAGAGCATGTTGGAATTTGACCGGCCGCTCGCCTGTGGATACTAACTGAAGACATCCAAGAATAGTGCGTCTCGTCAACTCATCGGATATTGTCTCCAGACATTGGAATGTGACTATGCCCTGGCGGTGACGGTAAATTTTCCTGACAACCTAAGCCTCGCGGGGTATCTCTGACAGCGTATGCAAGCGTCTCTCTAGCTTCGCCACATCAATAAGTTCACGAAGCTTAATATTCAAGAAAATAAAGACAATATATACGAGAAGAAAACTAGTGATGAATTCGGTAGAAGATAGAGATAACACTGATCGACCGTGCAGGGTCAATGCGTGCCGTCGAGAGAAAGCGGAGTAGTAAACAATAAATTGTAAGTCCGGACCACAACGCATGTTCAATGCTGCGCGTGTTCCCCGGAAACGTTCTAAACCAAGATAATAGCACGAGCAAGAGGTGGCACAGACCACGGGATTCTGAATGGTCTCGAAAGGGAACAGTTGAGAGTAACAGAGGAGTGTAAACATCTCCCGGTTGCAATGGCAACATGATCCCGTGACTTTGCTGGGCCCGACTTTGTACAGTACCACTGTTTTGAAGACAACACAAAATTAATTATTTACAACAAAGAAGCATCCTGTGTATTAGGATACTTTCTAGTCAGATAGAGAAATGTCTGATTACTTAATGATATGCTGTGTTGATCACCATCATCTCCATCAAGTATGGTAACATTCCTTCCAGCACGTTTTACTGTCCACCATATGGTATGCTACTAGAACACTTAACACACCACGTACCTGAAGAACTCTAAACGACATTCAGAAATTGGTGTAGAGTAGTGGGTTGTCGGTCAGACTTAGTACTCCTAAGCTCGAGTTGTAAAGTTGCATAACTTAAGTGGCAGCCTTCCAGGGTCAAGTAGCGTTGGAAATCTCACCCCGCGTTTACCTACAGACCTAGCAGTATGTCTGTGCGTCCGCACTGACAAACGTACTACTACTACTACGGTACTTCCATCTTTTCCGTCTCTTCTCCGTGGACCTGATGCGATGTTTGACGCTGTTGAGATCTTGTGCGTAAGTCGTCAGTCATAGTCTTCAGGAGAGTGGATACCGCACGAACGCGTCGGTACGAATGCGCAAGTACGGCTCTTCGTTATCAGTTCTACTCTTAACTCTGTGGGGTTGTCGGTGGTTCGGTCTCTTATCAACTGGTTCCGACTATCTACGACCTATGGCCTTGGGTTTAGTCAAACGGCGATTCGAATCATTCCAGGTTTCGCCTCCATGGACCCAGGGATCGGTTACAGAGGACTTTGGTACTTGGACGTCTATTGCGACGACAGCTACGCTCTACCTCTTTGCATCCTTGAAGACATTACTAGAGAACCATGGACCGTATGTACTTAGAAGAGGCCCCTGCACTAGCGTCGATGGGCTTCTCGCATCATCCCCATAGTATGGGAATTTAAATCCTCAATACTAGTAGTTAGTATGTGGAGATGAGACGTCAGTCATCTTAGGTCGAAATAAATGTTCGTGTCACTAACCGGGGCGGGCTAATCAACTCCGTATCCATGTCCATGGCTTGGGTCTTTCACACGACGTATACGACATGCAAGGTCAAAAGCGTTAAGAACTGTAGAAGGATGCACTGCACTCGCTTGGGCCTCGAGATGCGAAAATGCACGTCAGAGATAGCCCCCTTTCCACTACTGGCTAGATTCGACAGGGATCTAGCTTGGTCATTTTGGCTGTCAGGATGAATAATCAGCAAGCCGTCCACTCAGATCATCAAGGAAACTGGTAAAACAAGCTGCGGCGATAAGCACCAACCACACAGCTAACTATCCAATCCTCAGCAGCTTAGTCACCGACAGCCATGCTTCGAATGCAATACGCAACCAGTGATGGATTCTGCAGGGATCAAGTGGCGCAGAAATATGATAGATCAGAAAGCTGATTCCCAACTAGCATGAATTCAACCGAGCATTCTATAGCTGCATCTCGCGTATTGACCGGGAACCCTCAAACGTCAAGACTGTTGTCGAGCTGTGCCAGATACCGGGGCGGCACCTGGTCCTTTCCATTTTGAGGCGGTCGCATAAATCCTCAACTACCCATCACGTTCATCATAGATTTCCCATTCATAATAAACGGCATCTGATGCGTAGTTTTGTCCTGACTAGAAAGAGCACTCTGATAATGCATTTCGCTTGATAGGGCCGGCTAGATTGAAAGAGCATCCGCATTTCATAGGCTCTTTGAAACTTCGACCATCCAAGCAACCGCTATGAAAGATGACCGTCTTGTGTAACTGGTAGGGAGCTACAGCAGATGGATTCGAATATAGGAACAAATGCTCCTCTTAGACAGAGGGCTCGTGCTTCGTTGCCATCAGCGATCAGAAACGGCTCCCGTCTGCTTTGATGGCCGCTGACAGTCGTGCTCCTTAGGTGACGGCATCAGCTGCAGGCGTGTCCGGATGTGGATTAGATCCCGTTCTAGTGCGCCTTTAGCCTTTAGGCCCAGCGACGACCAGGATGAGGGGCAACTTTTTGTGATCCGTGCGCTGTAGAATCAGTTTGCCATCTAATAATTATTATTGCCGCTAGAGGTCAATGCTACAGATTGGGAATATGGGGTAGATGGGAAAAGGTGCCACGAGGAACGTCGCGTCGACAAGGCCTAGCTGGCAGAGGTGTCTCGCGATCGTCGCTAATAATGTCGAGAAGCATAAGGGTGTTGTCCAGGTGTTCGGCACGCAATCAAGTGCGATAACTCGTGTTCCTCATAGCAGAGGAACGATGGATAATTATCTTCCTGTAGTGTCTATTGAGATTCCCGGAGAACCAAGCGGAGAGGTATCAGCATCCAGCTAGGCTGGTTGGGATTGCGAACATTCAGTTTGAATGAAGGAGCCGAGAGGCGAAGGCGTCTGGGCTGACATGCATACTATGCATAGAACAAACAATTAAGAGATGATTCGATCTCGGGGGTTGACAACCGAACCGTGTTCACCTTGACAATAATTCCCTGAAAGCGGGTATATTAGACCTTGAGTCTGTGAAGACCCTGGTCCTACACCTCTAGCCCTGGCGTAGCGTCATCTGGAGAAGGCCCGCTCACGTTTCACGGCGTCAAGCGTCGGAAGTCGGAGAGGTAGGAAAAGGCGTTAACGAGGTCTTGTACGAGACTCAGCACTTATTTTCCGACACTATGACCGGCAATTGTTGGGCTCCTCGACCCCCCTGTCTACGTCTGATCGAGCGGGACAAGGGATCATTCAGCACTAACCGTAAGTCATTTCGGACACGAACCCAAGTTGTCCTTGTCGTTAAAGCACATCGAAGAACTTGCCAAACCCTCCTTATGGCCTCTTTGGGTTCATTGCAGAGTGAATTCTCCGAAATGTGGCTGCTGATGTGAGTGTGGACGTCCTAAAATGTCCGTGAGCAATTTTCTGTTGAGATCTGACCACCTGTCTCTTAATGAATATTTTCCACATGCGATCATCGTGCGAGGTGCGAAGAAGTATATCCGGCAGCCGGACAGGGAGGCCTGTAGCGTAGAGTAAAACCGCATGCTGTACATATCGAAAGAACCGTGCGCCAAGACCCAATGGCTCTTAGCCAGTGGAACAGTAATTTAATTGCTTAACTTTACGTTAGTGCGGCCGAGCGGGAAGAGACGAGAGACGGCTCCAGACCAGACGCTGCTCAAAGGCTCTGAACTCGGGATCAACGCTGGAGAGCCAACCCATGGACGACGAAAACGCAACGGGTAGTGCCTTGTGCGACAACAATAGTGAAAATCAACGTCTCGAAGAGCTGATGTAGCTGTGGGTATCCGAGACACGATAGAAATAGACCACCCAGGTTTTTTCCCCCCTTTTGCTGGCGGATGGGAGATCGTCTGGTAGTCTTCGACGTAACCGATAGTCGACGCCGTGCTTGGCGGGAACCGCCACCGACAAGCATTCTCACGAGCCGTTTCGTAGAATCCCATCGCGCATCGAGAGAAACGACTGGATCGCCAGCGTCAGAGCATCTCTGGACAGAGTTATCGCTAACTCTGCTCAAGTGGCAGAGAGAGACAACTGTTCGCCCCCAGGGGTCCATCCACGTCGCCCACGGACCATCTCCGGAACGGTGACCGAGGACGCACGCTCCAGTCCGTCGCCGTCGACCAGCCTTTACCCACCGCAGCACTCCCGGTCGCCATCCCATTCCCATCGCCTGACAACCTCAGTCCAGGTTCACGCTTTTTCTCCTGGCTCCTGGGATTTCGACTTCTCAACCACACCTTTTTACGAACGATAGTTTTCTCTAGTCATATCAACACTCCTTTGCTGGTCGCCGGCCTGTTGCTGCTTTTTTTTTTGTTTTCTGATCCCGGCTACTGGCTCTTCAATAGCCGTACCCCTCCAAGGCAGCGTCATATTTTACCAGCCTCCGTTCTTCTGGTCCTGACCATTCTTACTCCCGGCGGATCGCCTTGTTTCTTCGAGTCTGAAAGTCCTCCTCGATTCCTCTGTTTCTCTGCCGCTAGCTCTCTCGAAGGTAGCGCACAATTCCCGTACTCGACGGCTCCGACGTCCGCTTGGGCTTGGGATATCGGTAGTTGGATTTAGGGTGCTCTGGCTGGTCTATCGCCCGACCCAGCTGCCACTGCCTACATTTATACAAAGGTACACGCGAGGCAGTGATGTTCCTTGCGTGAGACGGAATAGCAAAGAGGAATGACGGGTCATTCGTGAACACCTGCAGGACTTCCTTTTTCTACTTAAACCCACCGCGGGTCTAGGTTCGACGTCAACGAACGGAAACTTGACACCGTGGAACAGAAGAATGCATAGCGGTGTCTTGGGAGTGAACTTGTGAAACACCCATCGAGATGAGGCCATATCAGCGGCGGAATTCAACGCCAGACCTAGGGTTGGTCCCTGACCGCCCAGTTGGCGATAACGCATCTTTGATCAGCTCCGTCGGAAGCGAAGACATTTCAGCGCCATCAGGCTCGATAACTGGCAGCACTCCAATGTCTAGACAGGATACTGTCAAACCGGCCACGAGAAGTAGCACACCCGCCGCAGACGGGAGCGAGGACTCGCGACCATCACACCAATATGGGTACCATTATGCGCACCATTCTGCCAATGCATCACGGGCATCTTCGACGAAGACCTCGTCAAGCTCCTTGCAAGCTTTGAATGAGGATTGCGTAACAGACGCTCGCTCGGATAAAGGCAGCATCAAGCGCAATACTCTTGTACAAAGAGTGACCCAACAGTTATGGCAACCCTCGGAGCCCCTTGTGCCATCAACGCAGTCAGTAAATACGTCAGCCGACTTCCCCGTCTATCCTGATCAATCGTATGCCGTTCTACAATCGCAGGTGCACCCGACACCACATCCTTACCTACGTTCTCGGAGCTCCTATCCTATACAGAACGATACATCTTCACATTATCCCCAAGGTCGTGGTGCTCGCACCGCTGGGAACACACCGATCTCGAGTCCGGGCTTGTTCTCTTCGAGGAGCTCTAGGTCTACACCACCCTACGCTTCTTCCGATGATGAGGGTCACATCAGCAGTCCATATCTACACCCCACTCATCTTCAACCACCGAAAGAGTAAGTGGAATTACCTATACAGGGAAAATCATCTCATCTCATACTGACTATCATCTGTTACAGGACGCATACAGTAGAAGTAGACCGCGATGCCAACACTGGAAACAAGCTTATCAATGATTATGAAATCTTGGAGGAGCTGGGACGTGGTGAACATGGGAAAGTTAAACTGGGTCGTCATTTGATTACAAAGCAAAAAGTCGCAATCAAAATTGTGCAGCGATACTCGAAACGACGGCGTTTAGGTAAACTGGGTAACCCTGAAGACAAAGTCAAGAAAGAAGTTGCTATCCTCAAAAACGCTCGGCATCCAAACGTGGTCAGTCTGTTGGAGGTCATTGATGATCCCAACCGCCAGAAGGTCTACATCGTCTTAGAATATGTTGAGAACGGCGAGATTATCTGGCGAAAGAAAGGTCTACGGGAGATTGTGAATGTCGACAAGCGTAGACTCGAGCGTGAAAAGAGAGGAATTCCCGATTCGCCCTCGTTTATTGAAGAAAGCTTGCAATACGTTAAGACAGCACAATATCAACGTCGACAAAGGGAAAGAGCCCGGGAAAAACGCCAAGCACACACGCAGGCCCTGCAAGAACAGTCAATTCCAGCTTGGAGTTTGGAGCACGGAGGAGAGTCGGATGACGAGTTGGGCCCAGAAAACCCGCCAACGTCTGGTCGCTCTGTGTTCAACCAAGATCGCTCACTTCATTCTTCTCCCAGCCATTCTTACAACTCTGCTTCCGATCTGGATCGTCGCATGCGGGAATCAAGCCTGGCTGCCATTGAAGGAAGCATGTATGGGCCTTATGCCTCCGATTACTCCTATGAACGGCGCTTCAGTACCGCCTCAAGCACCTTTGGCTATGCCTCCTCTGAGCATGATTGGCTGTCCGACGATGATGACATGTCTTATGTCCCCTGCCTTACCATGTCTGAGGCCCGCAATGCTTTCAGAGATGCTGTGTTGGGACTGGAATATCTCCACTATCAAGGGATCATCCATCGCGACATCAAGCCTGCTAATCTCTTGGTAACCGCCAACCACCGTGTCAAGATCTCTGATTTCGGGGTGTCCTATCTTGGCCGCCCAATTCGAGACGATGAAGAAGAGCAGGTGGCGGAAACTGACGCTACTGAACTTGATGATGCTCGCGAATTATCGAAGACTGTTGGCACTCCGGCTTTCTATGCTCCGGAACTCTGTTACACAGGAGATGATTTCGTGAAGGCTATCGGTAAGGTGCCTAAGATCACTGGCGCTATTGATGTGTGGTCTCTTGGGGTGACTCTCTATGGCATGATATTCGGACGTCTTCCATTCGTATCAGACGATGAATTCAGCATGTTTCAGATCATTGTCAAACAGGAGGTCTTTATTCCTCGGAAACGTCTAAAAGCTGTTGAAGATGATTCGTCATCTCACCCTCATGATCGCCAACGTACTATGAACTGCAACAAGCGGATGGAAGACGAACTTGTCTACGAAGACGTCGACGATGAGTTATATGATCTCTTGAAGCGACTGCTGACGAAAGACCCTACAAAACGCATTACCCTGAAGGAAATCAAGCATCATCCTTGGGTTCTTCGGGGCCTACAGAACCCTCGTGCATGGATTGAAGAGACGGATCCTGGGTATCAGAGTAAAGGCAAGAAGATCGAAGTCTCAACCGAAGAAGTCACCACCGCAGTCAGCAAAGTTCCCTTCATCCAGCGCGTCCGATCTAATGTGGCTAAATGGTCTGGATACATCACGGGACGCTCTAGAGAAGGACGGAAACGCGCACCAAGCAATGCTGGATCGGCCGAGGGTGTCTCACCGTCCAGTGGTACTAATCTGTGGAGAGATTGGAGCCAAGGACGACGCCAGAGCCTCCGCGGTGACGAAGAAATACGGTCCTCAAGGTTCGGCCGAGAAAATGATCATCCTCTTTCCCAGAGCGTTACTGCCAGCCCAGATGGCCAGGACGAGCAGTCTTCACATCTCAAGGATCCCCGATCCGCCTCGACCCTTTCCGTAGACCGGACACCTCGCCCTCCCCCTCCTCAACGCGCGACTTCTGGCTTGTCCAGTGCGGAGTCTACAAAAACGGTGAGAGCATTCAACCCAGAAAATACCCCTTCAGTGCAGCCTCGAGTGTCTACATCCTCTTTTACGGAGAGCCTAGGGGCATCCAGCGTCGGTGGTATCTTTAGCGGGGCTGGTTGGCGGCTTGCCAAGGGCTTTCCAACTGGCGAATGGCACTCAGAACGGTCACGTTCCATAGACAGTGCGTCTGTGGATGGTGATGGCCGGTCAGAGCCCAGTCTGGCATTGAGTGTGACTTCTGCCACAGGTGAAGTGCGAGTCCCGGACGTGCGACGGGACGAAGCAAATGCCTCTGTACGGACTGATGTTCTGCACCGGCCGGCCCACAGCGGATCGATACATCGTCGTAACAGGTCTCACCAGCTTGCGTACAACTCTTCGGTCGAGTCGTTTCAGCTGGCGGAGGCCCTGTTACGTCAGAAAATGCAAGACAATGAATATCATGCTGATGGTGATCACACCGTGTCCAGGGCGGAAAGCGAAGTCTACTCAGCCTGCTCTCGGGTAGAGAGCGACGAAGTTCGTCGCAAGGAATCTGAAAGCACCCAGGATGAAAGAGCTGAGTTTGGTACTTCTCAAGATTCTAATGGTGGTCTTACCACTTCGCCTCCGTCTGCCACCACGATATCATCATCAGCCGACGATTTCAATAGCGGGATATCTCAGAGTGCGTCCCACCGCAGCATCCCGTCAGTTCTTTCTCGTGCCTCCTCTCTCTCTGCCGACGTGTGCCCTGCGAAAGATCGAGAGAAGGAAACAGAAGCGGCCAGTCACGTGCCACCGATACTCCGAACCGGAGATACAGTGAAAGCTATAGATATGTCATACCGGCGTTCGCATGAAGATGATGAGTCGAGGTATTATTGTGATGATGAAGAGGATGACTCTGAAGATGAGGGAATTGTCTTTGGCAGAAAGCCAAGCTCACGTCGTGACATCAAAATAAAACAGTGACATGGTTTGGTCCCGAACTTGGGATGAAAATCACCCAGACAGCATCCTCATCACCTTCATGTTTCTCGTTGGGGACTCTCAAAATGGAGTGGAAAACTTCTCGCTGAGATTCATCGGCAACCATGGTAATATTGGTACTGTTGTCGCTTTGTCATTGACCAGGTCTCCCAATGGATAGTTTCCGTCCATTGCGATTCGACAGACTTTGGCTCGCTTTTTCTGATGGTGACCCGAATTGGGTTTGTTTTCCGATTTAGATCTCGTCAGGTGTTCTTGTTCTATTTCTGGACTTTCGACCATTTAGATCTGCTTTGACGACATACATCCTGTTTCGTCTGTATATATATACTCCCTTGAGGTTCGTCTATACCTTCTTCTCTCGACTTTTTCAAAGCTGCCGGCGTTGGATATCTCTTTAAGCCCAGGAAGGGCCATGGTTCGTTGTTCAATGATTGATTTGCATTTTCCTTTTTTCCCGTCGCATCCTGGGATGCTTGATGCTATGGGACGCTATTTCGGAGACTACTTGTATGTAATTCCATTTACGTTTGATGGGTTGGATTCAGTCATTGGATATTTGTTTCTCCAGGACACATGGTCCTGCATGCATGTTGAGATGATCACGGATAACGGTTTAACCTGGGAGACTCATTTTGTTTCAGACTGTCACCGTACAGGCGAGGAGAGGCGCAATATTTTGGCCACTCATTCTTCAACTATTGTCTTTGAGATATTGTTTCCCCTAACGAACGCAATGGAAGTATCCATGCCCGGAGCAAAGCTGATGACCCACCTCGTAGTAGTGGTAGTAGAAGGTCGATACCTTTTTGTCAAGTATTATTGGCCTGCGATAACTGCTTACACTTTCAATTGTACTGTCCCCACTAAAAAAGATCTCAATGAAAGTTTCACCATTGTCCGAAGTTTCTGGAAGATGGTGCCATCCGGAAACTCGACGGGCAAGGGTATTAAACGGCGGCCATTGAAATCTATCATGCCCCAAAATTCATTTGTTGAAGTGGGACCTAAATAGGTTGGCTATAGAACTCTGTTTGATAACAATAGAAAGGTGGCTTTTTTCGCAGGAACTATTCCACGTACCATCACCCTGCCCGCATTATGGGCCGCTGTTTGTGTTTCGCTGATTGGAGCGTTCACGTGGCTCTGGGACTTAGATCAAACCACCGAGCTTTTTTGGGCCGATGTTTAACATAATATCCGATCAAAGGATCACAATACCCTTGTAGAGCTATAGTAGCTAAGCTGTAGTCTCAAAAACGAGGGGTCTTGTTTCATGTAGCTACGTCTATATCTCGCATCCCTCGGAGATCTAGATAGTTCATCAATAAATAATGTTTCTAACCCCTTAAAAACCAACATGCGCACCCGTAACCTCCTCCCCATCTCCCTTCTCTTCAGTTGCATAAGCGCCCGTCTATCATATCGTGGCGCGGACATTTCATCTCTCCTTGTCGAGGAGGACGCCGGTATCTCGTACTACAACACTAACGGCCAAAAAGAGCCTCTTGAAACCATCCTTGCCAACAATGGTGTCAATTCGATCCGGCAACGTCTATGGGCCAACCCAGAAAACGGAACTTATGGTCTGGACTATAATCTGCAATTGGCAAAGAGGGTAATACAGGCAGGCATGGGAGTGTATTTGGATATGCATTTTAGCGACACGTGGGCGGATCCGTCGCATCAGGTCTGTGTCTCCTCGTATCCCTAGCTGTCAATGGATGAGCGTATTGAGCGACGAGAACATTCACAAAAGATGGGACAAGAGCTGATTGGTTATGCACTAGACTACACCCTCAGGATGGTCAACAACCGACATCGGCACTCTGGCCTGGCAGGTCTACAATTACACCCTCGCCGTGAGCAACGAATTTGCAGCGAACAATCTGTCTCTGGAGATAGTCTCAATTGGGAATGAGATTCGCAATGGCCTCCTCTGGCCGCTCGGTTCAACATCCAGCTACTACAACATCGCTACGCTCCTTCACTCTGCTGCTTGGGGCATTAAGGACTCTAATCTCTCCACGAAGCCACAGATCTTGATCCATCTGGACAATGGCTGGGACTGGGATGCCCAATCGTACTTCTACAAGACGGTGCTTGGCGAAGGTCCATTACTCAGCACGGACTTCGACTTGATGGGCGTATCATACTACCCCTTCTACTCATCCAGCGCGACACTATCGGCTCTAAACACCAGTTTGAATAACATGCACTCCACTTACTCGAAGCCCGTTCTTGTCGTCGAGACCAATTGGCCGGTATCGTGCCCGAATCCGGAGTACGCATTTCCTTCGGATCTACAATCGATCCCACTATCGGTACAGGGACAGGAGACATTTTTAACAGATGTCGCTAATGTGGTCAGTGGCACGGGAGATGGATTAGGGCTATACTATTGGGAGCCAGCCTGGGTGGGCAATGCTGCGTTGGGATCGAGTTGCAGTGATAATTTGATGGTAGATAGTTCGACGGATGAAGTCCGGGCGAGTATCGAGGTTTATGAGAAGATCTGAACCTAATTCTGGGGGAATTATTCTCACTCTAGTGGTAACGTACATATTATGAGAGGTTTGGAAATAATTCAGAAATATCTTTGGATGACAGGATACCATTCCTCAGTTAAACCTACTTCAGACAATCGGATCTTCCTAGCCAATAGCCAATGACTTGTTTAGTATTCGTGCATTGGAATAACTATTCCTCTCCAGTATGTGTTTCTGCAATAGGAAACATCTATAGAAGTTACCAAACAGCATCGAACGTCGACAGAACTCTCCAACGGGATTATTGTTGTTCACGATAGAGTCAATCCATCCATGATTAATGATATTTTTTTTCTCCCCGTAGATGGAATAAAATAGGACTTTGAATATGACGTTAGTGTGAGGTACCTGAACTTTGAACAACCGATTCCTAAACTTCCGGACATCCATCATAGAGCGTGTAAGCAGAAAATTAAGCATTATAAGATGTACTTGTGGTGAATTGGCACTATAATATTTTACCCTTGTTGAATATTGAACCAACCGATCTAATTGACTGGGGAAAAAGAGGTTTCCGGTTTGAATTCAAGGTTAGTACATACTCTGATAATCTATGGTACCTGAAGTAATATTGTGAAACAGGAACGGCTGTACACAGTCAAGAGCACCACTAAACAACTTGGGTGAGAAGAGCAATAAAGACAATAGGATAATTTCCGAAACGAGGAAAAGGTTAATTAGAAAGCATGGCCCTTGACTCAGCACAGGACGATAAGGTTGATCGCGTCCTGGGCCACGACCCAAACGTGACTATCTTTCTACAACCTATTGCAGCCCCAGCAGCCCTAGGACTCGCCGGCTTCGCTAGCTCTACCTGGATTACGGGGAGCTGGGTTGCAAATTGGTGGGGAAGCTCAACTTCACCGACCATCTTCTTCCCGTTCATCGCCTTCTTTGGAGGTTTAGCCCAGTTCATAGCTGGGTTATATGGTTTCAGGGCACGAGATGTCCTAGTAACAGTGGTCCATAGCATGTGGGGAACGTTTTGGATGAGTGTTGGTCTTTTGTATATGCTGGTGGTAAGCTTCTCAATACGAAGGGCTCTATAGAATCCTTTCTCGGCCATGTTTAACATTGTTTGTTTTTGAACACCAGGCTACCAAGGCTATTCCCCCACACGGAATCCATGACCACTTCCCCGAACTCGCCTCATGGTTCGTCGTCCTGGCCTTCTTCAGCTGGTCAGCAGCAATTGCTTCTGCAGCTCGTGACGTTATTCTCTGCGGCATCCTCACCACCCTTGCTATCGGTACGACCATCGCTATCTGCCTCTTCGCCTTCGGGACCGGCGTCAAGACCGGCATGAAAGCAGCCGCGTACTTCTGGATCTTCAGCGCCATTCTGGCCTGGTGGCGTGTCACCGTCTACCTCATTGAAGAGGCGTATGGCAAAGACAGCAGGATCACTAAGTTCTTCCCTATCTTCCGTACTCCCATGGAGAAGAGGGCGCCTCTTATTGTGCCTGGTTTGGGAGAGCCTGGTGTCAAGAGAGGCATGCCTGGACTTATCTAGACTGCCGGTCTCGGCTTTTGCGGTTCGGTTAAGGGAACATAAAAATTTGGAAAAGCGAGAAGTATGCTTTGTTGAACATATAAGACTATATTATCTATTACTGAATTACTTTTTAGTAGAGGGATCAAGTGCCAGGTAGATGTAGATAATGTTTTAAAACTGTATATAATCATAGCTTGAGTAATCTAGGATGCCTTTGTGGTAAAAGTGTCATCCCAGGTCCAACTAGGTCCAGCGCTAAGTTCTTTACGGACTTAAACTTGGTGTTTTCTTCTATTTCTGTCCTAGTCCCTTGTATAACTAGTGCATGAATTGCTATCGAAAGTTTTCCTATCGGATAGAAAGCAATGCGAAACGCAGATTTTGCTACCATCAAACGGCCGCCATGACTATCAATGTTCATCGATCTGGATCTCGCTCTCGGTTTTTATGAAGTTACCACACAATGGGAATCTCAGATTACGTAGACATATACTTTGAAAGGTTAGTGAAAAGTTGGCGTCCCGCAAAAGGAAGAAGAATAGAAGAGCAAAGCTTCGTTGCCGAAACTCCAGCGGTGCATTCTGCTCTCTTAATAAAAACCATCGAATGATCATCACCACACTACCATGACACTCGTTTGAGAATATAAATGCTTCTTGTTTATTCAAGCTAGACGGAGATTAGTTTTCAATATTATATCTCATAGAGTAATATGTAAGAAACTATTCAAAATACCATCGTGGTCGAGCAATTCGCCAGCCTTATTATTGGTAGGAGAATCCAACTGTGGCCGATTTGCAGCTCAGTTCGCCAGACTCTGTGGTTCAGCCAGATCATCACCATTGCCTCTTCAAAAAAAGCTACTGAGCTAAAGCATCTGGGGCAACCCATGTGACTGATCGCCGTGCTGGTCGTGATGATAACGTCCAACAAGTGAGAGTAGTTACTGGTGATGAGTGGACATATGCCTTTGATGCTGTGAATATGGGAGACATGCAGGATCTGGGACTTGCTGCGCGCTCCAATTCCAAGAAGGGATGTCTGATTACGCTTAACACTCTTGGTAATACTGAGATCAATCCTGCTACAGTTGGTAAGAAAACTGTTACCTATGAGTGAAGAATGACCTTCGGCTTTAGTACGTTGTTCCCCGAGCTGTCATTATATTTTAGAAGAGCATTGTGGCATGGGCTAAGGCAGGGCTGGTACGACCTTTGAAATTTGGTCTTCTTGAGGGTCTGGATCCCATCGAGATAAACAAAATATTGGACAGTTATCGGGATGGGGCCAAAAAGTGGTAGTGTGTCCTTGAATTTCATCTGAGAGGAACCTTCCTTTTAGCCTATTTTTGTTGTCTGTTATTATAAATGGCCCTAAGGAAGGCAAGCGGCTTGCTACAGCTATAAAAAAATCCTGGAAAGGAAAACATAAGACAAGCTAAGACCTATGTTGGGGAACATGGACTCTCTGAGCTGGAAATATTACTGTCTCTTACAAATAGCATCCTAAGATATGTAGCAGTTCTATCATATCTATATGGATAGGGAGAAGCTTTCATCTCTGGCACTTTCACAATGAAGAGGATACGTGCACGGATGTATTCATTCGACCCATAAAACGCGATTACACATCTACCCGAGGTTGTTGAGGAATGGAAAATCATCAAACCTAGCATCTTCCAGTCTCCATGTGTCGTCGAAAGAAGCATGTCTCTCTACGTTACACTCAAAAGGTCTCGAGTGCAAGATTTATTCTTGGAAGGGGAACCTGTTCGATTATTGGACGCAAGGGTATACTCAGCCCTGAGGCTGTGCTGAAGCCACCAACTTCGCGACTTGGCATTTTTAGACAAAAGGACCCTAAACTAACATTCCAGATCTAGTCGCTGGCAGTGTAAGTACATTTAGCTACTGTTACTACTAGTAGTAATAGTCCCTTGGCAGACGTGAGAGCGTGCAGAACTTTTGCCGATCTCCTATACGCGTAGACCTGCTCCCACTAGCTAGCCCTATTTACCACTACCTGCATATACGATCTTCACATGGGATGAATCGGATGATAATTATAGCAAGATGCAGATCGTGCTGACGAGCAACGTAGCTGCTTTTAGGTACATCATTCGATGTCGTGATTACTGCGCACTTCAGCTTGACTTAGGGTTCGGGGGGTTCCGAAATGGAGCCGAGATGTAACGGTCGATCTGGAGAAGATGATGCGGAGCCCGTGCACTGATAATAATCTGTAACTTGCAGCAGCATCTAGGCAGCAACATAATACACCGAGGCACATACTTTGACTGTACCGTATCGAACCCGAATAAGAACACGAAAATGACAAGAGAGCGCGTCTGGCACGCATGTCTCATACTACTCCGTACAGAATATTCGTTCGGAAGCTTTTCCGTATCAGACACCGATCTTCTCCACCGAGAGCCGAAAATATCTGGAGAAGGACGATCTCGGATGTCAGAGCGGTGGGAAAAGGCAAGGAACCCCCGTAGCGGTGACGTTTGAATCTGCGACGACGATGGCGGTCTTGTGTGCCTTCAAGTGGTCGAGCTCATCGTTATCCTTAACGTGATGCTACCTAGGAGACCACTCAATACCCGTACTAAATGACGATACGCAGCGCAATCCGAGCTCTGTCTATTATTATGATTGTGCTTTGCAGCGGGGCCAATAATATATCCCCTCCACTTAGCCTGCGTTCCTAAATTACTGCACCGCGAACGGTGGACGCTAAAAGTAGAAAAAAGACCGCCCAACGCCGATGATCGTATGGTCTATGGTCTAGCGAGCGCTTCGAGCGTCGTGTAAGGCACAATCGCGTGAAGCTCAGGGCCACCCGCGAGCCACGGATGGTTGGAATGCGTCTATTCTTGTTGGCCTTTGCGATTGCGCACACCCGTTCCTCGACAGCGGCCCAATCCCTTCGTAAGGCATGTAGAGTATGATGCTCTGGTGCTTCTGGCACGCGCTATGAGATCGTAAGAATAGCACACTCACGGTGTAAAATGCCTAAGGGAGGAATGCAATCAAGGTCAGAGAGGTCATGATAAAGCAGGTAGAGAGTAGTTCAAAACCGATTTCTACTAAAATTATCCACGGTGTTGAATTTTCCTTTCTTTCTTTTTGCTTTTCGTGATGCGGGCGCCGTCAGGGTCCAAGAGCGACTATCTCTGTCTCCCGGACTTGGCCTGATCGACTAGAGGCAAGAGAGAGAACACCTGAAATCGACCCCCGACTTTCTTCCGCAACTTCAACCACCATCCTCCTTACGATCGTCCCTTGGTGCTCCCCAAGAAGCCCGGGCTCCAGACGATCCGGTTGCAAGACTGATCTGCCTGCTTTCTATTCTATTTTCTGTTCTTGTTCGACTATCACGTTTCACCTTCTCGCCGTCGCGGTCCTTCGCGCTTCCTTTCGTGGGGTGTAATCGGCGAGCGCATCGCCCACTAAGAGCCCGGCAAGCAGTCACTCCCGCTTTCGCGCTCTTCCACACCCCTCTGGCGTCAGAGTCGGTCATTGCCACGATTATTACTCTCGACCGGCATTCATACCGAGAATCTAGATCTCTGAACAGACCAGAGACGGAGTGGATACTGAATCAGGTACGGGCTGGGGACGATCTGGAAGGTGAAACGTCCGTACAGCGACGGCTGATGCTTGCGCCCCAGGCAGACTTGCAAGGCGCATTTTCGCTCCTTATCACTATCGGCGCTCGCGAACGAGTTGTCGACCATCCACCGCAGTCATATCGCCGTTGTACCTGCATTGATACTATTATCATATCATAGTCTCTTCAGTCCTTGCACAATTATTCATCGTCAGGACCATAGGTCCCGCCCTCCGCGTGCGTTCGCCCGCGATCCGGTCCCTCCTGGCCCAAGCGCCTACTACTTTATTGTATCTATTCTAGGATACTGCATCATCAGTCACGATGGCTTCGCAGGAGCAGCAGCAACGGGCTCGATCCCTCTCCGCAGGGTATCAAAACCGGAGCATCAGCCCATCCTTCTCCCCCCAGGCACAGTATAACACCTCGTCGGGTCTAAGGGTCGATCCCTCCCTCACAGCTCACGCATTCCCCGCCGGGACATTCAATGCGAATCCTGTATCCAGTGCAGGTGATTCCTACACTTTTTCTTCTGCGTATCTGGATTCGACTCAACTTTCACACACATCACAGTCCGCAGACGGACAGTTCACGCAGAACCAGGGATATCCGCAATCATTTGAATCCAGCTTCGTGAATCAGCTGGAGCAGCCCGGTCAGAACACTGGAGCAGCCGAAGAGAATTTTTCCAACTTGCTTAACTCAAACGAAACCAATTTTGATTTCTCTCTATACCAGAATAACCCTTCTGACTTCGACTCATCTTCGATCCTCGATCAGCAGATCCATCAGCAGTCCCAGTCCCCTAGTCAGTCCGTGAACCCTGCTGATCTAGTCAGCGCCATGTCATCTCCTCACAATCCCAACTCGCCTCATCTCTTTCAGCCGGACCAGAATTCTTCTCCAGGTCCCACGTCACCGCCGTCTGCAAACCCGGCTGCCTTCTACAACCATTCACATTCGCGCCACACGTCGTTGGACCCCGCGACTGCTGCCTACATGAGCGGCCAGTCGCAGTCAGACTGGCAAGGAATGATAGGAAATCCTGCTTTTCAAGGTCATAGGAGGGCGCCTTCAGAGCATTCAGAAGTATCATCTGTAGCACATTCTCCCTACATGTCTCAACAGGAATCCTTTGATGCCCTCGAGAACAATCCATCTCCCCTCCTGTCGGCTCAGAACGATCCTACTCTCTATGACAATGCATTAGGAATTGAATCCTTTACTATTTCTGAGCAACAACACGCATTCAGCCCTGGTCACAGCCCATATATATCCCCTCAGCTGGGACCGCAACAAACGGTGGACATTGGATTGGATACACAATTCCTGACATCGCATCAGATCAATCAATTTCCACCGTCTGGTGACCTGTATCTAGGGTCTGATGGTCAAATAATGAACATGCAACAAGGAATGAGTTCCGCAGAGATGGGACAGGCTGCCCAGATGGCACCACCGTCTATCAATGTGGAATTTGCTCCCCCTTCTCGAAACCCTAGCTTTGGGCCGGGCAAGCCTCCAGCCGATATGGATGCTTTGAGTCCTCCTTCCATCCGTGAGATCACTCGTCGGCTCAATACCATACTGATCTGTTTTGCTAACATAGCCCAGGTCTGCGAGGGCGCAGTAAATCCGACCCGTTCGGCCGTCCAGCGACTCGGCCCATGACATCGAATGTCACATCTCCCAGTCTGCAACCTCAAGCACCATCCCCAAGATCTCTTTCGCCTTTGGACCCCTCTCCACGTGCCCATAGTAACCCTGGATCACGTGACCCATCGCCCTCTAAGTCCGCCAGGCGACAGTCGACCTCGTCACTCGACAGCCGTAGCTATCTCCTAGATCTTGCAGACCCCCAGAGACCTGGGGCTTCTCCAAATGAGTCGAAGCGTACGCAGAAGCATCCCGCGACGTTCCAGTGTACATTGTGCCCCAAGCGTTTTACTCGTGCTTACAATCTGCGCTCTCACCTACGTACTCACACGGATGAGAGGCCGTTTGTTTGTACAGTCTGCGGGAAAGCATTCGCGCGTCAGCATGACCGAAAAAGACACGAAGGCCTTCATTCAGGAGAGAAGAAATTCGTCTGTCGCGGAGAGCTTTCGCGCGGGGGTCAATGGGGATGCGGCCGTCGCTTCGCTCGTGCAGATGCTCTTGGACGCCATTTTAGGTCCGAAGCGGGCAGGATTTGCATCAAGCCACTTCTTGATGAAGAGGCTCTTGAACGTGACCGTGTGTTACTGGAGCAGCAGCAGCAACAGCAGCAAGGTCATCTTCAGCCTGTACCTCAATCTATGATTATTCCCGGTATGGATGGCCAACCAACGGGTGGGTTTGCACTGCCCGCCGCATTGCTGGCTCAGTATCCTGCTCTGCAGACTTTGCAATGGGATCAGATTGCTCCTGCAGCCGAAGATCCTAACGATCTCAGTGGTCGCAGCAGTTTCGATGCTAGCTCTGGCGGTGAATTTGCATATGACGATGATGATTCTGGTCTCAATAGCGGCTATAACAGCAATAGAGGGTCACTGTACGGAGTCAATCAAGGCCAAATGGGCTATTCGATGAACGACTGGGGCGGTGGGCAATAAGGCTGTGACGGCCCCCCTGTCTATAGTAGAACGAAGTTTTTGACCCACTTCGTTAACTCCATACCGCGCTGGACCTGTTGGTAGCTTCGCTCCCTCCACACGAGTTTTGGACTAAACACACCCTTTTTAGTTTCTCTCCCCGCATCTCAGGGGAATGGATACCATATATAGAAATATTCTGCGGCGTTTATTTCTGGATGGAAAACAGCGGGATTGGTTGGATATGCTTATATTTTACCTTTTTATCACCTTCAAGGATCTGTGCCTAACTGTTCGTTTTCACCTTTCTTCTTTTTGACATTACCCCTTCTTCTGTTGAACTCCCTTTTTTATATATCTGATACCAGGGATTATGATGATTTGATCCCTTCATACCCATGGATCTTTTCTTTTGATTGTTTCCAGATATCGAAATACCCTTTGAATATGTCTCAGAAATATAGGAGATGACACCCATGTCTCTTGAAATATGTTGTGATTTTAGAAAAAGACCCCAAGCATGTTGACCTATAGATTCACATGAATGAAATGCATAGCCTGATACTACGTTGACTCCGCTACTCATCTTTACTGAACTTGATGTACCTCGATTGGAGCTCGGACACGCGAAGCACGTTGGCTAAACCTGAATTTGAAGGCAGACCACGCAGAAGAGCGAAAGGGGTATGCATATACTATCACGTCGTAAACAGAGACGAAAAGGAGAGAAGATTCGCATCGCTGCCCGGCCCCAGTCTACCCACGACATTCCTCCCTGATTCTAGGAAACCAAAAATCTTGCAAGGCTTCGAAGCGAACCCGTACTTGAAAACAATCAGAATGGAACGGGCATAGTAAATAATTTGTATTTCTCATCAACGAGACCGCCTGTTTCTTAAGCTCACGAGCTTTTCCACCTCGACAATCCACTTCCGATCGAACTCTTCTTCGGTGAATCGCAGTGCAGACTTCCTAGCGCGCTGGCGCATGGCGACTTTCTCTTCCTCTGGCAGAGCTAAGGCGGCTTCAAAAGCGGCGGCGAATTCCTCTTCTGTCGTTGCACGGAAGCCGGTAGCGCCGTCTCCGAGGTCGACCACGATGTCTTCGCGTGGGCCGCCAGAGTCGTGGACAACGCTAATTAGGCCAGCGGCTTGGTACTCGACGACACAGATGCCGAAGTGTTCGTTCCACATGGCGTTCGCGCCTATAGAAGAGGTGCGCAGGTGAGAGAGGACGGTTGGCCAGCTCGCGTCGCAGAGGAAGGTGGTGTGGTCGCGAATGCGGAGCTCATGGGCTAGAAGGCGGAGGTTGTAGATATGGGTTTCGTCAGGGCTGCCATGACGTACGGAGCCTATCAGAATGAGCTTCGGTGTTGGTCGAGATGCGGATGCGGGGTTCTTCTTGATATCGTTGAGGAAGCGCGCGAAAGATCGTAGGATCAATGGATGGTTCTTTTCTGGGCGAAATTGTGCAATGTACAGTATAGTTGGTTCTCGTGTCTTTTCGGTGTCAGGATTTACCTCGATCGAGGATTCGAGCTCTGAAACCGCGGTGGGAGGGAATACGACGGTAGGTTCTCCGTGCTCTTTCTTCTTGCGCGCCGGGCCCCAAAGAGCTCTGATATGCGCAGATGTCCAGGAGGAATTGCACATCACCACATCCACTTTACTACCAACCCAGCCATACAGTTTAGCGAAGCCAAGCCAGTACTTCCGCTTTGCATAACCCTTCCAGCCAGTTCCTGCACCGGCATTGACTCCCTTTGTACCACTGGTGTCGTCAAGCGATTCGAGCATGTCAGTCGATATCGTGGGGTAGTGGACGTATGCTCCCGTTGGAACAGAAGGGAAAAGCAGTTTCGAAAAAGCGATAGTGAAAGCATATCCCATGGTGTCTATGAAGATGTCCGGAACGAGCAGATGGAACGCGTCATAGGCGACGATCAGGGAACCCAGAGACTGTCCCAGAAGTGTGAGATGTGGGTAGAGACTATGCAGTACATATTTACGCGTTGAGAGATAGAGTAACACGAGCGTTGGAGGGTAAAGCTGGATGTTGAAACGATTCTGGAGCAGCAACAGTCAGTAGGCAGAATATCGTGCATAGGCTAGATTTATATACTAACCTTGACTCGTTCCAACATCTCAGTCTTTCCAACTTCCTGATCCCCTGTATAGATGACACAAGTAGCCCTTGGCCAACGTTTCTGTGTCGCATGGACGGCTTCCCAGAGTACACGTTCCCCGCCTCCACCTGCGTTGCTATCGCAAGAGTAAGTAACCAAACAAGCTCGTTTGAGTATTATCAATATCCATACCAGAACGGATGAAAGAAACCAACTATGCCATCCCAGTCATCCTCCGCGGATTTGCCTTTGGTTGGAGTCCCGGGTGCGGCTTTATCAACCTTCTCCCACTCGTCATCTTCGGAACCTCTCGAAGTCCTGTTGGTCTGTTTGGAATCGAAATCCTTCCGGTCAGCACGGACACGGGCAAGAATAGCTTCCCTCCGATCTTTCGTCCTCGTTTGTATGGACCAGCCAAGTGTGCGTAAGAGGAAGCCAAAGATATAAGAACCGAGCTTAGGAAGCAGTAACAAAGTTGCCACGAAAGCCAGTATGACAGTAATCAACTTCGATAAGAACGACATGGTGGGCGCAGGATGGATGTCGTTTTCCACAGATCCTAGCACATGTTATAAAGACAGTCAGAAGGGCAAGAGTGGCTCCTCGGGGAGCTCTGCCTCTACATTTGCTGTTTGAGGCCTTTTCGTGGTGGTTGGTATTGTATATCTACTCTATCACAAGCGGGAAAGCTGGTCAGATTACTGTATCGTAACAGTATGGTGAGACAACACGTGATGCCGGCTCCGCGGAGCTAGAAAAGCTTCTTGCGGAGCTTAAGACTGCACCTCCGAACTGCTCAACAATATTTCTACATTCCTTATTGATATCGAGCAAGCGGGCGATTTATTCGAAATCACTTATTGAAATTGCTTTTGTTTTATTCCAGGGGCTTATTCCAGGTTTCCGAGCTCCAATTGAGCCGTTCTACCGTCATGACATCAATCCATCCCCGAATAGTTCTCCGCTCGCGTTCCGGCGCCAGTATCATCTCATCGAAGGCATTTCAACAACGGCGATCATTTCACCCTACCCGGCCTTCTCCTTTCATAAATGAAGCTTTGGACCTCTCTTCTAGCTTTCTTCACGGAGTCCACGATTTGACTGGTCTTCCATGGGCTGCTTCGATTCCCTTAACCGCATTCATTGTTCGAATGACCGTCGGACTGCCTTTACAGATATATACGAGAATACATGCTCGTAGGAATCGTGATCTTTCACCTCTTGTTCTATCTTGGCGTAAGGTTTCACAAGATCAAATAATGAGAAAGGCAGGCGAAGAAGGCAGACCATTGTTGCCTTTGGAAGCAGAGAAGAAGCTAAGGGTGGAAATGGCCAAGAGGCAGAAGTTACTGCGCAAGCGCTGGAAAGCCGCGAGATTCCACGGGCAGGCTACTTTCCTGCAAATTCCAATCTGGCTTTCTCTTATGGAAAGTTTGCGAGCAATGTGCGGGAATAAGAATGGACTTGTGCCTTGGGTCCTATCATTGATGGAGCCGGGTTCTGGCGACCCAAGTCAATACCACCATCTTAATATCGAACCAACTCTTGCATCAGAAGGAGCACTTTGGTTCCCAGATTTACTGGCCGGAGACCCGACTGGTATTCTCCCCCTGCTGCTTGCTGCGACGATCTGGACCAACGTCAGCGTTGGCTGGAAAACTCCCACCTTCAAACAGCTCGCAGACCTACCACGAACAGAAATGATCAAGCAGTCTGTTCTAAGATTGATAAAGATGTTCATCCAGTTAATGGCCATCAATATAGGCATCAGTTCCTATATGTCTGGGATGCCTACTGGGCTGATGATCTACTGGATCACTAGTGCGAACATTGCAACACTGCAGACTGCGTTCCTTAATAAGTACATGTTCTCAAAAGCGCCTCTTAAGCCGTGGATGAGGATGCATGTCGCTGTCAAGAAACTTGGTGATGTGAAACCGGTGTCGAAAGCATGATAGACAGGTGATCGAAAAATAACTCGAGAGGAAAAAAAGAAGTGGACGACCGGAACTGAATACAAACAGTTGGCGAAATAGAGAGGAGAACTTTTGATCCTGGACCAATCCCCTAAAGCTGTCATCACCTGCTATCATCGAGGGGAAAAAAGTCTCGAAGACTATTGCACCTCGTTGTGGGTCATATCCATTCAAACCCGAGCATTTCCAGGACCTGGTTCTTCCGGAGACCCCAGACTACTGCGATTTCCGCCTTTGATAGGCTCATATGCAAGATTTGGGCTGATCGGATCCTAACAAACTCAATGTCCAAACCTCTGAAGAGTCCGCGTCCATACTCGCAGACGAATACTTCAGGACGGCTACCGAGGAAGGTATGAAGGTGTAAGAACAGGTGTCCTCGGGTCAGCTAACCTAGGTTAGCTGAATAAACAGAAGCGCCTCGACAGCGAGGCGCTGCTCGTAGAAAATGTATGTAAGCCGGGCGAGAAAGAATACGTCAGTCTAGCTACTCAATTGAACTGTATGCTCTGCCACCTTGGTTCTTTCTCTTTCAGTTATTTGAACCTGAATTCCCGACTGGACACCTATGTCTCTGAGCCCCTGTATCATCGCAGGGTTCCAATCCCGCACTTTCATTACCTTCGTCAACAGACAAAATCCTCGGAGTTGAGGTGTGGATTTCTTCCAGTCTTGTAGCCATGATCGAACAGCCCCCAATAGGTATGCAGTCTCCCATTCCCATTCCCATTCTTGCTGGAAACATAGATCGTCAGTGACAGTCAGCCATTGGATGCTTTTTGGAAGTGCTTCCTCTAGGCAAGCCACATTTGGCACTGATGGAGAAAATCCAAGCAGAAATGGAATCGGAACCTCCAATTTTTTCAGCATATGGAGTCTACTAAAGGTTTTGAAAGACCCGCTGACTTTGAGCTCCGGGCGTTCGGGGTCCGCTTGTGAGACATCTGATCCTGCCGTAATAGTCAAGTCTGTCAAAGTCTCTTGAATGTGAGATAGATCCGCGGCGATTTGGTCCAAATCGATGATATCCGTGACAAAATGATCTTGAAGATCTGGGCGGTAGTACCAATCCCATTGAAGTTTCCGAAGCCCTCGGGTGACTGATAACACTTGACCAAGATGCCCTTCGCGCAACATCGTCAAGTCGAGCGATGCGAGTCTCGATGGATTTGGTGGATATTTCCCGGGCCATGTGAAAGTAGCAGGATTATCGACTAAGATCCTTATCCGTTCAACTGACGGCAAGTAAAATAGGGGGAGAACATCTGCCGTGTTCCTGACGTCCGTGTAGTCGCGAATGTAGAGACCAAGGCCGGGACACACAACTGATATATCTTGGAGATGTGTAAAAGAAGGGAGATGACTATCTTGGAACTCCTCGCAGAGGGCAGAACGGAGCATCATACCCATGAAGCGGCTCTCTCGGGCAAAATTCTTGCCCAGGTAGAGACATCTCAGACTGGGGAGCTGTGATACTAAAAGTGTTGTAAACGCGTCCATCGTTCCAGCGCGCAACTCTTGGATCCATTGTTCAGCATATGGAACATGGATCCTTTCGATGCATTTCACTAGCCCGTCCAAGACAACTTCGGTGACTGGGAGCTTGGGACTTTTCTGTCTATTGTCACGCAGGCTGCGATCGAAATCGTCCCCGCTGAGGATCACAACATGGACAAAACTGGAGAGCTCGGGCCTGTGCACAATGCTTCGCAAAAACTGAATGATCGGGGGGTTCTGAGAGCTTGTCCATGTCCATTGAATATGGGCGTAGAGTAATGGCTCTGCAAGAGAGCGCAAGTCCCTATGCGTACGACATACCGCGCAAAGATCACAGGGCGATAGAGATGCAAATACTATGCGCAGAATCTCTGAAGGCGTGCTGAGAATAGGGGACACCATGTGAATTTTTTTTTCCTGCCGTTTCAAGGAGGACTGGACAAAACGCGCCGACACAGAGATATAATGCTTATAAATTAATAATCTAATATAAAAGCAATCTAAAATCCCAAAACTATAGTAATCTCGTTTCAGGCAGCCTTTAAATTTAGTGGCCTTCTATTATTAGCTACCTTTATAATTATCTTTCTTGGCAAAAAGTCCACAAATAAAAGTCCATTATGCCCGACGAGGAGTGAACAGAGGAGAAGGGAAATAATACGTTGCAGCTAGGCCTTCTACGGTTCCAAGTCGCTGCTGCTGCTGGCAGATTGCGGATAGCAGCTTATGATCTATAACAAGATTCATCTTATCGGCAACTTGCGTGGAAGCTCTTGCTAAATTCTAATACTATAATTCTATCAAGAAAAGACCATTGTTCAAATCCACATCCATGAAATCATTGTAACTAATTAATGCAATATGAACGAATTTTATTGTAGAACGCAGCACGTATCTACCATGCCTCCTATCATGTTTCACTCTATGTTACAAGATGCAGCATTGCTGCGAGACCATCCGATTGCAAGACAAAATCCTAAATCAGATTGACATAACCATCCTAGGTCCCTCCACAATAATCAGTGAGTAGCGAAAATACAATTATAGCAAGCCACGCCCAAATTCCAGGGCTCTATCGATAGTATAGTGGATCAATTAAGACAGCAGTTTTGTGTCCGTCTTCTACTGCCAATATCGAGGCTCGTCGAAGACATGGTACCGGTGGCCGCGGACACCCTCTCCGCGGAACAGAGCTGGGAAACGACGGCCTTCCGGAACCATATCCTCGGGAACGCGTATCTCATTCTCTGGTTCAGGTTCACCGATAACGAATTTGCCGACCTGCGAATTTATGTTAGCCAAAAAAAGAGACCATTTACACAATGCAATTTGTCTAAAAGAGTGGTTCTTACCTGAATCTCAGTGTCCGTAATGGTATCGCGACTGATTCTGGCGTAGCCCGTTCGCTTCAATTTCTTGTAGAGGATGTACTCACACCATCTATCCCAGTCGGTGGGATCTATATCCTTCATGCCACTCAAATCGCTTACATAGGTGTTATAATTTCCTTCAAGTGGCTTTGTGACAAGGTAACTTAGTAGGATGAGCGGACGGGGAGACTCGCCCATGAGTTTAGATAGGTATTCGGTCTGCAGACGGCGATCCTCAGGATCTTCTTCCTGACCTGAATGGAAAACAACAACATCAACGAGCTCGCCGTACATATCCAAAGTGGCATGGGTCGCAGGAGCCAGCTCACCAACGGGAGATGGCAGGAGATGATGAGTAGAGTTGACAATAGGGAATTTTGAAAGAAGCGCCGATCCCCAGGTGTGCTTATTTGGTCCAGGACCGAAGTCAGCATACATACCCAGATCATCGGCGAGAACTTGGGTGGCATCACGGTTACCCATGATGATGCGTTGAGTATCCGACTCAAGCAAACCAATGACGTCGATCTCGAGCTCTTTAATGACGTCGCGCATGCGGCGTTCGGAGGACCACATGTCGTTGTCTAGAGCGAAGTGGACAGTCCAGATGCCGGCAGTGACGACCTTGTCATCCTTGTGGTACGGCTTATAGTCATTTGTAGGGAACCGCAGGTAAGCCACAGCAATAGAAAGGAGCTGAAGGGCCGCAAGTACGTAGATGTAATACGAGCGTTGCTTCCTACCATGTGGGTTCACTGGCTTGCTTCTGGAAGTTGACGAAGAATTCGACACAGCAGCAGAGAATACTCCCGCTCCGATTGACAGCATTGTGGTGATCATGATCCAGTCTGTATGTTCTCTCACGAGATGCCCACCAGGGACAAAGGCGTAGGCGACCACCCAGACATGGAACAGAACCATCAAATTATAGATGAAGAAACCAAGGCCGAAAGTAGTCGCGGGAGAGTGCCGGACAGCGGAGGAAATGAAAACTGGAATGATAGCCATCAGATAGAAGGCGAGGGTCAAACCACCGTAGTAGCCGAACCAATGACTGTAGCAGGTTAAGACTGCAGCGCCCAAAGACCCAATGCCGAATGCAGTCCAGCTACCGGCGATACGCGGATAGAATAGACCGAAGACCAGACCAATTCCCATGACAAAGATGGTCACAGCACCATGAGGAGCTGCCATCGGACCCCTGATGGGATAGCCGTCCCAGACCCAGATGATCATGGTGCTGGAATCAGACAGGAGCGAGTGGAGGCCGAAGAACAAGCCACCAAGGCCAATTGCCGCGAGTAAAGGAGATCCTTTCTTGCCGCCAGGAGGGAAGAAGTCTCCGCCACTTACTGTGGATCGTCTGGTAGACCGCAGAACGGCAAGGACGGCGAGAACCAAACCCAGTTTGTTCCAGCCACCATTCTCCGCATGCATAGTTGGCCAGATAGGGTTATTAGTCTTGAAGGCGAACTTGGCAACACTGGATGCAACCAGACCTATAGACCAGGCAAGAATACGTGACTCTAGTCGTACCGACTGACCGCGTTCACCGAACCAAGTAGCGGTCCATGCAAGGCAGCTTAAAGCGACACTAGCACCGGTGAGAAAGAGCCGATTGACCGGATCCTTCACCAGGAACGCCAGGAGGCCGACCAGCGACAAAAAATGCAGAGTACGAATATTGTTGGTAGCCAGAGAGCGCAAAGATGGGACGGCGAGCAAGAATGGCGAGACAGTAGTCATTATAAGGATCTCGTAGCCAGAAATGCCCATGTGCCAAAGAGGGAAGTCTAAGAGTGTTAGGGAAAATACGCTAATATAACCAGGGAGATCTCTTACACCAAACCAGAAGACCCAAAGAAGTTAAGCATGACCAAAAGACAAACTATGTCCGTTAGCAGAAATTCCTCTTCTACGAATTGGATGGGATAATACCCCGTTGTAAACATCGGCGGCCGCATCGATGGCTTCGGACCATACAAAGCCCTGGCCAAATGTGTTGCCAACAGGCTTGCCCTTCCTGCCATAGGGTCAATTTCAAATACTAGCTTTGTCTCGAAGAAAGCATAGAACATACTCTTTGTCCAGGATGACATCTGCGGTGGTCTTCAACTGTCTGTTCATTTCATCTTAGACAATGTTTTTTTTCCATCTTTTCCAGAAACCAAATTCTGACTGTACATTTGTCTACTTCGGAAGCCACTGCACATACCCTCTGCTAACCCCCTTAATATCCCTCACAATAAACTCAAAGCCCTCAAAGTCAAGCGCAGTAACAGCATCAAAGCCGACATCAAACAGAATCAAAGACCATTCGAAGAAAGCGTACTTCGTGTAAGCTACAGCACACATTAGCAACAATTTACTGTAAACATCTGGTTCTTCATCACTAACCACCGGGGACCTTGTGGACCTTGTGCTGAATGAAGTAATAAATCAATGGCACCAGCGTGCCGAAGAAGAGACTGGCAAGGATCTTTCTGTACTTGAGAGCACGACGGTTGTTGGGACTCAGTGCCAGACAGCCAAGCGTCCAAGGCAGCGTCGCAACGAGATAAGAAATCATGAATATATCATGCCAATCATGGTCGTCTGTGGACGTGATGTACGTCCAACCTCCACAAGTCAGGGTTCTGAAGATCCCTGTTCCAAAGACCACCTTCGGGAGGGTAGCGTTCGGTCGTGCAGTCAGCACATACCAAAGGAAGACGAGAGCAAATCGAGGACCAGAAGTTATAGCAATAAAAATCTGAAAGATCGAACGTTCGGGGTAGCGATCACCGATGGTTGCTGACACTGACGGAAACCATTCATCGGGATAACCATAGTGCTCGTTCTGAACGATTTTCCTGAAATGCAGACTCATTCCCACAATCAAAGCACCGATAAAGGCCGAATATGCGAATAAGGTGTGCGCCCAGGATACCCATTTTCCGTTGAACTATTTGACATTAAGAACTCGTCTTCTAAACTCGGATACTGCAGGATGGAGGAGACTTACTGCCACAACGGCATCCCCGTCCTTGAACTTGGGAGCCATGGCGGCGCTTAGAGAACGACTGGTTCAGTAAGCAATTAAGAGATATACAAAAGAACGTAAAGAAGAAAGAATGAACATCGACTGATGGAACGGCGTGAGGAAAAGGCGCCCCTGACGTGAGCAACTCCAAGGACAGTTTGACAACTTTCCGGGAACCGACGGGGGGAACGCGCTGCATCTTGGAAGCTGGATGCCCACCTAATCGGGTTAGACCGTCTATATCCACTAGACCCAACATGGACAAGCGACCTCGGCCCCGAAGTGAGTGGGACGCCGACAACTTTTTATGCTCGTGATGAAAGGCGATCATAATTATTATCGACGCCGTCTGGAACCAGCACGTCTTCTCATCCAGCCACCATGGCCGGCGCCAGTGACAAGGCGCGCTTCTATCTGGAGCAGTCAGTGCCAGAGCTGCGAGAATATGAGAAGAAAAAGATCTTCAGCAAGGTTCGAACGCAGCGATCGGACAGTCTTTGACGGACTAGAACTAACGATGGCGGTATAGGAAGAAATCACCTCGATTGCGAAGAAGCGATCAGACTTTGAGCACAAGTTGAATGCTCGAGGGGCGCAACCGGTGGACTTTGCCCGATATGCAGAATACGAGATGAACCTGGATCTGTTGCGGCGGAAAAAAACAAAACGGCTGGGGATCAAGATGCCGGCGCATACGGGTCAGAGACGAATTTTCTTCATCTTGGAACGCGCGACGAGGAAGTTCCATGGTGACATCAGTCTCTGGATCCAGTACATTGAATATGCAAGGCAGCAGAAGGCACATAAAAAGCTCACTCAGATTTTCACCAATGCGCTTCGTCTGCACCCCACCAACGCAGAACTATGGATCTACGCAGCGAAATATGTGCTCGACGACCATGCGGACATGACACAGGCCAGAAGTTATATGCAGCGAGGATTGAGATTCTGCAAGAGTTCGAAGACGCTGTGGATTCAATACGCTAAGCTCGAGATGATCTACATTGCAAAGATAGCTGCTCGACGGCAGATACTAGGCCTTGACCGGGCGAAAGAGGAACCTGAGCCAGCAGAGATAGCGGATAACCCTGACGCTGATATGATTGCTCTTCCCAAGATCACGGGTGAAGATATCAACCCAACTCTGGGTCAAGACGATGATGTCGACCACGTCGCGCTGCAGAACCTCAACTCCACCCCCGCATTGAGCGGCGCCATTCCTCTGGCAATTTTTGATACTGCAATGAAAAACTTCAACAATGACGACCGCTTCGGACACGAGTTTTATGACATGGTTGCGCAGTTTGAAGGCACACCATGCTTCCGCAAGATCCTCAGCCACATTGTAGAGGTTCTGCTCACAAATTCCCCGGCAAGCCACCACACAAGGATATGCTACATCAAATTCCCGACATCTGGCATCAGCATCACTTCCCCGGACTTTCCACAGGCCCTGGGAACTTCTCTTGGTCGGTTGAAAGAAGGCTCGCAAGATAAGAAACTTGCAGAAGAGATGGTGAAATGGTTGCAGCCGTTGGTGGAAACGGAGGAACTTGACCCGGCCCTGCAAAAAGTACTTTCCGTGACTTTGCAGAGATCTCAACGCGTCCTCGATGAGTAAGACATGACCAAAAAAAAGTCTGTGACTGGTTTAATCATGCGATCTGTTGATAAACTAAAAGGCGTTTTGGTGAAGGCATTTGTCGTTTTGAAAGACATGTATATATGATAATGCATAGATCAGTCATCATACTTGCTACCTCGCCGGCTGCTCTTCTTGTTGCTGAGGTGCTTCTTCATCTTGATCCTAGCCTCATTTTCTGATTTTTGACTTCATATAGTTAGTAGAGTGCCGTAGACGGTATACAGAGTGTCCCAGCTCTAGCAGGGACAGAAGGGAGCCTACAGAACTTACAGTTTTCTGACCCTTTCCTTTTGTTCCTCGGATGTTTCACCCCGGACGGCGTCTTTCCCGACATTGGCTAGCAATTGCTGGAGCTTCCCAAAGCACGACTCCACATTAGCAGATTGCTTACGCGACTCATCCGACTGTATGACCAGACTGTCCGTCCGTTCAGCTGCATAACGTGATGACCGTATTTGCGGGTGTAATATTGAGGGCACCAGTGGTAGCAGAGAGCTGAATGGGACTCTCAGCGTGGCCTTCGTGTTGACCCTACCAATGAGACCGTCAGTTAATGTGAAATAACAGAAGCAGCTTCTTCTGGCGACTGACTTGTTGACGTTCTGTCCTCCGGGCCCGCTAGATCTGCTAAAAGCTACCTCGCAGATATGGCGCGGAATCGTATCGGCATCGAGTTTCGCGAGCCACTCCCTGGCCGCTTTCAATTCTTCCTCGCTGGTTTCCTCACCATTCTGGAGAACTGTTGCTCGCCTCGACGCAAAGAGTCTCCTGGGAAACGCATCTCGAAAGTAGGTTACACAGGGTGCACGGCTCGAGAGCCACGGGGCCCGTACTGCAGCCGTGAGCATTGCCTTTACATAACGCGATAGAATTGACAAAACATCGAGGGGATTTCAATGCTCGCGTGCTTCGAGGAGAGGCGGAAAGATTCCCGTCCAACAACAGAATGTTGCTGCTAAGAATAAGAATCGGCATTCCCAACGGTCTGGCCCGCTCGTGAGATGGACCGAAAAAAAGGCCCCGAGCTTTCAGGGCCCGCAGGGCGCCACCCGTCACTCATCGCCAGAACCTCCAGTCCTTCTGTGTCTTTCTCTCTCACGGCCCAGACCCTCGCGCATCTCTCTCCCATCTGAACTGCCCGGCGATATTATTCATCTCCTCCACCTCTCTTCCGGCCATCTCCCTCTCTTCCCATCGTTCTCCTCGAGATCCTCCTCCTGTATCCCAACTCTCCCTGCGGTGCCCGGTCTCTCCAGCCTTGCCTTCTAGATCCGCACAGTCATCCGTCTGTCTCCTCTCAAACATAGCCCCACCTTAGCTCATCGCATCGAAAATCCCTATTCCCGTGGCCCTCCATCCTTCTACGTTGTAGATGCCTGCAATTATCCTCCGTGTGTTGCCTACATGACGCCCAGTCCACCGGATGAAGCCATCCATTTTCGTGGCAAGACTCTGACTCCGGAGAGTCCGCGTCCTCTGCACGTTCCGGAGCCAGCCAATATCCCCGTGCTCCAGAATATGATGGATCCGGTCTTCAACGATACTTCTACCTACGAGAAGTCTGAACCCGTTCAAGAGTCTACCCCGACGTACAACGAATATACCCCACAAGGATCATGGCCAGGATACGTGAATGGAGGGAATACGCAGGGTGCAGGGTCGGCGCAGGGCCAGGAAACAGGTAGCTTCCACTTTGATCCTCAACGGATGGATGGATCGATGAACAGAAATGATACGAATCTATCAACCGATAAAAATGCACATTCATCGCATCATTCTTCACCTGCTCTGACTGAGATCTCTGCTCGTCTGGACCCGGCAAACCCAAGTCTAACTGCTCTTCCGTCAGATCACACTGCCCTTCTAGAAAAAGTTATCTCCGAAAGTTCCTCTCAGCGTCCTCCAGCCCACGATTCTCCTCCCGCGCCTCCCCAGGACAAACCCATTGCGACTGCGGTAGACGGTGCAGGCCCTGACACCCAACAGCCGCCACTGTCGCAAGATGGTTTAGATACTGAGAAACGTGGAGATGCCGCCCCCAATGCGGCCGAGGATGGTATTGACTTTCAGAACCTGTTGGATAACTTGTCCCCATCTGCTTCGACTGCCCCAGCAGGTCCAACCATCACCACGACTGTTTCCTCTTCAGGCGGTGACTCCACATTCCCTCAGACTGTGACGGACAGGTCCTTTCCCACCCCTCTGGGCCTCCCTCCGCGTCCCCCGCCCCAGGAAAAGCCTTTTATCCACCCAAACTACACTCCTACCGATGATATCCGTTCATACCATCAGATCCCTCCACAGGCGTCGTCTGCATCTGCCGCATATGGCGCTCAACAAAGTAGTTACGCAGGTTCTGGGCCGGCATCTGCAATCGCGGCTCCAGGCGCTCCAGGGACATCCTCCGGAACGGGTGATTTACCACCGCCTCCTGTTGCCACTTTTCAGCAATCCCAGTCATCCGCAGTCAAACCCCAGGAGTCTCCCTCTTCCAATCAACCTAGTCAGAAGGGGCTTAGGATCGATAGGCATACGGGGAAACCGCAGTCAGAAGACGAAGCCCCATGGGGTCCTGAAGTGCAAAAGAAATATGATGAATTCCTTCATGACGAACGCGTGTATGTTACCGAAGGTCTCTGGGATCGGTTCCCTCCCGGATCGAGATTGTTTGTCGGTAAGAATATACTTCAATCACTATCTTCTCAGGTATTGTGTTCCTGACTCTATGAAGGCAATCTTCCCACAGAAAGAGTGACCAAACGGGATTTGTTCCATCTTTTCCATAAGTACGGGAAATTAGCTCAAATTTCTATCAAACAGGCCTATGGTTTCATCCAGTTTCTTGATGCCAATGCCTGCTACCAGGCTCTCCAGGCGGAACAAGGCGGAGTAGTACGAGGAAGGAAGATACGTAAGTATTTGGCTGATTTGTGGGTACGCTTCGAGCGTACGCTGACTCCTATGTGTAGATCTGGAGATATCCAAACCGCAAAGAAATAGCAGACAAGGCCCGCCTCCAGCTGAGCCTTCCCGTGCACCCCCATCTAGACGTTCAAGATCACCGGACTATGGCCGAGGTGGGCCGCCTGGTCGAGGCTCAGGACATGCCGGCGACCGTTATGACAGGTCATATGATTCTGGCCGATTGCCATTTAGTGATTTTAGGGATGAACATCGCCCTCGACGACGTGATGACTATCGGCCACCGCGATCTCCGTCACCCCGCGGCTATCGGGGTAGAGATGAGTATAGGTCCCGTGACCGGACGCCCGAGAGGTACGATCGACGGGATAGGCGACGATCGAGATCACCTTACGGGAGAGACAGGCGATATAGAAGTCCCAGTCCTCGAGCACGCGGTGGATATGACAGCGATTCAGATCTCCCAATCCCGCGGCGGGCACCTAGGGATGTGCCAGATGTGCAAGTCATTGTCCTTGACGACGTAGATAGGTGAGGACCATGATCTTGGTGTTACCCACATCTTTGCTAACTTGGCCAGAACCTTCATCTACCGCATCGAGAGTACCTTCCAGGGCCGGGGTTTACGTGTTGACGTTATGGCACTTCCTCCCCGGATCTCGATATCCGCCTTAGTACATCGTCAGATGGTAGAAGGCGTTCTCGCGGTCGTCAAGGTTGCACGCAACAACCAATACTCGGGGAAGATTCCGTTGCAGGTATTTGATCGGACTGGCGGCGCGGACAATGTTCGCCCAAATGGTGAGTTTGCTGCAATCCTGTGTACGCCGTTGGATCGATCTAACGTATAACTCCAGAGTATGCTGAGTTAGACCTCAACGTAGCAGCTGAAGTGGTTGTTCGTGCCCAATCTGTACAGCGTAGCGGTGCCCCTAATCCTCCTGCTCCTGCTCCTGCTCCTTTCCCACCACATCCAGCGTTTGGTGCTTCCCAATTTCCGGCTATGCAAGCTCAGCAAACTGCACCTCCAGCTCTCTCCAACCCAGGTAATATTGCCAACCTTATCTCTACGCTGGATGGGCCGACCCTGCAGTCTCTCTTGGGAGCTCTTCAGCAGCAGCAGAGACCGCCTGCAGTACAGCCTGTCCAGCAGCCATTTCCAGCCGTTCCTGCGCCCAACCCAGCGGATCTCGCGAGTCTCTTGAATCAAGCTACTCGTCAGCAGAATCCTGCACAGCCTCTTCCGGTTCCGCCCCAGCAGTCAATGCCTGGCCAACCGTTCGGTCTACCGATCGCAAACCCTCCTGTCGTTCCGGACCCCCATTTAATGTCACTTCTGGCGAAGGGATTGGGCGGGCAGCAACCGCAGCCGCAGCCACAGAACCCAGCCGCTATTGGTCCTCAGGTACAAAACATCGTTAATCAGTTGACAAAATGGAAGCAATGAGCAGTGATATCCCCCTTTCGCGTTTCTACCGGCGTTTTTCCTTTCTCTAGAACCCTGTTCGGTATTCGTTAGGTGTTGTTCTTTGATGGATTGATATTCCCTTCTGTTTTCTTGATGCAACTATCAGCGAGGGCGATGAGATTCTACGGGACGATGGTTAGTCCTTGGTGGTTGGCGAACGGGATCCTGGGCAACGGGAGAGATCAAGGGTTTGATCGGCCATCTCCAGCGGAGCATCTTTGCAAATGGAGCTTAGTTGTTTCTTTGCGGCTGTGGCAAATGCTACTTTACCGGAAACATGAATATACATACACTAGTACGGTACATAATATGAATTTCTTCTCTTTGATGGCACAACACCATTTGAGGGAGTGGCGTGCTGTTCTATTATCACATTGTAAGCATAATCTGGTATGATCGTAAACTACGAATATAGTACATTGTATCTTCTCCTTCGAAGACTTGGTCCAAAAATTCTTTTTGACTCCATGTCCAAATGCATCTTCATTCCCTTGTCTCATTTCATGCCCCCTTTGCCTTTTCTGCGTTTTTAGTAGCCTCTTCCCGCTTTATCCGTTCAATCGTCTGATCCCGATTCCATTCCATGACTCGCTTTTCCTTGAAGTATTTCACCTGCGCATCGAAAACATCATTAGTCCCATTTATCCGGCCGGCGAACTTCCCTCAAGGCCACGCTCAGAGAGCTATACATCTACGGCAATGACTAGTCGCAAAACGATCGGTTCCAACATACCCAGGTCTTCGAACAAGCAGACTCAAATTCCGCAATCTCCTTTCCGCACTTTTGTCGCGCCTCCTTGTCATTCTTGATTGCATCGACGATATCATTCTGATCCAGGCAGTTGAAGAAGAGGTCTCGACCAACGTAGCATTGTTCGCGCGAGGAGCGATCCGGTGCAATGCGGCCGCCGTCGGAGGCCTTGGGGGACTCAGAGCCGCTCGACCATAGCCAGCCCATTGTGGTTTATTTTCCTGTGTGAAGGGTCGAGCGGTGCAAAAATGGGTGTTAGGGGTAAGAAAAGGGTGAAGAAGAGCAGAGTAGCTTCAGGAGGCAGATAATCGATTTGATCCCACTCCGCAGTCTCACAATAATCACCGGCGGCCTTCTTTGGAAGCTCCTCAGCGAACTATCGCGCTTCTGTCTCGAATGCTTCCGGGCGGCTGTGGCGCCAATCGGGAGCTTCGACCAGTTGGCAACGTTTCTTGGCCACGGGCCCGCAGTCCAAAGCGCGGATGAGGATCGTCACTTTCTGGGCCGTCCTTTTTTTGCCAGCTTTCAACATGATACTTTATTTCGTCGAGTTGCTTTACGATTGATACCCCTTTAGAATTGCGATTATTCGTTTGGGTGTATATTTCAGCTTGGGAAATACCTCCTACTTCTCGACCTATCCGAAGAACAATAAAAGAAGCAACATCATAGTCTAGGGTCTCCGGTCTCCGCAGCCGCCTTGAATAACAACAACATATCATCCGATACTTCCTCGCCTCTCACAACCCACTCCTCGACCTCTTCTCTATCTACTTTAAGGGCACAACCTGTCCCTTTCGGTGTTTCATGCCCCCGCGCCGCCGTCCGCCTCGAGCGGGGGCACTGACGGATCTCCCGCCGCTCAAGATCATCAAGAAGATCGCCGTCCTACAGCTCGCCTACTATGGCTGCGCAACGATCCTCATTCTCTTCACGACCCTCGTGGCGGGTCATCCGTTCTCTCCGGATCTGATTCTGAGTTGGGATAGCTTGCGGGGAGATACTACCATCGGGTGGATGTTGGGATTGGTGTGGATGTTGAATAGTTTCTTATGGTGAGTAACCTTTTCATTCAGTTATTGGATCACAAGGAATGGAGCGATACCACTGATGATTCTAATATACAAGACAAATACTAATATTACCCTACGATAGTGTCATATTCCTCCTCCTCTTCGTCTCCCGCTCCAAACTCATCCCCGACTTCGCCTTGACCATCCACTTCATTCACCTTATCGTGGTCTCTCTATATACACACTCCCTGCCATCCAACTGGCTATGGTGGGGTCTACAATTTGGTAGCGCTGCCTTAATGATCTCCTTGGGTATCTGGGCCTGCCAGTGGCGAGAGCTCAAACCTATCAGCTTCGGTGGGCTAGGCGGTAGCAGCACCACCGGCAACAGTGCCAACAACCAGTCATCATCTCAGCATGGCCAACAGAACGGATCTGCAGAGTCAGGAGACGATTCACAACCAGCTGGATTCTCCCGCGGTCGCGGACGTGGTCGGAACCTACGGGACGGCGCAGGAGAATATGAGATGGTCCCGATGAAAGGAACCGAAGATGAAGCTGTATGAGACGTAATCAGCTATGTTATATGTCTTTTTTTGTATTCCGGCCTGTACTGGCTCAATACGGATTTGATACCATTTTCACTTGTTTCTTTGTCGTCATCCAATATCAGGGTCCTTTCTCATCCGTCACGACCAAATGATGCGCAATATATCCTTGTTATCCCAGCCGGCGTTCTTTTTGTTTGTTTATCTCGAGGTTCGGGAACAGTCTTAGGAACGGGACGGGATTTTCTTTTTGCCTTGCCTCGCCTGCTATTCCATTGCGTGAAAGTCGCAAGTGGCGTGCTATATATGCATACGTATATGCATAGGTACATATTTTACTATATTGCCATATTATGAATGCCACATCTAAATAGATGATTGAATCTACAAGAATGTTAATGAAGTCGGCTATTTTACATAGCTAGTATGAAGGGATGCATATATTTAGAAACAACTACTTAGGATATACTATGTGAATATTTCCAATATTACAATCTCATACCAATTATACCATTCATATCATATCATTCATCGGCAATAGCGAATAGGGAATCATTATATACAAACTAAGAAAAGAAACCAGAACACACGACATGACAGAAAACCATCCAACTAGATTATTTCAGGTTCAGAAAGCAACGTGGCTTTCATCCATTTCTAGCAATTCATTCACGGAGTGACAGCATTTCCCAGCAACTTGCCGATTTCCTCCGCGATAGCCATCGTGCGCTCTTCGCTCAGTCGGCGGCCGATGATCTGCACCGCAACAGGAGCACCGTGGTATGCTTCGGGGTCATCTAATTTAAAAAAGTATTAGTCAGTACACGTTCTTTTCCTTCCTTTTAACATGACCGGCTCATAAAAAGAAACTTACACTCCGCCTGCACAACCCCATCCAACTCATTCAGGAGCTGATAATTCTCCTTCTTCACATCAACTGCCTTATCCGCAAACGTGACGGGGACCACGACACTCGTGAAATCCAGTAGATTTATTGCGGACGCGTAGCCGTAGTATTTGAACTGATTGTGACGGATCGCAGCAGTGGGCGTAATTGGGGCAATGATAGCATCGAGTTCCTTGCCCAGCTGCTCTTCTGCCTCGCGCCATTTGGCGAGGTATTCGCATTGGTAGTTCCATTTCTTGAGCTGGACGTCCCAGAGTTCGTTCATATCGGCTTTCTTGATCTCGGGTTTGAGAAGGTCTTTGATGTTGGGGATGGCGGGTTCGCCGGAGGCGGTGATGTCGCGGTAGACGTCCTGGGGTTGGTGGTTAATACGGATGGTTGTTTTGAAGAGATACAAAAAGAAGTCATGATTGACGTACAGTGCAGCCATCTGAGGCGTAGATCCCGTTGATGAGGTCGACGGCAAAGTCGTGCTTGTATGGCGTCCAGGGGATGACGTTGTGGCCGTTCTTCTTGAGCGTCGAGACAACGGTCTCGATACCTCGGAGGATGGGTGGGTGAGGGAGGACCTAATAATGAATGGTAAACAAACAGAAAAGGCCATGGAGGAAGACAATAATTTGGAAGCTCACGTTTCCATCACAATTGAAGAAACCCAGAGTTAGACCACCAGAGCTGATCTTCGACTTGATGATGTCCTCTTCGTTCTGTCTCCAGGGAAGCGGGATGACTTTGGAGTCGTACTTCCACGGCTCTTCACTTAACACAGAAGTGACGAAGAGCTTCAGGTCTGGTTCAAAATTTAGTTATTGGCCTTCTGGGAATAATTAGAGGAGGTATAGTTCAAAAAACGCACCAGGAACCGAGTGCGTGATAGGACCACAGACACTGTGGACCGTCTCTTGGCCCTCCATACTGTTGGCCATCTTCGCATACGGCAGGCGGCCATGGCTGGGGCGCAGACCATACAGGAAGTTGAATGCCGATGGAACACGGATCGAACCTCCTTCATAAGAAAAGGATCAGCCTCTTGTAAATATAAATCGCATAATTGGCGACGGTCATCCTTATCCTTATCGATAACAGTGATAAGGAAAATCCTACTTACCGATATCGGTGCCAACACCAACGACTCCCCCGCGGAAACCAACATTGGCTCCCTCTCCTCCTGAACTGCCACCGCACGACCAGTTCTTGTTGCGCGGGTTGACCGTGCGACCGATAATGTTGTTGACTGTTTCGCAGACCATCAGGGTCTGAGGAACACTGGTCTTAACGTAGAAGACCGCGCCAGCCTTGCGCAGCAGAGTTACCATGACCGACTCCTCGGTCTCATACTTACCCAGCCACGAGACATATCCCATGGACGTTTCGTAGCCCTAACATCGGTTTTATTGTCAGAACTGGAAGAGACTATTCTGTGATAGTGTTTACTGCACTCACCTTGACGCGGAACTGATCCTTGAGCGAGATGGGCAGCCCATGGAGAGGCCCAATGGGTTTCTTGTTCTTCTCAAAGTACTCATCTAGCTCTTTGGCCTGAGCCAGAGCAGCATCGGGGAAGAATTCCAAAGCGCAGTTCACCTGAATAGCGAACAATGGTCAATAACTATCCCAATTTCTGATACGGAAGCGGACAGTTCAAGCTATCCATTTCTTATCTGTGACTAAACCCACCAATTGATGCGCAAGAGCAGCTCTCTTGCAGAAGGCCAAGGTGACATCATACGACTTGAGCTCTCCAGTCGCCAACTTAGATACTAGGTCTGTAGCAGTGCTGTTGGTGATCTCGAGCTCCTTGGCTGAAAGGAGCCCGCTCTTGGTAGGGTAATCGATCACGGAATCCTCAGTTGGGAGGGTTTGGATCTTCCATTCCGCGGGGATGGTCTTCTCGAGACGGGATCGCTTATCAGCGACAATTTCCTCCCACTTTTCAGGCATTACTTCTGGAATCTTTTCCTGTAGACAAAGGTATAGGGTGATATTTATGCAAGGAAGAGGCCAAGATGATTTCTCGGTTGTAACAGAGTATCTATAATCAAATAAAATGGAAGGAGGATGGGAAGATTATTGGGATAGCAACCCTACGAGCAATGATTTTAAACAGAAAAGAAGCAGTACAACTAAAGTATCGGTACAGATAGGAGACCTTTAATCAACTTATACCCCTCCTCAGGTCCAAGAATGTTATTGTCTCCAAGGTCTCCTATCTTCAACCGTCGGCCCCTCCATTAGGGTACCTAATAACCGGTGACAAATCGAAATCCTCGAACATCTAGAGATATCTCCATGAGGAACTCCACACCTCCCAAAGTAGAAACAAGAAGTCTGTGCTTATCAGCGTCCTTTCCTCTGTAGGAAGCTCGGGATGACGCCCCATACGCGGGACCCGAGCGCCACGGGGTGCCAATCTATCGGCTAGGCATTGTCTTTGGTACCGCGACTCAGAAGGTTGCGGGGTTCACGCTAAAATTCAACTATCCTTGATAAATAAATGGAAAGTCGCAAAATTCGGGATTTGTAGGATATGGTGATTGTTCTTTTGCGGAATACTCATTAGTCATAGCTTTGTATTTTAGAAATGGATTAGGTTTGATGTCATCAGACTTACTCCATACTACAGAGAGCAACCACAAAACTAACAACGTATATGGACAACTAAATGTAGCCTGGATCGGCCACAGGTAAATACAAATATGAGGACAAAATTTCACTGCTCATAGGAAAGTAACCAAGAAGAGTAGTCTCGTCTAGTGCAGCCAATATGCGATCTTTTTCGTCCATGTGTCCAACACTAGGGCCGGTTCTTCACTATCAAGCACATCCTGCAAACCCGAGTCTAGATCCAAGTCAACAGGAGCAGCGGCCCATGGATCCCTCCGTCCGAGCCAGAGTTTATGACCGAAGAAAAGTGCCAAGAATGCGGGGATACCGATGTAGGCAGTCAGGAAAGAAGACGCGCTGAAGCGCCCAGGAAGAAAGACGTCAAACCCGTTGATTAGGCACAGCGCCGTGAAGATGACAATGCAGATGTAAGATCCTACAGGCTGCAGCCAATGATGCCAGGTAATGTCATTCTGGCGGCCCTGGATCAAATAGGCTTTGCGGAAGCGGATGTAGATGATGCAGCAACAAATCCATGAGATAAAGCCCGAGGTGTTGGTCAGGTTGACAAACCAGCCAAAGACGACACCTCCCGTATTGTCTATGTTGAGGTATGCCAGCAACATAAAAAGACCCATCGCAATGACAGCAGCATACGGAGTTCCATGCTTGTCGCACCTGGTGAAGACCCTGGGAGCGGCGCCTGTTTTGGCTAAAGAGTACAGGGACCGACTGGCAAAATACAACCACGCATTCCCTGACGACCAAGCAGCAGTGAGCACACCCGCGTTGACCACGCTATCGAGTACAGAAATGCCTGCTGTTCTGATGCCAATAACAAATGGCGAGGCATTGGCATTCTCACTACCGCTTGTCAGCCCTGCCGCATTGGAAGGGCAGATAACTCCCATGGCGAGGACGCAGAGGATGTAGAACACGATAAGTCTCCAGAAGTAGTAACTTGCTGCTCGAGGCATGTTGCGCCGAGGATCTCTCATCTCACCAGCCATGACGATTAACGTTTCTGGACCCAGTGTGAAAGGGAATACGCAAGAGATCAGTGTTCCAAAGAACGATATTACTATTCCCTTCGTTCTTGAGTATATCCACTCGTTCGCAGCCCCTGGGTTCTTCCAGTAGTGGAAACCAAGACGTTGGTGAGAAGGACCACCACCCCAAAATAGAATGAAGGACAAGATCAGTAACCCGACGATGAGGATGATCTTGATCGAGGCGAACCAAAACTCTGATTCCCCATAGAACTTAACGGGAAGTATATTCAGGAGGAAAGTGACCACAATCATGATAGTAATCCAGACTGCGACATTGACGGGTGGATTCCAGTACTCGATCACCATTCCAGCTGCAGTGATTTCGTTTGGTATTTGGATGGCGAAGGAATACACGTAGAGCCATCCCATTGCGAAGCCTAAACTGGGGGAAACGAAACGTTTGCCATAGTAGGACATGGACACCCCTTCCACGGGCATATAGGTAGCAATCTCAGCGATCGCGGTAACAATAAAGTATATGAGGAAGGCCATGATTATATAGCCGACAAGCAAGAATGCCGGTCCTCCTTTCCTATAATATCATCTGTTAGATATCTTTCCCGCAGATTAGGGATTACTCACGCCAATGTAGCGCCAGTCCCCACGAAGATACCAGTGCCTATGGAACCACCGATGGCTATGAGGTGAGCATGACGAGGCTTAATATTGCGCTTAGTGGTGTTGATTTCTCGAACTTCCCCATCGCTCACACAAGAGTCTTGTCCAATTCGACTCTCGATATCATCAGCTTTGCGGTCAGTATAGGTAGGTGTGGGCTTCTCCATATCAAAAAGTCATGCAATGGATATGACAACCCTAGCAATGATACTTCTAATAGAGATTGTAAGCAGTGATGTGGTCCAAATAAAATGCTTGTACAACGGAAAAATGGCAGACGCTTTGTAACTGAGCATCATATGAACATGAGGAATGGGAGGTACTATTTTATAGGATGGCTTGGACATGGCAAATAATAGCATGGATGGTCCATAGCCACATCTACCAAGAACACGGCAATAGGCCTTATCGAACATCCTCTGGACAGAGCCCCGAGGTAAAGTCATACATCCACTGTCCAATCAAGTTTTTACAGTAGGTTATCATACTTTGGTTTAGCTCACTCCTAATAATAACCAAATATCTTGGTCCGGAAGGCTTTGTAACTCGATTTGGATAACTATAAACTAATACCACCACGATACGGGATGAGAACATGATGCAACGGAAATAAACATAATCCCAAGGGATACCCTAACTCTGTTGATTACCTATATGGTGATACAGACACAATATTGATGCTGTTTCTTTACGAGTGAATGATGATCATAGAGTGTCCTAAGCGCGGTCAGGTCTGCACTGTCTTGCCCAAGGTTGCCAAACTCTCATAGTTCCAGTGCCGAGACCTAGGACGCAAAACTTTACGGAAAACAAACGAGCTGATAATAAACTAAGCACAATTGTTGATCCTAAGAACTGTATTGGTGGCTGAGGAGGCGCCCCGAGCTCCAGTAGATGGGGAACAAATCCCCTCCCCGGGTGATCCCTTATCTCACCTCGATCATCCCAAAGATAAGCAAAAGGAAGCTACGCCGCCCATAACGGCAAGACCGGGCTGCATGATGAGGTTCTATCCTCCACTTCAGCCGGACAATGCGCAGGCAAAAAGGACTACGCCAGCGACCTTTCATCTTGTGCCAATACAAGCCTTCTGATTCATGGACCCCTCTTCCATGCCAGCATCTGCTAGTGAAATCCGAGAGTGTGTGCCCCGGCGTCGATTTGCCGCCACGGGTCGCGTCCGGTCAGGATGTTTGACGTGCAAGGCTCGAAAGAAAAAATGCGATGAGCGGTATACAGCGGATGGGACCCGATGTCAGACTTGTGCTCGATTAAGTCTGGTCTGTGAACGCGTGCCTCTACGGAAGGTAGTAGCCAAGAAGACGCGATCGGATACGCCATCACCGTCACCATCTTCAGCATCGTCAAACTCTGAATCTGAGATCCGAGGAAGGGAAGTCTCTAACCCTTCGAGTGTGGGCCCCCAGCCAAATGGGTTCATTGCGTTATTTTCTCTTGAGAGAGCCTCCCCAGAACGGATCTTACTGAAGTATTACATCGAGAGATTAGCTTCACTCTGCTCCATCCTCCAAGAGGGAAACAATGAATTCCAAAATGTTCTTCTACCAATGGCAATTGATGATACCTCTTTACTCTATGCATTGTTTACTTATTCTTCTGTTCATCTTCACTCGTCTGCTCATTCACCTCCGATTTCTCCCTTGGCTAAACTGAAATTCGAGAGCGAAGCTGCTCGTGGCCTGTCAGAAGCTATCCGATTGAACAACATATCAGAGAGCACCGTTGCTTGTGCACTCATATGCAGCACAGCAGAAGTGGTCAGTGGAGATACGTCAAGATGGTTCATCCATCTCCAAGGAGCCGGACATCTCATCAACCAACGAGGAGGACCAGAACGATTCCGAAGAACCAGCGACGGGCTTTTTCTCCTACGAAACTTTGCTTATCATGACATCCTAGCCGCCCTGAGCACCGGTGGAAGACCACGGATCTGTGGCGTCTACTGGGTTGAAGATGGACCCATCTCTGCTGACTGCTTGATGGGAGTTGCTCACGAGCTACTTGGGCATATCAGTGACATATGCTTCTTTATCGCCGATGCTAGCGATCCTGATGTCTCCACTGATATCTTTCCAGAGGGGTTACTGACGCGAGGCGAAATCCTAGCCCAGAAACTCAAAACGCAGTCCATGAATCTACGGACAACTCTAACAAGCACAGAGTTGGGTATCCTACTTCACCATGCGGAAGCCTTCCGGTACGCTGGACTTCTCCATCTATACCGATTCCTCGGTCAATTTTCATCCGCAACTTACGGACACCGAATCGCTGAATGTGTCGAAGGTATCATTGCGCACGTTTCCAAAGTTCCACTCAGTTTCCCCTGTGAGCTGGGCCTAGTATTCCCTTTATTTATGGCAGGGATAGCGGGCGTGGATGAAGTGACAAAGACCTACATCCGCAATCGCCTCGATAACCTCTACAGCTGGACTAAGTTCGAGCACATTACGCGTATCAAGGAGGTCTTGGAGTGTCTCTGGGCCGCTGGTCGGACCGATTGGGAGAATCTACTCAGGGACCTTGGATGGAAAGTCTCAATGGCATGAAGGACGTTACTTTCTCTGACGAAGGAACTATAGGATAATGAGAAATTGCGTCCATAACTAGCATATCTAGTATCTACCTTCGTAACTTACGACGTAATGAGAATCTAAGTTTCATGATCTTAACTATATGATTATTACAATATAAATAGAACTTGATTCCAATCCCTAGCGCACATAGCATGTAGTCTTCCTACCAGGTACTCACACCAGGACCCACCGCGCCCTTTCCGCTGGCGTGTCCGGCGTATCAGGCGGAGAACCTTATCTCCCCGCATTCTAACAAGCGTGTTGATCATCTAAACTGACCCAGTTGAGTAAACTACGAGCTAGACTCCTGGAGTGATAGTAGCGGCAAGGAAAATATGGAGCGTGTCGAGCGGGGTCGTCCGCCGTTTACGCCGGAGACCGAGTAGATTATGCAAATCGAACCAAGAACAGGCTATTAGTCATATTGGATAAAGACAGGAGAACGCGGAACTATATAAAAGTGTGGGGACTTGGTGATATGCTTTCTGAAAAGGGGAGATGCATCTTGTTTTCATTACAATAAGTTTAAGTCTTTTGCGACTTGGCTAAAAGAGGACAATCTAAGGGAGGAATATTTTTCAGGCATCGTTCTTAATCCGATTTACATAATCTGCGTAATTGTAACAGATAGTAATATTTTTAATGCATGTCCAGCGTGGCTGGTTACTGCTTCATAGGTCTGCTTTAGTTCTATATAAGTAAATGAATTCATCTACTCAAGAACCTTCCCATTGCTCTCCTCAACGATCAGATCAAACTCAGGCTGGAACTCAGTGTAGAAGTTGTGCTGGGATATGTTAGCATCCTATCCGATTTATAAAGTGACAAAAATTATAGATAGAACCTACAGGATTCTGAACAGCGTCTGCTGTGTACTGAGCAACGTTATGAGGAATGACCTTCTTCGGGACACCGTTCGCAGCGGCTGCGTCTGCGAGTAGCTGCGAGTGGCAAGCGTGATCGAAGCTGGAGAAGAGGAAAGCGGCTTCATCAACGGTACGGCCTACCGTCAAGAGGCTATAGAGTTGCCCTATGTTAGAAATACGTTCCAATTATTTAGAGGAGCGACCTGTTACTCACCCGTGGTTCTGCAGGATGCAGACAAGGTTTTCCTTGCCAAGGGCTTTGGCAATCGCAGTTCCCTCCTCCTGGGCCAGCGCAATGCCTCCGTGGTCGTCATATACACTCTGCTTTCCATAGAAGTTACAAGCATCTTCGATTGATTAGCTTAAATTCCATATATAAGATAAAGCTCCTGTTCACTCACCCTGGGAAAGCATCTCAACAGGCTTGCCGAATGCACTCCAGGTCTTGCCATAGATACCATGAGTGTGTGCAGCCGCAATAACATCTGGTCTAGCCTTGTGAATCTCAGAATGGATCATGAAACCAGCCTCGTTGATAGCGGCCTGGTTTCCTCCTTCAACGACGTATCCCTCAGGGTCGACAAGGACCAGGTCGGAGGCCTTCATAAGGGAGAAGTGCTTTGCGTAAGGGTTCATCCAGAAGTAGCCCTTAAGCACAGGGTCTGCAAATAGAATTACATCAATATTGAAAAGCGGATTTCAAGAATATAGAAAGCTGGGCCTACCTCTCATGGAAATGTGACCCGAAATACCTTCTCCATAGCCCAGCTTTCCGAAGTATCGGAACGCAGCAGCCATGTGCTCCTTCATCCACTGACGTTGCTTGTAGGGGTCAGTGAATGTCGGGATACCGCGTAACTTCAGTGTTCCCTTCCGGTCACCTCGGGCAGTGGCCTGAAACTTAGCATCATCGTTGGCTGAGCCATAGACGGGCTTGCTGTCATCGACAGCAACCACTGGAGTGGAGCGGGTGACGGTTTCAGTCACAGTCGTCGACATTTTGATTTAGTCGTTACTCTTGAATTGTCACAACAATTTCCTTTTAAATGCAGATCTGTTATGATGTGTGTCAGTAAATATCTGCGAAGGGTTCGACTACAGTAAGTAGATTTGGAGATAAGGTCGGCCGACGGCGACCCCTCACCACGTAGCTGATAGTGGTTACGGGCTCAACAGAGGATATACCACGCATCCAAAAACTAAAAATATAGAGGACTTACCTATACTGCGATTGAACTATACTATTATGTATTCCCCGTCTACGGTACGCTGAACGGTAGCCCAAGTAATAAATGTCAATGGTATCGGGGGAATTCTTTATCTATCGATGACGGTTCGGCCGGGAAAACCAATCAGAGATTCCGCTTTACATCCCGTCGGCAAACCCCGCCTAAATGTCGTGATAGGGCGCGCGTAGGGCGTATGCGGAGTGTCCGATGCCCCGAAATGTGTTATCGTGAAGCAATTGATACTATACTGCAGCTAATGTCCAAATAACGTGCACCACTCCGATATGATAGAAATAAAGGGGATTAAACACTGGGAATTTATAAGGAATCCATGCCAATTTGTCAGGAGGAGCTGCCAATTGGAGAAATTGACAGGAATATCGAAACAGGAATACTTTTTATATATCTACTGATGCTTTTAGTTGGCCCCCCACTATGGGAATGCAGGGCTGCTATCCTTTCTTATATTGTCGTCTCCTCTCGTTCCTCTGTCCATTTCTATATGTAAAATGCAATACAAAATGTTCAGTATACTGACAATGAAAAGTTAGTAATACATATAGAGAAGCCCATAAATATGACTTTAAGGGGTTGATTGGCTCATTGTTATGCCATTAACAGTGAGATCTAAGCAATGTGTAACTCCTGTCATGGGGAAGAGTTCAACCCAACTTTCCAATCAACAATGGTCAAACTTTCTTTAAGCAAGAATAAGAGATAAGGAACTTGTCTATTGTGTCTGCAGGAATTTTCTGAACCCCCATTTAGCTAAAAGTTTGGATATGATATATATTTAAATCAAAAATAATTTGACCTTGAGATGCGGACCGCATTGTCGGTATGTTCCCCTTGTCGACCGCTAGATCCCTGTAGGAAATTAGCCGAATAAAATTGCAAGGAATGTATGGCGACAAAGTACATGACATGGGTTGACGATGCTATAATTGGAATCCATTTTGTGCATCGCAAATATGCAGAACGATCACGTGATATGATCAACCATGTGGGCGTGGAGGCATATAAAGTTCGGGAGACCCGTAAGGTTTAGTAGATTAGATGTTTATCGATTTTATAGTTCTTCCAGCTTCGATCCTCGATCACAATGATATACAACACAAGATGTGATACCTCCTGTAAAGTATCGACCGGCTATTCCTCCCGATGCTCGGTCCTCCACGGGGAGTAAATGGAGTTGAATTCCTAGCGGCGCCTGCCGCTGCATCGCAAATTAGCGAAAGAAAAAGCAAAGGATATGGCTGCGGCGAGTGTTCAGAGGGAAAACGCATGAGGATCTTTTCAGAAAGTGCACAGACCTCAGGACAAATTTTCATGGTGATACTACGTGTCTAGGAGACTACCCACTGCCACCATTGCCAAAAAATTGAAAAGGGTCACCAAGCCACATCGTGACGTGTGATAGCTCTCAATCTTATCTGGCTATCTCTTCCGGCTGAGAGGAGAGCGATTGTTGGTCATTTCGGCAAAACATTTCAGGGCACTAACGCAGCACACAATTTAATGGTCACAACGGCACTGCAATTAGTTTGTTTTACTCAGCCGGAGCTCGTAAGACAGCGCATTCCGGATCCACACACTCCCGGCAGTTGTCTTGAAAAATGCTCGAATATGCACCGGCACCGAAAAAATGGTCGCAATTAATCCTGCTGCTGCCCATGATTCGTCCACCAAACCCAACGGCTTCAGAGCTATCGCATCAGGTGTTGTCTAAATTGGGTAGCGTCCACCAGAGTTACGCTGACCCCGAGGCGCTATCCGGAAGCGCTAGCACCCACCGCGCGAATCGGTAGGGTGAAGAAAAATGGCATCTCCACTCTAACGTGGCTAATCCCTTGGACTTGAGATCAGACCGCTTCGGCGAGACAGGGATGCGATGGGATGTCGCTATCCACCGTCACATGTACGGCACGGTTCATGCAGAGTTATTAAGAAGGAAATTACTGCGGAGGGGCTCGTTATTCTTCTACTACCATCCCCTCTATCAACTCCCCTGTCTTCTGTGTTTCTCTGAATCACGGTTATAGTTTCAGAGTTGAAACAATGTGCAGAAATCTACCATTAGGAGAGGACCTGGAGGTCGATGTGAGCGCCGAAGATTCTTCTGGTATCGGTGCGTGGAATAGACGTCTCAACTGACATGGATTCAATTAGGACCACCCTTCCGCTGACACAGATTCGGCGTACAATGAATCGTGAGCTTGTCCTGGCGAAGGTGCCAAGATTGAAAATCTCCCTAATCGCTCAATTTAGGATCGGAACCGCCAGCTATGTGTCATCCCTAAGCTCCAGCATCAGAAACTACAAGTAGGCAGTTCCTACGCTATCTCGGCTTACTTACTTTAGTTTCCTTCACGTTTTGATGAGCTAATGTGATCCCCACAGATATGAAGTAGGCCGGAGAAAGCGCGCATAATTGATGCAGTACTAAGCATGGTTCTAGAATGGGCGTCGTTTCCATGCATTCCATGAAGGCTCATACATTCTGGTATAACAATACAGAAGTGCTATTGATGTCCATATACTAAGCTGTGCATTAGCCGAACGATGACGAAGAGCAAGATCGCATGGATCTTCTACATCACATTTACCTCCTAGTACTCGACGGGCGGCTCAATCTAGCGCCAATTGCCAAAGACGTTCAGAGAGTGCTAGATCTGGGGACTGGGACAGGGATATGGGCCATTGACTTCGCCGAGTAAGGGAAAACCCGAGCTGTGCTGGTTTTGTTGGAGATTCCATGGCCCATTGCTGATGATGACAGTGAACATCCCTCCGCGCAGGTTATTGGCACCGATTTGAGCCCTATACAACCTCCATGGTAATCACCTTTGCCTTTTTACCGGTTTTCGGGTCATATATGCCAGGAGAATATCTTTCTAAGTGCTGATGTGGTCTAGGGTACCGGCGAATTGCGTATTCGAAATCGACGATTACGAGACACCTTGGATTTACAAGCGGGGCTTCGACTACATACACGGCCGCGAACTAGAAGGTTGCATAAGTGATGAGACTAAGCTTTTCAGCCAGGCGCTTGAGCATCTCAAGCCTGGTGGATATTTTGAACTCCAATGTGCTTATCCGTACTGGTTATCCGACGATGACACTGCCGAAACGGCAAAGAACGCTCAGTTATGGGTCAGCAAAGCTCGTGAAGCCTCCGATAAATTTGGCAAACCTCTCACGAATGCGCCACACTTCAAGGATAAGATGAAGGAGGTGGGATTTGTCGATGTGGAGGAGGTTATCTACAAGGTCAGTCTGCTCGGAGCATCCTTGGGCATTTTGGGGTGTGCGCTTAATCTGAACTATACTAAACTGACCTTTTGTAAAACCCACAGCTCCCAATCGGAACATGGGCAAAAGATAAAAAGAAGAAGGAACAAGGGAAATTTCAGCTGGTTCAGCAATTACTCGGAGTGGAGTCTTATACTACCGTACTCTTCTCGCGTGTTCTCCAATGGGGTCAGGCTGAGATAGAGGTGTTGAAGGCGAACGTGCGGAAAGAGCTCTCGGATCCCGCTGTGCATATGTACATTCCAATCTACTTCGTGTATGGGCGAAAACCTTAGGCAAAGAAGGATATATACTCTTCCTCATCCCCACTGATCAGCTTGGTTCTGGAGTGCGCAGTCTGGTAATGGCATCCTCCCAAGTTTCTGTTTCTTATGCTATCAGCACCAGGACCGATCCAATATTTCTCTTAGCATACCCGGCTGTGATGAATACGTCTCTATTCACAAATGCTATTTTAGCGAATTTACAGTACTAATAGTTTCTAATAAGTGGTTTCTGTGTCTCCTCATAGTTCCGTCTTAGTGTTGGTCTTCTTTGAACCACTACGTCCACTATGAGTCGTCCTTGCAATGTATCCATCCACGGGATACAGTGGATTCCCAACCATTAATCCGAACACTCCATAAACCAGGTCTGCAGCAGCCCAGGCTGTTGATTCTCCTGCGTCATCATATGGTGGTGCAACTTCGACGACATCAGCACCGACGATATTCAGCGAAGTTAGCTTTCTTAGGATAGCCTTGAGTTCGCGTGTCGTCCAACCGCCTGGCTCTGGGCAGCCGGTACCAGGGGCAAGGCCAGGCTCTAAATGAATCATAAGTATCTATATCAAATGGCAATTAGCAATTGTTGTGGACCTTACCTAGCACATCAATATCGATGCTCAGGTACACAAGCCTGTCTCCGACTACTTCTTTGATGCGTTGAGCGACGCCATCGATTCCGATTTCATCCAGTTCTACAGATGGTCAGATGATCGAAATACAAAGGTTCTAGCTACCTGGAGTATACATACCTTCTGTCTCGATATATTGAAAGTTCTGCTTCGCATCTTCGTCGTAGTCGCCATAATCGTTGCCGAAGATTCGAGTTCGGAGCCCCGCATGGATATTTCCCTCTTCTGCGATAAGGCCTTCGTTATGTGCAATCCAGAACTGTATAATTTGTATCAATAAATAATTTTATGTATATTTGGAATCGTCCGTGGCTGACCATAGAGCCGTGATTATAGTCTGACTGTTCCGAAGCCCACGCTCCGGCTAAGTTCTTTGGCGACCATCTATTCGACTTAGACTTATTATCTTCTTTATTTAATGGAAGCATGACTTACGTATCTAGATGACTATCGAAATGAAGGACACTGATAGGTCCATAGATCTCATACAACGCTCTCAACGCCGGTAAGGCAACAGAATGGTCTCCGCCCAAGGTGATTAGACGAGGATGATAGATACCATCTTTCCCGAGCACCTTTGGAGTTGATGACTTGGGCTGCGTCTTTGCTGGCCGACGAAGAAGATCACGGTATGCTTCCGTCATTTGCTTGAAAGCAACTGCGTTGTCGCTTTTATGTTCTTATCAATTGATGTTCCTCTGGTACCTAAATAGCTCGAAGTGACTTACAAAGGAGTGACAGGAATATCACCACAATCGAGGAACTTTGCCCAGTTCTGGTAAGGATTGATTCCCTGCGCATGATTGAAGCCTCTTGATGGTACTTGTCTCTGACTAGCACTGCGAATGGCTCTTGGCCCGAATCGCGCACCGGGGCGATATGCAACTGAAGTATCGAAAGGCACTCCGATTACCGCAAGATCGAATGGCTCTTCTTGTTCAATAAGACATTGCACATGAGGCAGATGTGCGAAGGTCTGAATCCCAGTAAAGCTGTAACCGGACTGCCAACGGGATACTGTATCCTCGCCTATAGGTTGTTGAGCTTTATGTGCCAGCGTACTGACCGGCCACAGAGCGCTGAGGAGGATAGTCTGCGCCAACATGCTGAGAGAATCGCAGCTTGGTCCTGAGCTACTCGCGGACTGATGACGCTCTTTTCAACAGACATAATAGAAGATTTGATTTTTACTTTTGAGCTTCTTAAGCAAAACACTATCGAACTAGAGATACAATGCGAGTTTGACCCCACTTTACATTCTAATGCTTCATTATCATCTAGCGCGGGCGTATCGGGCGGGTTGTGCGGGCCGCCATCAACATGAAGATACGGAGCCAGTGTGGATCTTAAATTAGGGTGAACTTTGAGTTTTATTTACTCTTATCGTGATGGGTCCTTTGACTTTCCCCCTCTATCCGGACATTTTCACTTGAGAATATCTTATCGAAAGAAATACATTATTGTTTTTACTTTCGGGGCGGAGATGCAGAGTGCATGTGCACTTTTACCGCCAGATACGCTGCATTGTATACCCCATAGGCCCGAACCTCGAACTTGGGTATCAAGCAGATACCACGACGTTATACCCTATGCGGAAGATATTGAATGACTCTGTGGAAATGTCGTGGATAAGGAAACTATATCCATGCTTAGAAGAGAAAGGCATATCGATGCCTTGATTTGGGAATCTGGAAACATTGCTCACTTCTTTTGAAAAATCATCCAAGAGATACTTCATTTTTCTCGCAAATATCAAGCAACAGTTCAACAGAAGCATCAGACAATGCCCGCCATCGAGACTCCAAAGAAGACTATTCTCTACGTCGGACAGCCAATCGTTTTTGCCCACGATGCATGGGCTCGTTTTCAAGAGAACTTCAATATCCTCTATTATGACCTCAATTCAAAAGAAGAGCTCATAAAAGCATTCTCAAAGGGCGGGAAGTATGCCACTATTGACGGCATTGTGCGACCAAATCTTTGTCCAAACCTGCTCCCATCCTTAGACAAGGAGCTTGTCAACCATCTTCCGGAATCCTGCAGGATTATATCCTACTGCAACCACGGTTACGATGGAGAGGATACAGAAGAATTGGAGAAAAAAGGAGTATGGTATTGTAATGGAGCGGGAGGAGCTACAGATGCAACTGCAGACATTGCCCTCTTTCTCATCCTCGCTACCTTCCGCTATACAACGTTTTGTGAGCACAAACTGCGTTCGCTTCGTTCTGCAGATTACTTCGCCGTTGAGGATGTTTGTAATATTGCTCATGATCCTAGAGGACGCGTTCTCGGTGTTGTTGGACTCGGCGAGATTGGTGCTGCTGCAGCGTCGCGTGCATTAGCCGTGGGAATGTCTATCCACTACTTCAACAGAAAGCGCAGGCCGGCCGTGGAGGAGCGTCTTGGAGGAGCTATCTATCACTCTGAACTAGAGTCGCTACTGAAGGTTGCTGATTGCGTGCTTGTTGCATGCCCTCATTCGGCTCAAACACACCACCTTCTCAATAAGGATACATTTAATTTGATGAAGAAAGGGAGCCGTGTTGTGAACATTGCACGCGGAAAGTGTATTGATGAAGATGCGTTGGCTGATGCATTGGACGATGGAATCATATCTAGCGCTGGACTGGACGTATTTCACGAAGAGTGAGTCTGCATGAACTGAGGAATTTGTGATATTTCTTTCTGACATCAACAGACCTGTTGTGAACCCAAGGCTTCTTGACAATTGGAAAGTTACATTGCTACCTCATATTGGAGGTGCGACTCTTGATTCGAACCGAGTTAGTACTGCCAGTCTTCCGCTATAATTTTATATACTGATAGGAATAGAAATTCGAAGAGATCGCGCTGAAGAATATCGAGGCATTCTTTCTTGGAGATGGGAAGCCACTAACGCCGATCAACAATGTTGTCTGTAAATAGACTGTCTGAGATAATTGTAGATTGAAAATGGGTTATATACGTAGAAGTTATCAAAATATTTATCTCAAAATTTCTAGATGAACCAAATGATCTTTACAGAAACTCTAGTAACAATTCGATTTCAAAGAGAGTATTCTCCATTTGCTTACAGACATGAATTTTTTTTTGACTAGATCATAGAACTATTCAGTTCCCCCGCAATAGTAAATTCCTCTGCGATAAGCGTCCCTAAGATTGGGGGAGGGGTTATCTTCCCGGCCATCTCACACTCTGCCAAATCCCCTCCCCCTTGTCGGGACTGAAGGGCCGCCAGCAAGATAAGCATCCATGAATGCCGCCGCAGACGCCCAGTCTAAACAACAGCAGAAGTTGAAATACATACTCCCAAAACTACAAATATCATGACGTCCCCTATTCGAAATATATCTCAATTGAAGATCATACACTCCTAAATATCCCATCCTTCTATTCTCGTCTCTCGTACGTTTACAACCAAATCTACAACATGGCACCTTCCGCCGAGGCTGTCCCTTCGAGTTCATATACAGCCATCAAAGATGACTATAGAGGACCATCGAAAGTCAAATTTGATCCTGCCATTCACTTGAACTATACTCCTCCGCAACACATCTATAGTTTGTCAGAACTGGGCCTTCCACTTGAAGGAACAAGCGACTTTGCAACGACAGAGCCATTCCAACTCGCCACAGATGCTGCCATTATTGAACTTCGTCGCGAGCTTCTTCAGCCAAACACGCTGAAGAGACGAATCCACTGGTGGCCGAGGTCTCCAGCGTGTCTAAGAGGCTTTACAAAGGGAGAAGCGCCTTTCACCCATGCATTCTGGACATCTCCCGAGGTCATGAAGATTCTCTCTGATGCTGCTAGCATCGAGATGGAGCCTGCTCTGCCATACGAGATCGGTCACACAAATGTCCAATTGGGACCCGGAGGAAGGGAAGCTTTGAAGGATCTCCCTCTCTACCCTGTTCCCGTGCCTCCTGGTTGGGAAGAGGAAAAAAGTGAATACGACAATATCCCTGTGGATAATTGGCACAAAGACTCCTTCGCCTACAGCTGCGTGATGATGTTGAGTAACACCGAAAAGATGGTTGGCGGAGAGACAGCTCTGCAGATGCCAGATGGGACAAGCAAGAAAATACGCGGAACTTCCATGGGCTCTTGCATCTTTATCCAGGGCCGACATATGACACACGCTGCCTTGCGAGCTTGGAACACGGGCGAGCGCATCACGATGGTGTGTCCGTATCGACCGGCGCATCCGGCCATCAGGGATGATACTGAAATCACAAATTCACTTCATATTAGCTATCTCAATGAATTGTTCGGGCAATTTAGCTTGGAGCGGTTCAGGGTGATTAGGAAGAAGGCGGATTATATGATTGAAAAGTTGGAAGAGGCGAAGAAGGATGCGTTGGTGAGGGAACCAGACAATTACAATGCTGTTATCATGGATAAGAAGGAAGTCGGGGATATGATGAAGGAAATGATGTGGTATTTGGAAACAGCGATAAAACAGATGGGGCTTGACAAGAAGGAAGAGTAAGTTATTGAGGCTCAGGCCATGATGATATATTTTCTCTTGTTTGTGTCAAGAGGGTATGGTGGACGTATCAAATTTGTTTATGCGTATTATATATGAGGTTCTAAATTCGGCTTTAATTCATATTCCAGCATCTCAAATATGAGAACTATGTAGACAGAAGTATTGTAACTCACATTTCTATCCGAATATATAAATATTGGCATGGATAAGAAGAAGAGATATGTATTAACTGTCAGTTTCCAATGATATAGTTGAACTTCATGATATGCATACTGCTCTCGCATCGAACGCATCGAACACGTCACATTATTTTTGTTGACCCCGCTGGTTCTAAGTCATGAAGTACTGATAGATATGTGTTACGACGGTCACCGATTGGCGGGAATGACCGTCTCCGCTGCAGAGAGATTCTGGTTGGCAGAGACGACCGAGAATCAATATTTCCCCCCTATCAGCGTGCTCTAGAAGCACATCTAGTACTGTGCCTTGTAGCCAATGTGGACCTTCTTGCTTGTTACGTGTAGACATCGGAAAGATCCCCGCGTTTGTAATAAGGACTAGTGGTTGATATGCTCGGTCTTATCTGCATGGAACTCAGAGTAGACATCTCACCAGAGTAACTGAGCTGCTCTTCGCGGTAGCCTTTTGGAGACATGTTATCCGTAAATGAAGCATATTGGAGGGATGGATTGGAGATTCGTGTCCGTTCAAGTTATCATGTGTAAGGTTGCAGCTTCCCCAGATCTAGAGTACTAGGACTGGTTCAGAAGTCGGTGCTGGGGCCGGATCGTGATAAACTGGAACGATTGTCGATATGATCGCCGCGAACTGGAAATTAAGAACAGATTGAGTAATTATAGCCCGGTCCAGCAACCCGTTTTCACGAAAATCGTGGGTCTGATCGTAGTGCCGTGCGGGAGATAAGAAGGCTCGGACATCTCCATCCTGCCCACATATCGGCACATTAGACCTCCTCTTGCACAGAACATACATACTATTTTTACGGACATACTGCGCTCCTAAAAGATGTCTCTCCAAGAAGTTGTAACCCAGAGCAACATCTCTTTGTCCGCTACTACAGCAGCTAGCGACAGTAAGTCAGATGGAAGTGCTGTTCTGCATCGGACACTCCGAGAGCGACCCAAGACAATCATCGGCAGCGGCGGCAATTATCTACATACAGAGGATGGACAGGAAATTTTTGATGCTGCTGGAGGTGCGGCCGTGTCCTGTCTAGGACATGGCAATGAGCGAATTAAACAAGCCATGATGACGCAGCTGGACGATAATGCGTACTGCTATTCTGCGTTCTTCAGTAGCCCCAAAGGCGAGAAGCTTGCAAAGCTCTTAGTTGACTCCACCGATGGAGTCATGTCTAAGGCACTCATTGTGAGTTCAGGTATGGCATGGTACGTCCTGTTTAGGAATTCCCGACGTTAAACCGTATGATCTAGGATCTGAGGCGGTGGAGGCAGCTTTGAAACTCTCGCGCCAATATTTTATGGAACTCTCTCCTCCCCAACCCCAGCGGATCCGCTTCATCGCCAGGAAACCGTCATATCATGGTACCACTCTTGGTGCTCTCTCTGTCGGAGGTCATGTCACTCGACGGGCTCTGTTCGAGCCCATGCTCAACCCGAACTTTACCCATGTGTCTCCCTTCAATCCTTATCGAGGACTGAAAGAAGGAGAAGATTTGGACGCCTATATCGCCAGACTGGCACAGGAGCTCGATGATGAGTTTCAGAGAGTGGGACCCGATACAGTTTGTGCATTCTTTGCGGAGCCAGTTGTTGGAGCAGTATGTATTGTCCAACCAGAATTCTCTCACATCTGACTAAAATTTATAGTCTCTTGGATGCGTCCCGGCAGCTCCTGGCTATTTCAAGGCAATGAAGTCAGTATGTGAACGCCATGGTGCTCTCATGGTAATGGATGAAGTCATGTCAGGGATGGGCCGGACTGGGACACTTCACGCATGGCAGCAAGAGGGTGTGTCTCCTGATATCCAGACCTTCGGCAAGGCCCTGGGTGCCGGGTATGTTCCGATCGCTGGTTTGCTTGTCAGCAAGAAGGTTGTGGACGTCTTGGACAAAGGTACTGGTTCGTTCGTTCATGGTCAAACTTACCAAGGTCATCCAGTAGCTTGCGCTGCTGCTTTCGAGGTCCAAACAATCGTGAAGGAACAGAAACTCCTTGAGAACGTTCAAGAGATGGGAGGTTACCTAAGCGGACTACTGAAGCAAAAACTCAACAGTCATCCGAACGTCGGGGAGATAAGAGGACGAGGTTTGTTTTGGGGCGTAAGTAGTGGTACCTATATATTAATGATCCTGCTAACTCTCTTCAAGATCGAATTCGTCAAAGATAAGGCTACGAAAGAGGCATTTGACACTTCAGTGGGTGTTGCCCAGGCTATCCATAGCAAGGGTCTCCAGCCTGGGTACGACATTTGTGTCATACCAGCGACAGGATCTGTAGATGGTATCCGAGGAGACCACATCATCATATCACCGGCTTACAACATCACGAAAGCGGATGTAGAGACCATTGTTGACCGGATTCAGCGGGTCATAGAGGACTATTTCACATCGTTGGGTGTTTAATGCCTATTGATCATTTCTCACTGGCGAACCGGCCCGATATCATATAGATTGCCATTATCCTTGTTCGTTATTAGGAGCTTTAGCGAAATCAAGAATATATTAAAATTAATAATTTATAGTACTGATGCAAAGGATTCGGACACTGGATCCAAGCATAATTGCATGCATAGCTTAGTCATTGTATAAACACACGTGACTGAAGGACAGCACCAACAACATGGGCGGCACCACTCTCAGCACGTGGTCCATCCAACCATCTGGCAATTGGGAGCAACAAGCTTAATATGTTCCAATGATAGTGCTTCTCATGGCTCCTTAATCACATTGTGTCTTGATGAGTTATGATTTGAAGAACAGTTAGATCTCTTTGTATCCCTTCAGCATTTACCATCCACGCATTCTTCAGAATATCTGAATTGAGCCAAAGAGAAGGGAAAAGATCACGATCTTCAAAACATTGTCTTTCTTGCGGTTCTAAATTTCTTTTTATGATACCCCTTTAGTTCTTGTGAAGGACAGTGCAGCTCTTATTTACCCTGTGGTGCACAGTGTGCAAAAGGACAATCTGCAACATACACCATGGCAGACGCTGAGCCGTCATACATAGATTACGAGACATTTCTCGATCCAGACTTCTCCCCGGCTTCCTTTGCCAATTCCCTTGTCATCAGCACTAACAATGCTAATGACTCCCCGCTTGACCTTTCCACACCGCTTTCTCGTGTGCTGTTTGATCTCCAGGAGATAGACACCCACATTCATACGCTGACAACTAAATCGGCATTGCCGCTTCTCACGCACACGCGCGAGCAGACGGAATCCGGCCAGCATGTTGTCCAGGAAGTCGAGGAGCAGGTTGCTTCCTTGACCTTAGGATATCAGCGACTAGAGAAGGAGGTTCTGCGGAAGTGGGAGGCAGCTGAAGAAGCGAGAGTGGCTGCGGAGAACTCTTGGGCCGCAGTGCGTCTTGCTAGGGCTGTTACGCGATGTCTCTCTCTGGGAAGACAGCTGGAGAGTCAACTCTCTGAGCTGTCTGGTCGTGGCTCTACAAGACAGGACCATAAGATATTGTCTGATGCGGCCTATACGATCATTTCCTTACGACGGATGCTCTCCGCTACTGGAGAAGGAGACGAAGGTCACGGCCTTGACCGAGTCAAAGTCATCCGGACGTTGAAGAGCGAACTCATGATCCCTGCAGAGAACACCGTTAAGGCGAGAACGCAGCAGATCATCAACAAATTCTCTATGTCCACCTTGCTGGCGGATGAAACTGGAGGCTCTGGCGGCTCGACAGGGTCATCGACATACAAGCAGGCCCTAGACGCAAAGGCACGCGTTATATCTGCTATCACTACACTATACATTCTTTCTCCAGCACCTAAACCCAACACCCCAGCATCGGAATATCGCCCCGAGCTGCTCCTCTCAACTCTGCAAGGATACATGCACACGTCTCTCACCACCTCCCTAACTGCATTGACAAAAGCGCTCGCCATGCTTCCAACCCTTGAACGAACCCTGATCGAAATCTCCGCACGATGTCAAGACATCGTTGCTCTTGAGACCATCCTTGAGACACTACGACCGCCGCCGCATCCCCTCTTGGAATCTCAACCCGCACAAAAAGAACCCCCTACCGCAGTCCCATCAATAGAGAAACAAGTAAAACTCTCCAACGACCAAGAAAAAAGCACAAGCACGATACCTTCCACTGAAAACCTCCTCCGACCCCTCCTCCAATCTCTCGACACGTCCTCCCTCCCATCTTACTTCTGGCGCTCTCTGGCTTCCTCTCTTCGGACTCGCGTCCAAGAGATCCTTAATCGTGGCGGCGTCTCCGCCCGAGCTCTCAGGTCAAATGGAGACCGACTCCGCACCGAACTGCGCGAGTGCGTCCTGCGCGGCTCGCAGCTCCCTGCGGCCAGTGTGCTGGGTAAAGATAGGGGAGTGATTAAGCGTGATGTGGGGGACCAGGCTGTCGTAGTGGGGAACTGGGAGAGAGAAGCGGCTGTGATGGTCGGTGCGGTGGTGAATGCATTTGGAAAATAAGAATAGATAAAAAAATATTGCAAATACGGATGGCTATTCTACTTCTAATTCTACTTTATCCATTTGATGGACATGGTGCTTTTTATTCTCTGAAGCAGCTCAGCGATGGAGGCAATACTCCCTAACAGATGTCATATATGCGATGCTTTCCCGATAGATTATCATCTGATACTACTTTGTCCCAACTGAAATTTTTCTAGCTTCGATAGATAGTATAATTCTCACACTGCCTACGTCTGATACTTAGGGCTGTCCGAAGTGCTTCGTCATGGAAAAAGCCCTGTTACCCTGATAGGCGGGATGTCCTCTCATTGAAGGAGGAATTCTCTCACGGGGTTTCCCCTCCGTCCCAAGGACAGAGTTATGAGATTCGAGGCATAATTAAGAGGACATCGGAAGCAAGGCCCTTTTCTGGATTAACTCTCGGATATTACAGGTTTCAACGAGGGTCAGTGTGATCGTCGGTAAGAGGTACTTGTAATTTCCTGCCATGGACAAGAGATACAGATACCATCTATCAAGAATTTCCATGCCGATCTTTCTTATTATTGAGAAGGAAAGAAGAATCTGAAGCGACAACAAATGAATTTCTGTCGGCATAGCTTGCTTGTCGCGTAAAGATCAGCACTGGCCATCCTACAAGCCAAGTCGAGTCGTCAGAATAAGAATTCAAAGTCCGGTTGACAGACTTTGTCCAGACCCAGTGATACGAACATGAGACGTGCCGAAACCGTCGTTCTCCGTCCAGATAAAGTGCTAGGGGAGCGACGGTGGTAGAATCCTATTAGGGATTGATTGCGACCATGCCGTTTTCGATCACGACTTTTGTTATATGAAATTCAAAGAGTCCACTTGGAGAAGCGGAGACGAGGCCGGTGGACCAGCGTGAAACTTTGTATGGAGCTGCCGGGTCGCTCATTCGTCCGTTTCCTCCAACAGGGAGCTTGGCCTGTTCACCGCGCAAGGGCCCGTGCCTGGATCCAGGCACAGAGGCACTGTTACTCGCTGCGTCAGGTATACTTGTCATCTCCAGCGATTTTCACGGACTCAAACCGACCGTTCGAGGCTTCCGTCCCCCTTCGAGACGTAGCAACTGATCCGGACGAAACGTGCAGCCTGCCGGGAACGATGGCAAAAATAGCGACCACGATCAAAATGCGATCCCTGCATGCAAACAAGTTTTCGGTCGGATTATTGTCGCATGCACTGTTGGATCCGCGCGTCTCCTAGCTTACGCCTGTGGCAAAAGCTCATGGATGATGGTGGGGTCATGTAATCGAGATCCAAGGCCCGCTGCACGGACAGTCCCATTGGACAGGAACTTCCGACGACGGTCTGGCCGCATGGATGGAGTCCGTATCAAAAAAGCATACAGTAGTGGAGGATAGAGTTATCGAGTTACAGAGTTTCCTCCCTTCATACTCTTCCTCGTGTCAGCAGACAAAGAAAGCAGCTTTTCGAGGGGCCGTGAGATTCCGCCGGGACGTGTCATCTGCTCTCATCGACACTTGATTGCGGCGGTCGCCAGGGCCCTGGAGAGCCCTGGATGGGCACCGCCGCTCGGTCCACCCTGCGCACACCGCCCTGTGGAAAAGGCAGCGACGGCCGACCGTGCCTCCACTTCCCCACCACCACCCAGGACGAGGAATAGGAATCAAGATTCATCGACACGACTCCCCCGTTGCAATCCATATCCACCATTGTTCTTCAGGACCCTGAACTGGCTTTGCTCTCTGGGACAGGCGGGGACTGATCCTGCATTGTCTTCTCGGTCGCAGACTCCGATTTCTGTTCGCAATGTATTTTATTCGATTCTGGTCGCTCGAGGAGCACCTGAGAACGAGGACATGTCATGTTGTCGCGCCCTGTCAAAGACGTCAGCGTGCGATCAGGGCGTGCAGGGCGGGCGGTGAGTGGACGAGCGCGGGTGTCGATCCGGATCTGTCAATCGTACGATATCGATTAGCTGGAGCGTAATCTCTCTATCGATAAGGTGCCCCGGCGCAGGTACCTCCCTGTACATGAGAACGAGCCCTAGCGGTGTCGGCCGTGCCTGATCGGACCTGTCTGAGAGCTAGGAGCGCATGTACCGACAGGTACCCGTTGACCGGGCGAGTCCTTAGGCGGTCCTTAGGTGGTCCTTAGGCCGAGTCAGCACGCAGGGACTCCAGTTCGGGTCCGCAGGCCGCGGGAGATATATCGCCAATGGAGGCGCCCAGGGACCATTTGGGGCTGCATTGGATGACAGGTTAATAATAATAAGAAGAAGAACAAGACTACGAGCTGGTGCGAATGCAGTAATCCGTCCCCCTCTCTCGTCTTCCCCCTCTCGCCTCTTCTCTCTGGACGCCTGCCTTGTCACGAGCCATACCCCTCTTGTCCTGCCTCGTTGGCCCTGGCGACCGGACGCTGCCCCTCCTGGTCCCCCTCGTCCCCCTCGTCCCTGTGATGGTGCCTTGATCGCTGCTCGGCCGTCTCCCCAAACGAACCTCACAAGGTTGCCCCCTGGTGGCGCTGCGGTCCTGCCCTCCCCCGGAATCTGCCAACCAGCGCTCGGGGTCGCCCCCAATACCCTGCCGTGAGCATCCATCGCGCCGGCGGATCATACATCATCGGTGTGGCAGCCAAAAGGTTCGGTCCTGCGCTGGTCGGTGCGAAGTATGTCATCTCATCTCGTATGTTGCGTTCCCTCGATCAGTTGAGCCTGCAGGATGGATCGGAACCTACGAACGATCTCGATGTCATACCGTCGACATAAGATTGTCTGCGAGTTGTTTCGCTCGCTGGTCAGTGGTACTGCGTCAGGACTCGACTCGCATTGAGTTGTGTCTTGCCGTTTGCGGATATCGCGGGTGTGATCAACGCAGCGAGGCTAAGCGGGGGAGGCGCTCTTCGGCCGGTGGAGATGGTTCGCTGGATGCAGTAGAGTGTTTCCCCATTTGTGCTCTGCTCTATACAAGTAACTCGTTACTCTACGAAAGGGGGGAGAGGAGATACGGGAGGCGACTGGCGACACTCCTGGTCTTTATACACTAGAGACGAAGCATCGGGGCGTGATAGGGTTCAACATCAGAGACAGATCGACTCTCGTCCCGTCGGCGGTGAGGCGATCGGATCCCTGCTGAACGTGTTTTGGCTTTCTCTCCAACGGTGCTGGGGATGACGACTGGCGAGCCATGTGCTTGGGACGTTGGAGGGCGATGAGGAAGCAGCGTGCCATGTGATAGGTGCAGCGCTCTCTCGGTTCCGCGAGAACGGGCTGCATCTGCAGGAGGCTCGGGGGAACAGGAAAATGAACGTGTCTCTTTCTGCTGCGGTTGTCATCTTCTCTGTCAACTCATATAGCATTGACAAGACGGCAAGCTGACGCCCCGGTCGTGCACCAAGGCTCTTCAGCCCGTCCAGCGTCAGCCATATCGAGGGTCGATCGGCTACTGCACGGTCAGGTACACTGCACCGGGTGGAGGGATCCACGATGTCTCTCGTCTCCGTCTCGTCCGTCCCTGGTGAGGGTTACAGACCGTAGAATGAAATGCTGGCGATGAATCGAATTCTATCACGTCAGAGGACCGTCTTGCCCCGAAGCGGACGCAGCTGTTTCGTTTCACATCGGTCCAGGCACCCTCGATGATTCATGACTCGGAGCGATGAGGAACCCCCATCAGCCCCATCCGTGGAAGCGTGCGTTTAGTGTTGCAGACTAGGAGGCAAGGTTCCTGGTGCCTCAGCGGTCTTATCCACGGTTGACCTGCTGCTGTATCGACGCTCTTTTGCTGCTTGTGCCTAGCCTTACGAGCAGGACAACGACTCAGACCCGCCGTTCTGAGTCTAGCGTTCCTGATAAACAAACCAGCGTCCGCCAGCGCCCTCTGCATCTAGAAGAATTGCAAAAACTCTGGCATCCATGGCCTTCCGTCCAACTGTCGTCGTAGGCTCTTTTATCCACCCTCCTCCGCCCGTAGAGCCCTGATCCCTTCACGCTGGTTGTTGGTGTTGGCCCTGCGAATTCGCACCCGAGAGCATCCCCCCAAAAACCGCCTTACAGTACGCCGTCCGTCTTGTCCTCCCCAATTATCCGAGCGTCCTATTCGTCGTGTTGCTCGGCTGAACCGGTCGTTGCACGGGTGTTTGTCCGCCTTTCCGTCAGCTGTCGGGGCGGGTTTTTTTCTCTTGTTGGTTTGGTGGTTGCTCTGGTCGACCTTTTTTTTTCTTGTTCCCCGTCGCTGGTGGTGCTGGGAAAAAAAGATCGCCTGCTGGGGGCCGTGGCCCATTCGACGACTCACCAGCATCTCCAGAAGCTTACTACGACACTCGACTCAACGCGGCCCAGGCCATTTTGTGCCCATTTGCCCTGTCCGATCCTGTCAGTCCCCTGTCCCTTTTCTTCCCCCTCCCCCTCCTGCCCCTCGCTTCTTTCTCTTCGCCGCCCGCCGACCGTCGTTTCCGATAAGCCTCTCGGGGCTGGTATCATCGTCACTACCCTGGCCCGGTCAACCCAAGACCAAGACCCTGTCCGTTCCCTTTCCCTTCCATCTCTCACATCTTCTTGATCAAACCCCCGTCTCGACAACTTGTCGGATCTCATCTGATTCTTCCCTCCCCGGTGGACGGTTGCTCATCTTCTTCCCGCAGTATCCATCGGTTGTCGGTCTACTGCCGCCGTTCACCGTTTCCCTCCCCCAGACGCAAAAAAACAGAAGAGGCTCACCTCCGGTTCGGGCGAGGTCAGCCCTGAGCCAAGACCGGCTACTGGTCAACGCTTCCCGCTCGCGAGATAGTAGGATTGCATCCGCGACAGACGTCGAACGTCCCTTGCATCCCACCACGGCAGTCCTCTCTCGAGGAGAAATGCTCCGCTGCAGCTGACGGGTCGACCCCATCTGTTCGCTGCGACGTTTCGCCCTTGCGTGGTCGCCCTGATCCGCCGCCACAGCTCCCTCTTTCGATCCAATCCACGCTGTAAACCATCTGCGATTCCACCGCGGCTGATCGGAGGGAATCCGTTGATACTGGTATGTTGGACTCGATGGGCATGGTGTTGGACCCCCCTGTTTCAATAGATCTACGCTCGTGTGCTTACCATATACCCCGAACTATCCACAGCTTGATCGAACCGCACGAAAAAATCCCAAATCGGGGGACCGATTCACACGAAACCGACCCTCATTCCGTACATTCCCAAGGGGCCACACATTCTACCCCGCAATCTAATCGGGATACGACAAGAATCCATTCGCGGAAACTAGTGTTCTTGGGCTGGAGATTACCTTTTTGGTTGTGGACAGATCGATCCGTCGCCCTGATCGCTAGCTGCAAAGCTTGCATTCTCAGGCAGAGGACGGGGACTAGAATCTGACGACAACCTTTTTCTCTATACCAGCCAAGATGACTTCATTTCTACCCGTCAATAATATTCCTCCCTCACGGGATCACGTTATGGATGATGCCACCACCCCTACGACCCCTCGTCCGAATTCCACCAATCTACCTATGAAGCAAGATACCGCTCAGCAATCACAAACAACAAACGGTGAAACTGGCCCTCAAAATCCACGAAGTTCGACTGAAGAAGCCGCTCGATCAAATACAGCTCAACCAACCAATGCAAATGCAGCCTCGGTGAACAAAGAAGGCTCGTCCGGGCAGCCAGCGACTGAGGACAATAATAACACAGCCGAATCCGATGGTGATCGGGATGGCTCCGGGAACGAGTCCGATCACGGAGGGTCGGGGCCTCCTTCGAAGAAGAAAAAAGGACAACGATTCTTTTGCACCGATTTCCCTCCTTGCAACTTGAGCTTTACCAGAAGTGAGCATCTTGCACGGCACATCCGGAAACACACTGGAGAGCGTCCCTTTCAATGTCATTGTTCCAGGCGATTCTCGCGTCTCGACAACCTGCGGCAACATGCCCAGACGGTTCATGTCAATGAGGAGATCCCTGGAGATTCCCTTGCCGCCACGGGGACCCGTTTTCAACGCCAGATTCGTACCGACAGGGTTCGACCTCAAGGCAGAGCACGAGCAGGTACCGTAGGCAGTCAAGGAACACATAGTCGTGGCCACAGCAGAAATCTTTCCACTTCCAGTATCGCCTCAACAGCGTCAACTTTCAGTCAGAGCCAGGACATTCGACGTCGGCCTCCACCCTTGATCATGGCGAATGACGGTACACCAAGGGCTCGGTTGACATTGGACACGATGGGGGAACCACCGACCACGCCTCCTGCGCAGATTCGAGGAGTGCCCGGCCAATCTCCTGGTGGACTGCATTATGCACCCTCGAGTGCGTTCCCTTCCGCTGGAGGAAGCCCTCATTTTGGTTCTCCTATGTCAAGCACCTCCCATGCTTCTGGTTTCTGGGATGGCAAAACGGCCGCACGCCGTTTATCCGTTCCATCAGGGCCAAATCCCTTTCTTCCCCCGCATGGTACTACATATCCTCCTACCTATGTCAGCTCCCTCCCCCCGTCTCATCCATCATATTCAAATAGTGGGGTTTTTGCCAGCCCTGCCAGCTCGAATTACTCTTTGTCTCGGGAGGAACCCGCTCTTAGCCCCGCGGAAGCGGAGTTACGAAGAAGAACGTGGCACCCCTCGACCTATTCTGGCTATCCTAGACCCGCAACAAGCGGTTTGAGTCAGTATCAGACCCCTGAAACTTTGCAACCTGCTTTTGGGTCTGGCTCCTCAGGGGAGCAACCGCCTAGGTTGCCAGGAATTGAGAGCTTCGACAAAGTGATCCCCCAACAAAGACCAATGACACCCCCGGTTCGTAAGCCGAGTCCGATGCAGATTGACACCCCCAACCGACCGCATGGCATTACGCCGGGTTTTGCCCCGCATGGACTACCATCCGTTCGCCCGCCTCCTCCGATCTCTGGCCCAGGACATCGACGAGGTCATGTCTCCTGGGATATGTCCCTGCATAGGCTCGATATCTCCGACAGACCTTCCCCCAGAGATCCACCACAATGGGGACAAAGCAGTATACCGGAGAGCCATAGCGCTATGTCCCGTGCCTTCGGACCGTATGGAGTGAGTCGCGAACACCCAGACAATGGGGAGCCGGGTCAGGCTCCGGAACCGAGCACTCCACAGAACCGGAGACGCTCATGGTACAATGGACCGGGATCAAGCAGTGTTTCTGGTTCTCAGGCGAATCGTACGTCCCCTGAAGACTCCAGCAGCAGCGAGGGTGTGACCACTCCCTCAACGTCCTCCCTTGAGTATCATCCAGCCATCGTGCACAGCAATGGTTATGTTGAGCCACACCACCCACCGCTACCTGTTGAAGCATCTCAAAGCGTACGCACAAGTTCTTACTCCCGGAGGATTTAACAAAGTAATGTTGGCTGACCCCGTTGCAGACTTGTGCACCACTTCCTCATCAAGCACCCGGGTATCAAACAAACCCTGAAAGCGGGACGCGTTCAGAGTTCTTCGGGGGCTCCTCCAACCATGGAAGCGGCATGGGTCGCCTGGAGGCTCTTGTAGCTGTTGCGACCAGCGAGAATAAAGGTGGAACGAAGCTCTACCTTTAAGAGGATATAGTTTTCTACAAGTGGAGGAAATCATCATTCATTGCCCGCTAGACCGTTGCTACGCTACCTCTTCACCTGAAGGTAGCAGGGATCAGCTCCTTTCGTGGACCTTTACATCTGGTGGAACTTTTCTGCTTTGCGTTTTTCCTATGTCGCTGTTCTTTTTAATTTCCTCCGGCGTTGATTCGAGGGTACTATGTGGCATCTACGTCCCATTCTGTCGTTGCGTGCCTTTGCGTTTCCAAAGACATTCGCTGAGTGATATCCTCCGTTTCTTGTTTACGAAGCGACGACCTTATGAATGATGCATAAATGCGGTTCCTACGAGATCTGGTGCCCATATCCTGTTGTGCTTTCATCTGTCGGCTTTTCCTATTCATGATTTCTTCCGTGGCTTGGAACTGCTTTCCCTAACTGGCGTCACTTGGTCCCTGCATCGAGATACCCCGGCCTGACTGGTTCCATCACAAGGTCTGGCAACGCAGTCTCTTCTCGGTTGCGGTGCGGCTTTGTTCTCCACTCTTATCTGGGTTATATCTGTCGGCGCGCTTTTCGGAGAAGTGCTTTGCATCTTCCCATCTATATAATCATCGCTATATACGGCTGGGAATTTCACTTCAATTTATGTTTTAGTAACGGATCTGCTGTACTGGCGCCTTTCCAGAACCATCGATTTTTATTTTTTTGGTTTCCTGTTTCTGTTGTCAAGTCCTGGTTGGACTTGTGGCGTCGGCTCTCGAAGAGATTACAGAATGACTGATGACTTGTCTTTTATGAATGGCCAGGTGAGGAAGACAAGGTTACGTCTTGACTATCCCTCGGCTTCCCTATCATTTCTTTTCCTTGGGCTGTGTTTTGATGACCAGGTATGGTTGTTCTGGGTATGCGTTTTTGCATTCAGCTTATATCATTATGGCTTGCATTGCGTAACCGCGGTTCTAGTGTAGTCGGATTCAATCTATTCCATCTTAAACCGCTGCACACACTATGTTGGACATTGTAAATGAAACTATTTGGTCGCGTGTGTTCCCCCCTCTTCTTGGCACATTAGCATTGTCTGCGTAGTTTCTCTCTTTCACTTGCCTTGAGTCGCGCGGGTCGGACGATGCACAGCATCGCTGGCGCGGGGGATCCCGCAGCAGAGACATGCAGCCTGCTAATCGAACACTATGCATTGGAACCAATTAAACACGCACCGCAGCCCTGCCTTTAAAAATAGGTGACCTGGCACCTGCAGACGTCCATTAACAGCAGTAACATGTCTCTCGTAGAGATTCGTAGAGAAAACTGAAGTTCAAAACTTACTACTACGGAGGTCCTCGCGCCGAATGAAGCAAAAAGTACCCGAGCATTTTCCCCCTCCATCCTCCGTCCATGGGATGACTTCATAGGTACCTAACGCCTCCCCCACAATTGGCCTCCGTCCACTAGTACCGCCCAAGTAGAGCAAGTATAGTAAGTAGACTAAGAAGCTGCCGGCTTGGCGCGGGGCCGTTGCGATGACTTGTTGTTGACGTCTGTTGGTTGTATCTAGTATGCTGTATTAGTTATGGATGTTTTAGTGAAGATATTACGATTATAATATTAGTTTCTTATAGCTAGAGAAGAATCGAATCGATATCTATATTGTATTGTGGTGTAGGTTACTTCCATGCTAGAGGGAAAAGGGGAGGGGACAAGTACAAGCGCTACATTAACGTGATTATGATCGTGACCACGCACATGCTCATGCCCAAGCTCATGCTCATGGTTCCCGCCGATGCTGATCTTCAACCATCAACGACTTAGTTAAGTGTTCTACTCTAGTCTAGTCTGTAACAAGGCAGTAGTTACGCGCCGAACACAACCGAAGACGGATGCACGCTACGAAAAGAAAAAGGAACAAGGTCGGAACGGATAGACGTTACAGCTTTTGGCGTGAGGTGGTTTTTTGATTTGGATTGATTTGATCTAGTGCAAGGCGGGGAAGAGGTTATGCCACAGGCTGGGATTGAAAGCTGGGTAACGTCATCGTGCCCTGTGACTTCCAGGGTACGAAGACGTTGCTCCGCTGGGGCGATTTAAAAAGACGGCGAGCTGACGAGAGTTACATTTGAGTGTTATTTGAATCAAAGCACGGAGGACTTTTTAATTTTAATTCCGTGTTGAAAGTCTGCTGGATCTGTCCCCTAGCTTTAACATTTTACATTTGCATATACAACTCCACTTACTACCGCCACCATGTCGACGTCGCCGAAGAACCGCACTGCCCTCTGGGTTGGTCTTGGTCTGGCGGGTGCCGGAGGCTACTATCTGTACAGGGCTGGTGGAAATCCACAGCAGGTGAAGGTGCAAGCGAAGCGTAAGCAAACCTGCGCAGAAATATAGTTATTGTTGATGAGAATGCAATATGTTGATTGAGAATCAGATGATGCCGAGGTGGCGCGCAGCAAGATCCCTAAGGGATCTGAAGCCGAAAAGACTGGCGAAAGGGTTGGATCTGAAGCCGGTGCCGGCATTGATGAAGCTGTAAGTCGTTCTTTTGGCTGTTTGGATAATATGTCGACTCTTCGCATATAGCTATACCGTCTACCTTCCCCTTTGGGCCAAGGAACTAACATCGACTCTTTCTAGGTCTCCAACGCCCGCGACTTGGCCAATTCCGATGGGCGCAATGGCAGGCAGTATGCCCAGGAAGGTATTGACAAGATTGACCAGATCCGCCAGGACACTGCCAACAAACTAGGCACAAGTGTTGACAAGCTCGACAAGAAAGTGGAGCAGAAGGCGTCCGAGGCCAAGAGCGGCCTCTCCAGCTGGTTTGGAGGCGGCAAGTAAATGTCTGGACCATGATGGATTGACTGGGTTCGTGTTATCACGAGATTGCTGTGAAGAAAAGCCCTAGTCGAGTCCGTTGCTATGGGACTCTTTTAACTGTGGATCATGATCGAAACGCCTGTACTGTAATAATGCTGGAATGTTGAGCTATGAATGCAATGCTTTTTGCTTACCGCCGCTTCATATTTTCCTCTTGTGTCCGCTCTAGTCTGCTGTCGATTGCCCTGGTCCTAGATGTCCTAGAAAATCCTAATTGGTAACGTTTCCTTGGGCGTGCTTCTTTTCCCAGCGCCTGCAATCATAGATCGTAACAGCAAGCGTTTTCAAGGTATCAGATTACACCTTTAGTCGTTTGAAGACACCTGCAGCGCCGATGTGGGTTATACTCCACATTCCGACAGCCATCTTAAAATTGCCGTGGTGATACCGCACTATGAAGGCGCCTCTTCCCGACCTATTGGATCACGAGTTTGGGCCCGCATTGTGGGAAAAATCCTCGCCAACTCTGCTGCTCGCAGGCACATATAGGTTGAGGATCGCATCAGGTCGAAATAAAGAAAAATAAGAAAGTTGGTTGTCCTCTCCGTCCCGTCACTAACATGAGGTGCCCACGGAATCCGATATAGCCCGATCGGGAATTAGTCAGGAACCGCGCAAACGCGTTTCGACGCGTTTTGATTCCCGTCTTTCGCGTCGTGGAGCTCGAGATCCTCACCAAAACGGGAAAAAGCTGAGGGTCCGAGTTGAGCTTCAGGCTAGCTAGTAGGCTGAAAACGAAAAAAAGCACGTCCCTCACTCAACGTCAACGTCCCTCTTCAACCTGGGTTGCACCTTCATGACCTGGTAAAAGATTCATTGCATTGATGTTTCCTATTTTATGATACAGAGGCATTTGTTTTCTTTTTCTTTAGAGGAAAGTATAAGTTACTGCACCTACTTTTTTGTTTAGTTTCAGAGGCAGGCACAATGCCGCGTGCCTCGACAACGAGGACGACGCGACGAGCCAGTGTGCGGTCGACGACACGGCAACCGGGGATTCAGAGCTTTGCAAGAGCGACTAAGCCTGGGACTAGGACGTCGATAGATCCTGCCGACGAGAAGAAGACCCAGGAGAAGCAGACGCCGCTGCTTCCGTCATCACCGTCGAAGAAGCGGAAATTGAATGAGATCGGGCAGGCGGAGTGTGTGCGTGAGGAGGATTTCGCTAAGGATGTGACGGCTACCCCGTCAAAGACCTTGCGGTTTAGTGAATTAGCGCTCTCGACGCCCAGGAGGACAAAGTCGGCACCGTCGCGGGGTCTTCGGAGGAGAGAAGCGTTGCGGGAGGAGTCGCCGTCACGGACGCCCAGCATTGAAGAGGAGTCTTCAACTGGACCTGAGGAGGTTGATACAAGGCCTACATCGCCGGAGGATTCGTCTCCAGTTGAGGAGCAGACGTCGCCAATCACTCGACCGGCTTCCTTTGATGACCTGCTGAGCTTGCACTCGTGCTTCCTCACCGCTTTATCACTGCATTATGCGCACAATGGGACGTCCACACCACCAGATTTGAAAGAGTTCTTACCCAGCGTTCAGAAGGTCTGGAAGAAGCGCAAGGTCGTAACGAAAGATTTACAGCGATTGGTGCAGATCTGGAATGAGGAGGAGAGTGCTCGTTCTGCTCGAGTGCGATTTCGGATTGCGAACTACGGTCTCGGAAAAGTATGTTTGGAGAGAATGGTCGAATCTGGACAAACTGCAGGCTCCTTGGATGAGAATGAGTTGCAGATACAGTTTGAGCGTAGGCTCGACCGGGTATGGAAAAGACTGGTAGATTCGATTCCGGATGTGAAAGTGAACAACCAGGTGGATTTTCTGGATCTGCTGGATCTGGCTCCAATTCATGAGTCGCTTACAGCATTTACCTCGTTCCGTAAAGGGCAGCAGCGATTACAGGATCTCAGGGGAGGTGTTATCCGGGTGAAAACTGCAATGCTGAAGGCAAAGACAGAAATTGATGAAACACCGAAGGGACCTGTGGTGGCAGCAACGGCACGTCGAAAGGGGCTCCTGGATCGAATCAAGAGCAAAGAGCTCCGGCAATCGAAGCTCCCGCCGCCTCCTTCGAAAGATATGCTTCTCCGACGCTCTGCGGCTGAACGGGTTGAGGAGGTAGCCAGAGTTCTAATGGTCCTCCGACCCAGCGGGGCTGTGGGCATCGGGCCATGGGCCATTGCTGCATCGCAAAAGAAATCATATAGCGTCGACTCAGTTGTACAGAATGTCCAGGATTCAGTCCGCAGCCCGATCTCAGATAAAGAAGTGGAGATATGTTTGGATATTCTGACTCGAAAGGATATTGCTGGTAATTGGGTAAAAATGGTCACCGTCAATGAACTACGATCGGTGGTGCTCGGGTCTAGTCGAGATATCTCGCCTACAGATATCGGTGCGAAAGTCACCGCTCTGAAGATCGGGTGGGAGGAGCATACCCTGTACTGAGCATTGTTTTATTTTCAATCGATGGATACCAGAGCGAAGGCGTACGGTTTTGGATTGTTTACGGAGTTTTAGGGTGCATTTGGGAAGCATGGAATAGACGAGTCACCACATTCTCTCTGCAGAAGTATATATTACGATGCAGGCGGCCTGAACTTGCCGTATTAGATAGCATACTGAACCATTATGATAAAATAAAACTATATTAATCAACCAACATATTACTATTGTCATTCATATACCTAAATAGGGGATCCCTACTTTTCCCACGTAAAGTAGATAGAGAATTAAATTCAGCCGCCCTCTCTAAAAAGGCTTAGTTATTAGATTTTGCAGCTCATCAGAATAGTGCCCTAAAGAACATTTTAGGATGACATATCCCCCGTGCACGTTGGAATATAAAATATCGATTCAATTCGATATTTCATTCATTTTCTAATCCCTTCTTTCTTTTCAAGTACTTGTAATACAGAATGGTCTTGTGAATATTAAACCTTAACAATTATACTAAGATAAAAAGCATCGTTTTGGAACTTAAAATAGCAGCAGTGGATATTGTTGATCCATAGAAACCACTTAAGGAGGCGGCGCGAGACGCGTTCTCACGTGACCGTGTCGGGAGCTTCGCGTCGCCTCCCATTGCTGATAAGTCAATTGATTATGAGTTTGTCAGTTTACACCATATTTGCCTCGAGAACAGACAGTGCTACTTAACACAGTCTTGTTCATCTTTCTGGCAACATGTCTTCACGACCAGACCTTAAGGTATGTACATTTTTTCTAGATTTCGAATGTTAACCGTCGATATTTCCAAGTTGTTGCCATTCTAACCGCCTGCTTTTTTATGTATATAGGTTGACGACGAAGTCGGTTTCATCCGCTTCTTTCGCTCCCTACCTAAGAAAGATAGTGATGACACGATTCGAGTCTTCGATCGTGGAGACTGGTATACGGCCCACGGGACCGATGCCGAGTTCATCGCGCGCACCGTCTACAAAACTACTTCTGTGCTCCGCACCCTTGGTCGCAGCGACTCTGGCGGCCTGCCTTCTGTGACTATGAGCATGACTGTCTTTCGGAACTTCCTGCGGGAGGCACTATTTCGACTTAGTAAGCGCGTCGAGATCTGGGTCTCTGCAGGTAGCGGAAAGGGTCAGTGGAAGCTGGGGAAACAGGCGAGCCCTGGTAATCTACAGGATGTGGAAGAGGAGCTGGGTGGATCAGGTGGTATGACGATGGATTCGGCACCTATTATCCTGGCTGTCAAGGTGTCAGCGCGGGCGTCAGAAGCTCGCAACGTTGGCGTCTGCTTTGCGGATGCAAGCGTCCGAGAGCTGGGAGTCAGCGAATTCATAGACAATGATATCTACTCGAATTTTGAGTCATTAGTGATTCAGCTCGGTGTGAAGGAGTGCTTGATCCAAGCGGATGGCCCTAAGAAGGATGTCGAGCTGGGTAAGCTGCGCGCCATCGCTGATAGCTGTGGCATTGCCATCTCCGAGAGACCAGTGGCGGACTTTGGCACCAGAGACATTGAGCAGGATTTGACGAGGTTGCTGAGAGATGAGAGATCCGCGGGTACCTTACCCCAGACGGAACTGAAGCTTGCCATGGGATCAGCTGCTGCCTTGATCAAGTATCTCGGTGTGATGTCCGATGCGACCAATTTCGGTCAGTATCAGCTCTACCAGCACGATCTCTCGCAGTATATGAAGCTTGATGCATCTGCGTTGAGAGCACTCAACCTCATGCCTGGTCCGCGGGACGGATCGAAGAACATGAGTTTGTATGGATTGCTCAATCATTGCAAAACGCCTGTGGGCAGTCGATTACTGGCGCAGTGGCTCAAGCAGCCGCTTATGGATATCAAGGAGATTGAGAAGAGGCAGCAACTAGTGGAAGCTTTCGTCAACGACACAGAGCTGCGGCAGACGATGCAGGAGGAGCACCTGCGATCAATTCCTGATCTCTACCGGCTTGCTAAGCGCTTTCAGCGGAATCTAGCTAACCTGGAAGATGTGGTTCGTGTATATCAGGTCGTCATCAGACTGCCTGGTTTCATCAATACCCTTGAAAATGTGATGGACGAACAGTATCAGACTCCTCTGGAGACAGAGTATACGTCGAAGCTGCGACAGCTATCCGACAACATGGGCAAGCTAGAAGAGATGGTTGAGACCACCGTTGATCTGGATGCGTTGGAAAATCACGAATTCATCATCAAGCCCGAGTTTGACGACAGTCTCCGCATTATTAGAAAGAAACTGGACAAGATCAGATACGATATGGATGTGGAGCACAGACGAGTTGGCAAGGATCTTAGCCAGGAGGTTGACAAGAAGTTGTTCTTGGAGAACCATCGTGTGCATGGATGGTGCTTCAGACTAACCCGTACTGAAGCGGGCTGCATCCGAAACAAGAAGCAATATCAGGAATGCTCGACGCAAAAGAACGGTGTGTACTTTACCACCTCTACAATGCAGGCTCTGCGACGGGAGCACGATCAGCTCTCATCCAACTATAACCGGACTCAGACTGGACTCGTGCACGAAGTTGTCAATGTCGCTGCATCTTACTCCCCCGTTCTCGAGCAACTTGCCGGCATTCTGGCGCATCTTGATGTCATTGTCAGCTTTGCCCATGTCTCTGTTCATGCTCCGACCGCCTATGTTCGTCCGAAGATGCATCCTCGCGGCACTGGCAATACGATTCTCAAGGAGGCGCGTCATCCCTGTATGGAGATGCAGGACGATATCTCGTTTATCACAAACGATGTTTCTTTAGTCCGCGATGAATCATCTTTCCTCATCATCACTGGTCCCAATATGGGTGGTAAATCAACCTACATTCGACAGATAGGAGTCATTGCGCTCATGGCTCAGACTGGATGCTTTGTCCCCTGCTCAGAAGCTGAGCTGACTATCTTTGACTGCATCCTCGCTCGTGTCGGCGCGAGTGACTCTCAGCTCAAGGGGGTTTCAACCTTCATGGCTGAAATGCTTGAGACGGCTAATATCTTGAAATCGGCTACTTCTGAATCGTTGATCATCATCGACGAGTTGGGTCGTGGTACGAGTACATATGATGGATTCGGTCTGGCTTGGGCCATTTCCGAACACATTGTTACTGAAATCCGTTGTTTTGGTCTCTTTGCTACTCACTTCCACGAGCTAACCGCTCTTTCCGATCGTTATCCTAAATCTGTCAAAAACCTGCACGTCGTGGCCTTCATTGGCGATAGGACGGACAACAACGAGAATACGGATGAGCCACAGCAAAAGAAGAAGAAGAGAGAAGTCACTCTTTTGTACCGAGTTGAGCCTGGTGTTTGCGATCAATCTTTCGGTATCCATGTCGCCGAACTTGTCCGCTTCCCTGAGAAGGTTGTCAACATGGCTCGCCAGAAGGCCGAAGAGCTGGAGGACTTCACCTCGGCTACAGCAGACAAGCCAGACGCACAGCCTGCTAAGAGCCTCGATGGGTACTCTCAGGAGGAATTAGAGGAAGGCAGTGCCTTGCTGAAGGGGATGCTATTGAAATGGAAAGAGGAAGTCGAGGCACCTGGCAAGAATCTCACGGTCGAGGAGAAACGCCAGGTCATGCGCGATTTGGTCAATGCTGATGAGAAATTGCGAGGAAATAAGGTCTTCCAGGGTATTAAGGCATTGTAATTACTATAACGTAAAAGCGATGGGATTTGGGTTTCTGTTTAAACTAGTTTAATCTTTTTCCTCGGGATATGATGGTGTTTCGGATAGTCATAGGTACTTTACGGATTATAAGGACATGACCCTGTCTGTGATTTATTTGAAAATTGACATTATGTTCTAATCCATAATTTACTTCTCTTCTATTCAATCTCGAAAATCCGTACTTTTATCCGACTAGCTGCACAACGTTGATTCTATATAGATCCCAGTCACGTGTCACCAACAACCCGCGCGGCCCAGAGAAGCCACCTCCGAAGGTCGAGACCTTTCCCCGGGCTCGCAGTTCTGTCCAGATTCTCGATATCTCTTCTAAAATCTCCTAGCTGAATTTGTTCAACCTTTCTAATCCCTCTCCACCGTCGAAGGGCCATTTCGTCCCTCATACCCTGTGTGCGCGATTGTCAAGTCACCTCGCGAATTCCGTCCAGCCCCGTTGTTCGTCTTCCCCGGAACATCAGTGACATTTCAATCAAGCGCTATTCGCCAGCTATGCGCAAACGATAGACGGCGAATTTCCCTCCTCGCACCTGCTACTGATACTCAGGAAAAGAGAGAGAGGATTCATGCACCCATTTTCCGTCCTCACTCTTGGGATCTTTGTAGCTGGCTACATCACCGCGCGGTGGGACCTTGTTACGCGCCTGTACGAATTAGCGATTTTTGCGTGGGATCACGGTGTTGTCGTACGTTTTGCTTTTCCTTTGGCGGTTTATATCTTTGCTGCGCTAGTGAATGCGCGGTACTCTTATTTGAAGTGAACCTCGGTTATGGACTCCGATGACTGATTTGGAGCTTGCGCAGACGCGAACGGCAAAGGGATTCGTGCTCCTATCGGCCTTTTTCTTCTTGCTGATTATACCGATTAATTATATCGCGACGAAGGAGATCAATACGGTGAGTTGTGTCTTTGCTTTGTTTACTGGTTCGGGTCTGTGAGCGCTAGGTGTGACCTTAAACGGGATGGTTTTACTGATCGTGTCTTGAACAATTGTAGCATCCGCGATCCGTAAGTCAGGGTATATCTGCGCGCGAGCAGTTACGGCGCCGAGGGTCGTTCTGAGTTGCGGTGGTGGGTTTCGCATAGGAGGATGACAACATGCTCATGAGTGATGGGTTGCTGCGGGTGTTTTGGCCGTACGACCTGCCCCGGTCCACGTCTACAGGCGTGATTGTGGGCTGGCGAAACTCGGAATTGGATCTGTTTGTGCTTAGTGTGTTGCAGGATGTTGAGGTGGGTTTGGTGATCTCTCGCGCGTTTTCCAGGGTGAAAAATTGCTGACGAGGCCTTTGGTATCAAAATAGCCTCGTAATGTCGAAAATGCCTTGCGCGCTGGTATCCTCTTCCGCAACAGTCCACATCCAGTCTCGCGGCTATTCACACTCTGCGGAAGATCTGCTATGCATGTGATAGGATCGACCAATGCGAAGGAAACACCGACTACATTCAATCCGTCACATCTCTATGTCACGACCAGCCCATCGTTCAAGGTCCCGCGGATATACTGTCCGCCGGAGACAAATATTTCTGTTCAGGTCATCATGTTTGATCGTCCACATCCTACGCGAATGCAATACATGTCATTAGACCCAATTTCCTTGGCTTTGGGTGATAAACCCTCAACGGCGGGAAAAGATGGTTGCGTGCCAGATAGCATCGATGCGGATGAAGAAAGGGAGAAGGAGAGGTCGCGGAAACTTGTCGAAAAGCTGAAGCTTCATACTGTGGTTAGACACGTTCTATCTCAGAAGGAGCAGGCCCTTCCTATCATCCTCAACCAGGTGAACTGCTCTTATGAAATGGGGAAGCTCATGGAGAGGAACAGTGGCCTAATCGGGACAAGAGCCAAGAGAAGTATGAGTATGGGAGAACGTGTGGTCGAATCTGCAACGACGTTGTGGGATTTCTTTGTTCTTAGCATTGCCTACATCTTCTGGCAATGGATCTGGCCTGTCATTACAAGAGCCTTCGTGATCGGTCTTGTCTCCCACCGGGCTATCGCCGAGGGTGTCCTGCAATTCCTGGAATGGCGTGCTCGACCAGATGCGGCTGCGTTGAAAGACATATCTGCCACGGCGCAGCAGGTCGATATTCGACTACAACAGTTCTGCTATTGGCCTATTCAGTATGTAAAGCTGCGGCAACGGAAGGACAACTGGGAGAGCGTGACTAACAGCCATCCCGACTATATTCGATTCTACAATAGCTTGTGGCTTGTTGCGAATGACGTTATCATTGGCATTGCCTTGGGGTCATATATTATCGATAATGCGCAGTGGGTCGCATATCAGATCAACAATATTCTAAGCGGCTACACAGTGGAGGGGCTGCAACGTACCATCTCTTGGTTGATGGATTGGCCTGCAGGTTTGAAGCTTAACAACGAGCTTGCTGCTTTCCTGGGTGACCTTTTTCTGTGGGTCATCGAACATTGGGCAGGTAAGTCATCATCGCAAAAACTATTATATGTGTAAGTTAATCTGAAGTGAAATAGCGTGCATTGCAAATCTCCAGCCATATCTTCCTCGTGTTATCTACATCATTGGATGTTCCAGTTTCGCAGGTGCCAGCATGCCGATTGCACTGTTCTCCGACCTGCTATCTGTCTTAACAGTACATATCTATTCGTTTTACATCGCTTCTGCGCGCATCTTCAACTGGCAGCTTACTATTATCATATCCCTTTTCCACCTTTTCCGCGGAAAGAAACGGAATGTGCTCCGTAACCGAATTGACTCCTGCGACTACGACCTCGACCAACTCCTGCTGGGCACTATCTTGTTCACCGTTCTTTTCTTCCTCCTACCTACCGTCATCGTATTCTATCTGGCATTCGCCTCTGCCCGGATGTTAATCATCTCATTAAAAGCAACTCTAGACACATGCCTTGCTTTCCTGAACCATTTCCCCCTTTTCGCGTTGATGTTACGCGTGAAGGATTCGAGACGGTTGCCAGGTTTGTCCCTCACCCTGGACTTCGAATTTTGATCTAGAGCGATAGCTAATGATTATTCTAGGCGGCATCCAGTTCGAGCTCCGCGAAGAGCTTAATAAATCCTCTCCAACTCCCACCGTGATATCCTACATCCACCTTCAGGTACGCATCACCCTGCATATTCAGCAGCGAACTCATATCGGAAATCATTTCCTAACCTCCTGCCAGTCTATCCCTCTCTCCCTCCGTGCTATGTTCGACCAATACTTTCAACTCGGCCACCGCCTGCGGAAACACTACCTCTCTCCACAGGTCATCTTCTGCCTAGTCACCGGACGCTTCGTCCCACCCATCCACCGCCGCAACCTCTACAGTATGCAATACAGCATGTTACCTGCGCGCCGTGCCGGCATGGCAGAAGTGTGGGCACAGTTAACAGAAAAGAAAAGCAGCGGAGCCAACTCCACTAGTGGTCCTGTCGTAGGATTAGGTGCAGTTGGGAATGGCTTGCTGAAAGTACCAAATGGGTTCGGCGGCGGGGTTGGGAGGAGACGGTGATTTTCGTTCTTGACCTTTTTAAAAAATATATAATGTATTTCAGTGCAAAAGCTTAGAAATTAAAAATACGATTGATGGAATTTATGTCTGCTGTACTCTTAACTCTATTCTACAGGGAAGGAAATCATAATACGCCCGTTACTACTGCCCTACATATCCATCGTTCAAGATGTCGAGATACAAGACATGAGAGCAGATGATATTATCAGACCTCACAGACCCCTGAGCAAACTATATCAAATAATAGCTGTACGCACCAAACGATGGAGCCAACAGATGGCTTCAGTCACCCCTCTTCGAAATCACCCCAGAGAGGAAAGAGAAACAAGTTTTATCCTCTATCTTAACTACAAATCCATAACCCTATTCTTCCATGGCAGAAGCAGGAATGAACTCCATAACTCCTTGTCCTTTCCAGTGATCTGGATCCAATTCCCAATCTCCTTGACGACGCAGAATATCGCCAGTTCCAGTTTTTAAAGCATCAATCAAAGCATACACAAGATCATCACCTTGCACCAACCGATCCGGGAAAATCTCGACGATCGCTAGATGCTCTTCCTTTACCGGCGAAAGAGTGTCATCAAGATTCCTGGCCCAATGACCAAGGTCGAGCCTTCGTCTCCTTATCGTAGTGCACCTGAACAATGTTTTGATTCAGTTCGGTGACTAAGCTCGGAACGAGTTTGTTCAGATTAAGAGAGAGTTGGCGATTGTTGAACGAATCCTGTACGAAATAGTCGTACACTTTAACGATTCTGCGTTGACCGAGGCGTCGCACGCGACCGACCGCTTGCTGAATGTATCGATCCGATGTAGGCACATCAAAAAGGTACACATTGCGACAGAGAGACTGCAAGTTCGAGCCTGCCGAGTTCACGTAAAAAGAGCAGACGAGGATCATGTGGGAATGTCTTGGCTAAGATTTCTTTTTCTTATCACCCATTGTTTAAGATGTACGCTATTGAGATGAAGAAGTTATCTTTCAGGTTCATTCTCCTCCCAACAATTAACTGGCGAGCAATAATAGTTTCAGAAATTTTAATCAATTAAGAACGACATGTAAGTATTCAAGCATGTCAAGATCGTGTTAATCCGATATATAGGACATGTTTATAAGAAGTGGACGAATGAAAAAGCTAAATTATTTTTCAAGCTCAATGATGACACACACACGACAAGAGTAGAGTGTATTGTAGATAGGTGATTTGGCAAATTGAAGGACCGGGTAAGTTTTGCCCTTATCCTTGGGAAGAACGTGGTCAACTTGTCAAAGGAGCCATTCAGTATGTTTATTGCCATTCATAGTTCTGACGGTATTCCTGAGTGTATTCTTTTCTTTTCAAAAATTTTTATAGTCCTGTCCTCTCTGTCGCTAGTGCAGTTATGATGTTTAGATAGTTGAGATAGTCTTCATGATAGGGAGAAAATAAGGAATACCTCATGTCTGTCTACCATTAGATATAGTCAGACTGCAATAGGAAAATTCGCAAGTGGCCGCTATAAAAAAGTTTATAATCGGAAGAAAACTAAATGGTTATTGAGGATGTATGAATTCGGGCTTCACAACCAGCCTGCCGTCTCGGCAGTTTCCTGCATTAATCGCTAGTGATCTTCTTAACGGAATATAATGTTAGAGTATTGAATTGTCTTTCTCATTTTGCATATCCGCAGATGTGGATAGAAATTCCATCCGAAACTGTTCTTGAATTCCACGTGATTGAATATGAAATATAAGGGAAATAAGAAATTCACGAGAGAACTCTAAGTTCGAACTTACTCATCACAGATTCAAGGCTGTCCGTGGAGACCCTTTGCAAGGTGAATTTATAATTGACTAATAAGAAGATCAACAACTCCCTCTAGACCTGGGTAATTTATCTCCTTGGGGGATGTGGTAGTCATCTATTTCGACTCTGTGGCAGTTGTCACAGAAACCAATGTTTTTTTAATGTGCCAGGGACTTCTTTCAGCAAATCTCAGCGGGCAGTCTAAGGTCGAAAGCTTCTGCTTGAAAAGGTCATTTTGTTTCAACATGACTGTATAAAGGGGCCGCACTCTGATATGCGTATAGTATATTGTCGGGCGCAGAAGGATACCAGCATGACGGCACATTTTTAAGATAAAGAATGGGATGTCGAAAAGATGTATATTGCGACAAGGTTATTGCAAATTTCATCCAGCCATTAAATACGCATAGATTAGGACAATTATTTTCTCTCTTAGAGCAGAATATGTGTATGAAGGATTTATACTTGATATCATCCAGTCCTGCATAAAAGATATAGATATCAGTATCTCATAGGTGTGATAGCTTTTATGAAGAATAGTTGAGTAGGGTTGACACGTTATAGCATAAACTTATTGTAATGCAGTAGGATCTGATCTCATATTATCAGAAGCAAGGCTGGGAGCTAAGGACAACCCTGGAGAAGGTATCATAAAATAATATTTTATAATCCCCATTTCATAATATTTTGAATAAACCAGCGTAGAAAATAATTAACAACATTTTCAATATTTATACAATCTCAGAATAAGAATCATAGCTTACATGCTAGGCTTCTTTCACAGGTGCCAATGTGAGTGCTGAAGACAGTAATATGGACAAAGATCAGAACCATAAAGGGCACTGAAAATGATGAAGTAACAGCTGGTTTGCAAAAATAGGAAGCAAATGCAGCTGAGAGACCGCATCAGCAGCCGAACTTCAGTTTTAGCCACATATCATCACAACACCCGACAAACAAGATGGCTCATGGTGAGTGGACTAACGACAACGACATCTTCCTTGTGGCCCTTGTTATGGGCACTAAATTCGGCTGGGGGAAGATCGAGGAGGAGTTTCGGAGAAGATTTGGTACCTCAACTACCCACAGGGACCTTGAGTCTCGCTGGAACAAGAGACTTAGAGAAGGAGATCTGGCGTTGGCAGTAGATGATTTCCGGCATAGCGGAGTCGTCAAAGAGAACCACCACCAAGACGATATCCTTTCTGTCGTGGTAATCTTGGCAGCCTATTCGGCAGCGGAGAGAGTATTTTAAAAAAGAGACAGAAGTAAGTAGAGTACTTCCCTTTGTTGAAGTGGGGAGGCATGACATCGCTTTTGTTGTTCTTCTATTCCCGTTCGAACTAACATTCAGAGTGGAGAGTTTTCTTGGTTTTTTGCAGGACATAACCTGCTACATGATAGTACACATCCGGCAATACTGAGCACCGAACAGAAGAGGAGACGCAATATGCGACGGGTAGAGAGGCACAACTGCTATCTTTTTAAATACTCAGCGTCGCTCTCGGTGCTGCTCTTTCGAGCCTCGTCAAGCATGTTGTCAATGCCTCTATCCTTAAGATGTTTCTGTCGACATCATCAGCAAGCAGCATTACAACGGAAGTGTTTCAATAGATAGACAGACCGTCAAGCATGCTCTATACTCGCCAAAGAGCTTTTCGCAGTCACCCGAAGCAGTCTTGCCACGCAGATACTCTGCTTATGGTCAGAAAAGCTTGTAGAAGTGAAAGGAGATACTTCAAGTTCTTACTCTCACTGTACCACTTCAAGAAGCACGTATCATACTTCCTAGTGAAGATCAGCCCCGCTCCTTAGTGCAGTGAAGGGTGATGTGCGGAACTACATACTCCTTGATATTATTGCATTCTGGAGCAAGAGATGCCGACATAATGGCAGTGAATGTAGGTAAATGTCTAGTAATCGTCTTCTAGTGCCCTCCTCCGCTGCACGTACCCCCCTGCTGATGTATAGCCAGCGACTGAAGGGGACACGATTGGCCTCTTTGGTAAAGAAATCAGCAAGCAGAATGACGTTTCGGAATGAAAGCAATGAATCTTGCTCCATGGATGTGCCTGGACTAAACCGCTTTCCGTTAGCCGGATCTCTCTTCCGGTGTCACATTTCTCCGGCCCCATCTTCCCTCTTTTAGTTTGTTCCGCTTCAATGATATTTTTTGTCGGATGCAGCTTGCCGACCAGCAGACAACAGGCTCACAGCGTCTGCTTGGTCCTGTTCTGTTCTATTATTCTCTTGTCTTTTACCATTCTGAATTCTTTTCTGTTACGCTTCATTTCTTAGGGGCGCTCTTCCCCCTCCACACAATATGGACATCTCCACTGAGTTTGGTCCGTTTCAGGAACGAGTGACTTCAAAGCTGGTACAGACGACGCGTACCGTCGGCCAACTATCTTCTGAAGATCTTAATTTTCATCGATCATCAAGCGCTGAGATATCAGACGCCCTTGATGAACAAAGCGCAAGACTTCTATCTCTTACATCATCGTTACTGAAAGTCGCGACTGCGAGCACAGATGTCAAAGCTCCAGTTCTGGATGATGAGGATTCTGTGGAAGACAATTGGCGCGGGGTAGTGGACGTTATCGATACGCTGCTGGAGAGGGCTGATGCTTGCTTAGACGAGTTTACGGGTGTTATCAAGAAGCTAAGTCCCTCGCAGCAGCAAGAACAAAATGCGCTGCCGAAGAGGAAAGATTTCACCCAAAAGTTTCCTACCATTTACGACTATGGTCCCTCCAAGATACCCAAGCCTCAGCTGCTATTTGACCGTGCGCCTGATAATGTGGATATTACTCCATTCAGACCGCTCCTCAAGACCAAGCCGCATGCTCTTGTGCCATTAGAAGAATCTCTGCAGTTGATGGCTCCGGCGAAAGGCTTCAAGAACCCATACGAAACCGAAATTCGAGCTGCCACATATCCACCTTCTGCCTATACTTCCTCTCCTCCTATTGATTATCTTCCTTTCGAATCAACCACCGCGATATTTGTCGACACACTTGAAGGATTGAAAGACATGCTGGTAGAATTGAAGTCAGCGAAAGAGATAGCCATCGATCTGGAACACCATGATGTGCACTCCTACTATGGTCTAGTCTCGTTGATGCAGATTAGCACACGTGGAAAAGATTGGATTGTAGATACACTCAAGCCTTGGAGAGAGGAACTTCAGCAGCTCAACGAAGTGTTTGCGGATCCCAACATCTTGAAAGTACTTCATGGATCCTCGATGGATATTATCTGGCTGCAGCGTGACTTGGGCCTCTATGTTGTGGGAATGTTCGATACATACCATGCTTCTATTGCCCTCAATTATCCAAAGAGGAGCCTCAAGTTTCTACTGGAGAAATTCGTGAATTTTCAGGCTGATAAAAGGTATCAAATGGCTGATTGGAGAATACGGCCTCTTCCGACTGGCATGTTTGATTATGCTCGTTCCGACACTCACTATCTCCTCTACATCTACGACCATTTACGCAATGAGCTCGTGCAATATTCGACTCCCGAACATCAGCTCGTAGACTATGTGCTAGAGCAGTCGAAAAATGAAGCTCTCCAACGATACGAGCGGCCTGTCTATGATGCGGCAACAGGGCAAGGTCCGGGTGGTTGGTATGATTCTTTAGTGAGAAGCCCGGCTGTCTTAAGCAAAGAACAATTTTCTGTCTTCAAGGCCGTCCATCAATGGCGTGATGAAGTAGCTCGGGGTGAGGACGAGGGCGTTCAGTGCGTCTTTCCGAAGCATATCCTTTTCAGGGTCGCGCAAGCTATGCCTCTTGACTTGGGAACTCTTTTCAGAACTATCTCTCCTATCACTCCCTTGGTCAAAGAAAGAGCGTCGGATCTTCTTGCAGTGATCAAGGCCGCGAAGGTCGCAGGTGCTACAGGCCCAGAATGGCGCGATGTGATGAAACCGAGAATGACTGCTTTGACGTGGCAGAGAGCGGCTGCTCCGGATGTAACTTCTCTCGAACAAGGCCTATTGACCCCTCCTGAATCGAAGGGTCTTACCTTGCCGGCTGCTTCCCGGTCTGAAGTTTCTCAGTTTTGGGGCGCAGCTCTCGAATATCACCCACTGCTCACTCCGCCCGAGTATTGTGCCACAGCTTCAGCAGAAGCTCTTCGACTTTCTCTTCCTCTGCCTCCTATGCCCATGACTGTTTCTGAGGTGAAGGAGAAACTAGGTACCTCTAACGTCCAGCCTGTCACAAAGTCGACACCTCCAGCTCCAGCTGCTGCGACAGATGACAAGGAGAAGGAAAATGAGATCTTCACTGTCAAGGAGAAAGGCGGTCCACGGAAACGGAAAGCTGTTGTCGCTGAGACTACCGAAAGTGGTCTCTCTTCGGGAGTTGATGCCAACGACAGCGACGCAAGCCCAAGCGTGGACACAGCTGAACAACAGTCAAAGAAGAAGAAACGCACCCAGGACCCTAAAAACACATCGACTGCGGAAGGCACTGAGTCTCGCGATGAAGATCAAGACGCGACCCCGTTTGACTATAGCGCCGCCGATTCCGTGCTCCATGCTAATCCCAGCCAGCCTGACAGCCGGCTCATGTCGAAGTCAAAGCTATTCAACCCATATGCTAAAGCTCTAGAAGGTCCACGGCCCGCGCGAAAGACGAAACAAGAGATTGCGGGTAAAACTTTCACATTCAGGAAGTAGAGTGGTAGAAAAGAGGCTGGAATATATTGCACGATTGCGGCGTTGTTTCTTTCTTTTCCATGTTGTATTACTCAAGGCTATTCATGGACCTAGGCATAGGACGCAATATGGGTGTCTAAAAAAAAGTTATAGCATAGCGATACCCTGGCGCATTTTCTGGTGATATTTTGTGGACAGGATCCCAACCTACACATCAATGAATTTCTTACATCATACTTTATGTTCTTCCTTTTGTAGATGCCAAAAAAAGATGTCACAATGGCAGCGTATTATGAGAAGATGCTGAAAAAAAAACATAGGGAATTTATGTCGAATGTGTGCACCTCAGTCTCTAAGTACAATGATTCGGTGGCAAGGCATCAGGCTTGAGGATCCGGATCCCCTGAAGACGCAGACACATAAATAGAAGCAAAATGCTCTCTTATCTTAGATTATGCTATCCCAGATTTCGGTGAAGGGGTATTGCTAATGTAATGATTTGTTTTAATATGCATTACACAGATCGACTTATCAAGGAGGCTATTGAATACGACTACTCTGATGCTTATGCATCTAGTAGATGATACTCTTAAGACCACATCAGGAAACATCAGCAATCGTTCAGCGTTGGTAGTTTTGAGGGTACTCAAGATGAATTCAGTATGCTCTGGTCAGCTTTCGGTGGAAATGTCAATATCTCTTGAGCGCAAGTCAGAAAAGAATGACTCTCGATCTTCTCTAAGAAGGCGCATTATACGGCGTCGGTTCAATAGGCTTTGATTATTCTCCATCAAAGCTTCCGCTTCCAAACAGAGAAATTGCCAGTTCATAACAAATGTAGGATCGACCTCTGTAATTTCAAAAATAATATCCCTCGGGAATCGAGCGCGCCAGTATTCGTCACCAACCTGCCATCCAGCAGCGCGAAGAACATTCTTCGCATCATTGTAATCAAGATAATCTAGAATAAGACATTGCACATCCACGGGTAGGAGGCCCAGTCTAAGACTGTTTAAAATGTCCCTCCTCTTCTTTGATATTTTGAGGCGCCTGTATGGTCTTCTAGCTCTCCGAATGAGAGTCCGCACAGCAGGGATATACAACGGATCTCGAAGGCAAAACTTGTCGGGAGTAAGATCATCTCCTGCCCAATCCTCATCGTTAAAATCAAACTCCTCAAACAGCTCTTCTCCCAGCCCGAAAGTCTCATCTTCGTCTACCCAGCGGTTGACAAGTACCTGACAGAATAATCCCAGGTACTTCTCAGCATACCGGCCGATTATTCTTTCTGTTAGAGTCCAACAATTGGCGTGGATCGGGTGTCCATATTTATCGACATTATCTGGCTCCTCGTGAAAAAGTAGAGCTTCTGGAATTCTCTCAATTCCGTACGGTAATATGTCGTAGGTTTTCCTCCATCTCCATGCCCGACCTTTAAATACTCGGTCTTTATCCTGAGGAACTATGAATTTCTTATGAAACTCACCATCCATTTCGGCTATTCCAGACAGTTTATGGGGTCTTTCTGATGGCGTCAGATGTTTGTCTTTGTGAACGATGACTAGAAACTGCCTAGTTAGAGAACCTTAATCAAAAAGAAGGGAAGCAGAAAAGAAGTGAAACATCAGCTGCCAACCACTTAGTGTTATTAGAAACATACTAACTCTATAAAGACCACTCCATGAAAGTGGATTTCTCATACCACGCAGAGGTCGCTTATTGGTGACATACTGAGCGTACGCCAAATATTCAACCCCAATATATGCGCCGCAAACTGCACACAATGGGCCGGACTCAAACGTAACCGATGGCCTTGTTAGGTCGGGACTACCCCGACGTTTGGCAAATCTATACAGAGAGAATTTATATCAGATGATTGCTCCTTGACTATTTCATTCTTTGGAAATTATCAAACTTACGCTCTTGAGGACATGTCCTGAATTACCTGGATCTCCTTTCTAGTCGCTTGTGGAGTTTTGTGCTTCTTGGAGAAGAGGGGTGTTTATGCATGTTAGTCACCCGGGGTCGATGTCATTATGAAAGCATGACTATGTACAGCTTCTTCAAAGCCTACGGATCTAACATGCGATGAGATGATACATGGACTTGAGACTTTGCCTAAACGATGTCGGGGGCAGACGCAACTTTTGCGTATTGATAACCCTCAACAGAATATAAGCCAGTTTTGATGCTATCCGGCTAGTCAACATCCCTCGCATTCAGATCAGCCAATATCTCAAGTCCAACTACATTACATCGTGACATCCCTAGCAATGTTTTCAAATCTCCCATTGCGAGGTATCAAGGGTTGTATGCTTAAACTATGTTCATGCCATGCTTCATGGAGGGACCGACTTCTGGGCGCATTTAATCAACATGAGACCTTTAATGGTGTCTGCCTGAAGGGAAACTTCCCATGCAGTTAGCTTTACCGCTTCCAGTACTGGAAAGAGGTGTCACATGCGGAAAGAAACACCGCCGTTCTAAAGGAGGCGGTGAAACAGCTTTCTTGGTTAAACTAACTAAGGAGGTGAAAGTATATATAGCCTTCTAATTGAGTGGTCTAGCACTAATAAAGGTAATTTTTTTTTAAATACTTTAAAATAAAAGGATATTTATAGACATTGATTGGTGGTTTAATTCCATTAAAGTGTGATGTATTTTTACCATAACATCGGCTATGCAGACTGACTACCAGCTTATATACATGTGATACCATCATTATACGATAATCCTATAGAGGGTTATTATTCCACCTTATTCCCGTACTTATTCACCGTAGCCCTACATATATGAACAAATTAATTATTGATAGGGAACCTATTAGATTAATGGTGGTGAGGTTGTTTTCATCTTGACGCAAACCACTGCCACTGTTCATTTCTTTTTTGTATCATGATCCTATAATATCACTCATTATTGTCAGAGCTAGCATCAGCCACATATCGTCAGCTATATATATCGCGCTTAGCGCGAAACTCGCTATCATTTATGAAAAGCACGGACAACAGGAAATCGAGGCATGCGCATTGACCCCTGATAGCTATATACCCAGTCGGAACTCAAGGATCTCAATAAATTGATAATAAGTGAACATGATTGAAATAAAGTATACTCTATACGAATATTAGAATATTCAGCGAGTCAGAGCACTTATCGAAGCCACGATGGGTTTGCTCTCTTGCAGGGACCAGATCTTCGGGAGTTGATTGGTCTTTGACCACATGGTTGATTTGACTTCGCAGCCACAAAGCATTAGTAGCTCTCGGGCGTAGGACTACTTTGCAACAAAGCTCGTATTCGCCTACAGTAAGGACGTCAGACAGCGATCATTGCTAGTGATAGTGGAGTGCTAGCTGCTTTGATTCTAGGATCTTCAGAAGCTTGGATAATTATGTCTCCCAAACTTTGCATAGGCGAAATGAGACCCAGAGGCACTGATACCTTTTGACAAGTAATACAAATAGTGCAACTTCTGGTTTCTGGATAGACAGGTGATTTGCAGGGTTATACAGCCGGTCACGATCTCAAGAGGAGCTGCTCTGCAAATCCGATTTGTTCCCAATTTATGTACTTTCGGTAGTTTCTTTTTCCCATTGTTTTGGGTAGCATTGAACCAGAGACCCCTCTGGGTCGTTTCTCAGGCCTCTCGAGGAACCCTGGGTCAATGAGTTGATCAGGCGGTGTAGCGCTCGCTGCACCGGTGATCCTTTCTGAGGGCAATGCCGACGAAATTGACTGGTGTCGATCAACCCCCACAAGCCTCGCCGCTCTGATCAACTGCTGTCGCGAACTCATCGACGAGGCTGCACGAAATCGGCGAGCGACGATGATGGATGTTACGACAAGCGTTATGAATCACTCTGGAGTCTGGGGGTTTGCTATGCGCATTCCCGTCTCGTGGCACCTTAAGTGTGTGGAGCAAGGAAAGTGCCGATTACTTAGGACCCTCACTTCAGAATTTACATCCCTTATTTTCTGACATCAAATCACTTCGCACTTAATTCTGATGCCTACTGGCTGTAGTCTGATGGCGGCCAACAATCGGTGCTCTAGGATGTGATAAAGGAGTTCTGATACATTTGCCGGGATACCTGTGTTTCACCTAGATTTTCCCTTGGTGCTCTTGGCTTCTGAGGGTCTAGATTAATAATTTCTGACAGAGACCTGCCATGGCCCTTTCTCCTTGACACCTGCAATGACGATTGCTTGCTCTGGACCTGACTAATTTGACTACAGATTTCCACGGCTCTCCCGACGGCCACAGCTCCGTTGCTAAAGTGACTAGCGCATTGTACGTATTCTAGTCAGCTTTGGCCAGGGATATCGGTCAGCTAACCATGCCAAATAAGATAACTCTATGAGGACACGATCTCAACGTGGAAACTAAAAGAGATGGTGTCTAGTCAGGGCCTGGGATCCGCAGCGTGCCGGGAGGATATGCAGTATCCGGCGCCATGTGCGGTAGTCAGGGCGTCAGCCTCTTTGAAACAGTCATCTTGACTGATTCAAGATCCGCTGCGGGGAAAGAAGGCTTGAGTAAGAAAACCTGTTTCCTTATCTTGAATCATCTGGGGATCCACGCAAGGTGGCTAGCCCATAATGATGGCAGGGGTCGCAACCGCTTGAGCATTTGGAATACAGTATATCTTACCTCGCCGAGGTTGGCGTGATTCGGTGTGGCGCTTGTTTCGTACCATCAACGTACCGCTGCACATTTCGAGGTTATTATTATTAATTGATCGATCATCCTCACAATCCTGCTTTCGCTGACAAGACTCGTCTACGATGGCCGGAAAGAATCTAGCTTGTTCACACCGGTAGAATATTGGTGTGGACCTCGGACGTACACTAACTTGAGATACACTTCGCGAGGTTATGTACAGCGGGGTCACCTGTCACTGGATTCCAGTCGGCTTCTTCCGCTCACTAGGAACGCCGAAATAAGAATATCGCTACCCATGGATCCATAGGATTTGCCAGCAATGATCGCAAATAGACAATAGCTTTTGGCCGGCTTTGATGCCTATTATATCGAAGAATCAGGTGGACAGGCCAGAAATGGAAGTTACCCCCAGCACCGGCGCTCGATACCTAGAGTGCTCGGTTGGCATGTCGCCAATGTACGGTAACACAACAGGTCTACATTAAACTCAGAAGTTTGATGATCAGCGAAAGCTATGCTCTGCACCTAACAGATGTTGTACATGCGTGATTTCGTCCTGCAGCGGATACGGAGCTAGATAGATGGCGCCATGTACTGAAGTGGGCAAAAATATGATCTTCTTGCTCGATCTGGAATTTTGCGTTGTCCCGAATGCGGCAGAGGTCCAATCGGTCCCGTACTCTAATTGATTATCGGGCGACAAAAGCAGTGAGGATCAGAGGGAATAATATCCCGAAGCACAGCGTGGTAAAAGGTCTATGCTATACGGATATGTCCCGGATACTCCCCACTTTGCCATGCGGGCAGCGGGAAGCACGCAGGAACGGGACCCGTGTTTGGATGCAAGTCAATAGTGGAGCAGCAGCAGAGGCTCTTCAATGTGGTAGGGCTCCCGTGAAGGATGCCACCGTTAGAGTAAAACGGTCAGGACTTGATTTTTTGGTCCTCCGTTCTTTGAGGTTGTCGTCGTCATGACCTACGTCGTCATCGCACGATGTGCCCAATTTTCGGCAGGGATCGAACCTACACACTTCCAGACACCAGAGTCATGGATTCACATCGAAAACATTTCAATTCGCGAGGGATCTCGTGAGTCTCCGGCAAAGAGAGACAGTGTGGAAGACGGCGGGAGCTTGGCTGCATTCACGGCAAAAGCGGGAACGTGTACTTCTGTACATTGCAGCGGCAGATTGACGGCACGTCTGCGGCCTGGGGAACTATAAGACGTCCTGACATGTTGCCTGCGATGCCGAAGAATGGTCCGAGCTGGATCATTTCGTGGAGTGGACCAGCACACATGGCCAATTCCAACTGACTATACTGTAGTGTAGCATCCTATACTGGCAGTATCGAATACGGAAGTGCTGCGCCCAGACCGACTCTGACTTGACTGATGATGGAGTGTCCGCGGGCTACAGGAAATCACGATGGCCCCTCGTTGATAGGCGTGAGCTTTTCCCCCTCCCAGTGAGTATCAGGGAGTTAGCGCCGAGTCTATCGCGTGCTTGGCCCCTTCGGTGTAGAGTGAACTAACCTAACTCAAGCTAGAGTCAGTCGCAGTGTGTACCTTAAACCCAGAACGGTGGCGAACGCCGTGACGCCAGGGCCAGGGGCAACCCAGCACTAATGGGCCTTTGAGAGGGTCAGGGATCCGACTCGAAACCGTGTGCGACAGTTTCGGCCCAGCTGAGCTCCCCTTGCTTCGTCCTGCGTCAGGCTGGCACAGTTGAATGGAAGCGTGGAAGTTTGAAGGCAACCGTGAGAGGGGCGTTCAGTCGTAGCGTGTCCCCTCATCAGGAGTAACCGGAATAGGAGTAACCAGAATCATTTAGCCAGGAATTCACCACCTGCACGCGCGACGATTGCTGCATTCCCGTTGATGTATGCTGCACGGAAGCAGCGTGTAACATACGAGGTCGGGTCGGAGGAGCGTTGCGCAGGCCGGCGTCGATGTGAAGAAATCTTTCAATAATCCAGTGCATCCACTCTGTTTAACTTACCCCTGGCCCCTATCCTATTCCTGACGGTTCCTGGGACGCTCCTGTTATCGTCGCCCACTCTACGCCCACGGGCCACTCCACACCTCCATCCTGACCCATCAAGGTCCGGCGCAAAACCACCTGCCGACACGCCAAAAAAAACCCCCCCGAACGCCTTGAACAACAACCCCCCAATCTTTTCTTGTTTCCCCCTCTCCGGCCGCGTCTGTTGCCTTTGAACTCTCGTCCAATCTCTCTGCAGTCTCTGTCGTTCCTGTCTGTTCTGTCCTTTTTCTTTGCTTTTGCAGCGCTCCCGCATCCGCGTCTTGTTCTCTCGTCCACTCGATCGTTATCCCATTGTCTCCCGAACCTACGCCGTTGTACCGACGCATCGCATTGCAGTGGAAGCGCAACTCTCTCGTCTGTGGTTCGCCTGGATGCGATTAGCCTCAGTCTCCATACGAACACATCGCTCCCTGCTACGATTCGTAATTCACCAATAATTCCCAGTCGCAATCTCGGCTCGTCCGCGCGCGACCCTCCGGTAATCAGTGTTGACTTGCCTTTCACTTGAATATCGGGATCCAGGATAGCGACCAGTGACGAAGAGCGACTGCTCCGCACCGTCGATATACAGAGGTACAACTCATCTCGGTTGCATTGGGTGGTGACGTGCAGGATCTGGATATCGTTCCATTGGGAATCAGATCGTTGTTTGCCGTCTCGTCTGGGAGTTGCCTGCATCATAACCTTTGGCGTCCTGACCGCTGCTTTGGTCTAGACCTCTACAACGGGGTGGTGTTGTTGCGGATATCAATTGATATACCTCCGCTCCTCGCCCACAGTATTGTGCTGGTTTCTTCCCTTGAATTGTTGATACCCCTTTCCCGCTTTTCCACTTTATCCAATGTCCGTCGCAACAATGCTGCAACCGAGAGCCTCAAGGGCCTCGACGTCCTCCTCGGGATCCTATCAGCCAGTCACACGGCAGAATACGCTCTCCTCCTCTCACGATGGCCGGTCCGCCCGCCAATCGAAACGAATTTCGGTCACCGCACTGTATCTGTCTATGTCTGCAAAGGACAGAGACCTAGAGATTTCTGATGAACTAGCAAAAGGTAGGTTCGCCTCATGACTTGCAGGACGAAACAAAACTAAATATTGTCTGCAGCTCAAAAATACCTGCGTGAACTGAAGGCCAAGATTTCGTCGCAATCCAAGAAGAACTTCGTTCTGGAAAAGGATGTGCGTTACCTAGATTCGCGAATAGCATTGCTCATCCAAAATCGCATGGCTCTGGAAGAAGTGAGACACCCCTTCTTTACAATGAATTGTTTGCGTTACTTACTAGTCGCAGCAAAACGAAGTCGCTAGCCATCTCGATGATACCGCAGATCCCCAGGAAGGTTTCTTCCCAAACGATGAGAAGACTCAGAAATATGGGAACCTCTTGTTCCTCTTGCAATCAGAGCCGCGACATATTGCTCACCTCTGCAGACTCGTGACCATGTCTGAGATCGACTCTCTCCTTCAGACGGTGATGTTTACAATCTATGGAAACCAATACGAGAGCCGAGAGGAGCACTTGCTCTTAACGATGTTCCAGTCTGTTTTGACTTATCAGTTCGATAATACACCCGAATATTCATCTCTTCTGCGCCAAAATACTCCCGTATCGCGGATGATGACTACCTACACACGACGTGGTCCCGGCCAAGGTTATCTAAAACAGGTGTTGGCAGACCAAATTAATTCCTTAATCGAACTTAAGGATGTTGACCTGGAGATTAATCCTCTGAAAGTTTATGAAAGTATGGTTAAGCAGATCGAGGAGGACACTGGATCACTCCCTGATTACCTCCCGAGGTCAGTCACAGCTGAAGTCGCAGCCGAAAATGAGCAGGTACAGGCTATTATTGCTCCGCGTCTGAAGATGCTGACAGACATCGCCAACACCTTCCTAACAACCATCATTGAAGGGTTGGAGGAGACTCCATATGGTATCCGATGGATTTGCAAGCAGATTCGTAGCTTGTCAAAGCGCAAATATCCGGATGCTCAGGATCAGACTATCTGTACCTTGATCGGAGGGTTTTTCTTTTTGCGTTTTATCAACCCTGCGATTGTTACTCCCCGTTCCTATATGCTCATTGATGGCACTCCTTCTGAGAAGCCCCGGCGGACGTTGACTCTGATAGCAAAGATGTTGCAGAACCTGGCCAACAAACCATCTTACTCCAAGGAGCCGTACATGGCCAAGCTCCAACCATTCATTCACCAGAATAAGGAACGGGCCAACAAGTTCATGCTCGATCTTTGTGAGGTGCAGGATTTCTATGAGACTCTGGAGATGGACAACTATGTCGCCCTAACCAAGCGTGACCTTGAGCTACAGATCACCTTGAACGAAGTTTACAGCACACATGCTTTGCTTGAGAAGCACAGCGCTGCACTGGCTCAGGACCAGCACTCGCATCTGCATGTCCTACTCGAGGAACTCGGCCCTGCCCCTGCTATGGTCCCTCGGAAAGAAAATCGGACGATAAATCTCCCTTTGTTCAGCAAGTGGGAGACTGCGATTGATGACCTGACGGCTGCTCTCGATATTACGCAGGAGGAGATCTTTTTCATGGAAGCCAAGTCGACCTTCGTACAAATACTACGTGCTCTTCCCCCCAACTCTTCCGTTAGCCGGCGTCCTCTCCGACTCGACCGGATTGCGGAGGCTGCGGCAACGCTGAAGAATGATGCTGTTATGGTTCGAAAAGGAATCCGCACCATGGAGCTTCTGAGCCAGCTCCAGGAAATGGGGGTGATCGACCGCTCTGATGACTTCAGTCTGCTTCGGGATGAGGTCGAGCAGGAACTGGTCCACCTAGGATCTTTGAAGGAGAAGGTATTGGAAGAGACCAAGAAATTGGAAGAGGTGTTCCGAACGATCCGCGACCACAATGCCTACTTAGTTGGACAACTGGAGACGTACAAGTCATATCTGCACAATGTCCGCAGTCAGTCTGAAGGCAAACAGAGAAAACAACAGAAGCATCAGGAACTGGGCCCCTATAAATTCACCCACCAACAGCTCGAAAAGGAGGGCGTGATTCGGAAGAGCAACGTCCCCGAGAACCGGCGGGCGAACATTTATTTCATGTTCAAGAGTCCACTGCCCGGTACCTTTGTGATCAGTCTGCATTACAAAGGTCTGCTATTTCCCCTATACCTCGTGATTAGAATTCCTTGTATTAACGATGTTACAGGTCGTGCACGCGGACTTCTCGAACTGGACCTCAAGCTTGATGACCTGCTGGAGATGCAGAAAGATAACCAGGAGGATCTCGACCTGGAATATGTACAGTTCAACGTTTCCAAGGTGCTCACGCTCTTGAACAAACGATTTGCACGAAAGAAGGGATGGTAAAGAGGAATGATACAACACTTTTTCATGACATCGACGAAGGGAAGGGTGGTGATCCAATATGCAACCGTACAACCCAGGGCACCCTGTCCCGGGGATGACCGCAGTACATCATGCGTTCATCCAACCAACAAACTGCTGTCGCTGTACGGTTGTGTTCGGAATACCGCAATGACCTCTCCGGGCGGAGTTTCATTTGAGCTGCGCCACGTTACGATTCCAAGGGTACGAATACTCTTTTTTCCTATACATAATTCGTTTCGCACAGTCACTTTCCGACTCCTTTTTTTTCTCCATTTGCGTTTTATACCATGACGATTGCTAGTTGAAGGGGAAAGTACCTAATGCTGCGTGGGAACAGCCTTGTCGGCTGCGTTGTCGACTACTCCGCCGGTTCGGGGGAACAGGTTCAATTGATGGATCTCTAGTGGGGGGTTGCTTCTCCTAGCATGTATGTTTTGTTTGTACGCATCTCTTTTGCCATTCTTCTTGGTTGTTTTTCTGCCGGCTTGTCATGGTTTGTTTTCCCCCCTTTACCCATCTCTGTAATAATAGTGACGGTGCTGCTTCTGGGTGGTAGCACCATGGATACATGACCTCTTGTTTTTTTATGTTTTGGCCAAATACCATTTTGTATTGTGATGTTCAACGTCATGGATTTTAACAATGACCTGGATCGTAAACCTTTTCTTTTTTCAATATCGACTATTATTTTCTGAAACACTCTGGATGGCTGTCTGAGAAGCGGTCGCATACGTCACCGCTGGAGCAGCGCACGAACACTGCCGGGAACGGAGGCGGGCCAGCACGGGGGCAGTCTGTCGATCGAGAGAGGCGCCCGCGACCCCATTCCCGGCAAAAAGGTGGAGGGAAAAAGACGTTGAGGGGGAATTTGTGTATTTAATTAGCAGACTTCAATGCCAGAAATTGCTTTTGATCCTCTCATGCTCCGTCTTTGCTGCCTTGCCGGTGTATCAGTGATGTCCATTCCCGCCGTTGAAGGCTGAACTATTAGCTTAGCCACCTTCCGTTAGCCCCTCATCGCCCTCCACGCTCAGTGATTTCCACTGCTGGAACTACTACACGCTACCTAGAGAAGACGCCGCCTCTCGCACGCACACATCAACAGGAGCCAACGCTCGAGGCATCTCCACACGCTCCCCTTAACGGCAAAGCAAAACGCAGCTCCAGAACAGAGGATCAGAGACAAGCACTCCTGTTTTCGCGTCTCTCTCCCTTTTCCTCCTCTCAGTGTCTCCAGACCCTCTCTTCTCTCGCCCTAGGACCCCTTTCGGCCAGACTATTCTCACCGCCCGCTCCGGACAATCTCTCCCTCACCGACCAGATTGTATTAAATTCCCCAGAGTCCTTTCATCAGCTTTCAGCAGCCAAGGTATCAGGAAACGCTCAGCAATCATGGCTGTTCCAACGACGCCTCTGCCCATCGACCCCAAGTACGATCACTATGATTTCCCTACGACTGCCCCCGACCCACAGTCTGGACATCCCGGCCATACCACCCCCGAGCAGGATGCCCTGGTCGCTCTGTTGCGCGGCCAGCTGGAGCAGTTAGGCTACAAGGACCGTCTGGATACGCTGACCCTTCTGCGATTCCTTCGGGCGAGAAAGTTCAATGTGGAGGCTTCGAAGACTATGTGCGTTCTTCCTCTTTTTCTATCGTGATGCCTCTGGTGTCTGGACTTTTTGTTGGCAGGTGTCACCTATCTGTAGAAAAGATCCTGGATATCTTTTTATTATGACAGGAAAACCTGTCTCCAATCACCAATCGAATAAGGGGCTAATATTGATGGTCATTGCAGGTTCATCGACTCTGAGAAGTGGAGGAAAGAGTTTGGAACTGACGACTTGGTCCGCACGTTCGAGTACACTGAGAAGCCTAAAGTTTTCGAATACTACCCACAATACTACCACAAGACTGATAAGGTGCGTCCTGGGGAATTCGTCTGCATCTGTCTGCCATCACTGGAGAAGGAAATTGCTCACATTACGCACCGTTAGGATGGACGACCCGTCTATATCGAGAAGCTGGGCAAGATTGACCTGAACGCCATGTACAAGATCACCACAGCCGAACGCATGCTGCAGAACCTGGTCTGCGAGTACGAGAGGTTGAGCGACCCCCGTCTGCCCGCCGCTTCGCGCAAGGCTGGCAAGCTGCTCGAGACCTGCTGCACTATCATGGACCTGAAGGGAGTCGGCATCACCAACGTGCCCTCTGTGTATGGCTATGTCCGCCAAGCGTCTGCTATCTCTCAAAACTACTACCCTGAGCGGTTGGGCAAGCTCTACCTGATCAATGCACCATGGGGATTCAGCAGCGTCTTCAGTGTTGTCAAGGGTTTCCTGGATCCCGTCACTGTGCAGAAAATTCACGTCCTGGGCAGCAACTACCAGAAGGAGCTCCTGGCTCAGGTCCCTGCTGAGAATCTTCCCGTTGAGTTTGGCGGCACCTGCCAGTGCCCCGGCGGATGCGCTCTCAGCGACATGGGCCCTTGGCAAGAGGCTGAGTGGACTAGACCTCCTAAGTGGGCGACTCCCAAGGAGGGCGCCATTGATCCAAATGATGAGGCTCTCATCATCACTGAGCCCAGTGGTCCCCTAACGGTCATCGGAAAGCCTGTCACTGTAGGAGAGAGCACTGCTGATGCCACTGCAACCGAACAGGCTAAAGCTACCGCATAGATCTACACCTCTTGACCATCTTTCTCATCTTTTCTTGCGGCCTGCCCTTTTTATCTCAAGCATACGGGCCGTCCCGCTATTGACGGCACGTGCCCTCTTTGTGATTTAGGAAGCACTGAAACATATTCCTTCAACTTCTTGTTTGATTCAAGACCTTTTCTCTTCATTTGTGATGATCCTCATTGGATAGTTTCTGCGGCATCGACACCAACATCGACAATACAGGGTTTCGTGTGCAGAGAAGGCTGGTCCCGTTAGCTGGTTGCTTTTGTGTGTTTTGCTCCCCAAATAGATATAGGAAAGGAAACTCATGGGATTGAGGAGTGTGGGATGCTTCTTACTTTCTTTTTTTTTTTAAGTTTGTGTTGTCTGAAATTAGAAAAGGGCGGAGAGTTATGGCGAATGTGATCGCGGAAAGAAAAAGAAGCAAAAAGGGACAGACATCCTATATTCATTGACAACAAACACAGCGTGGTGCAAGAAATTCAACTGCACATCATATTCGCATATTGATTTTCCTGTTCTATTTTCTAGCATAGAAGTGAAGTATGGTGGAAAGAAAAATTGGCTTCAAGGAGTAAGCTTTGCTAATTTCCATTCATTGCGTGGACTTGTCTTTGAAGTGCTGGACGCACTTCGTGCTAGTGCTTTAGATATATTTATCTATATTAGTATATTCAACATAACTAGTTGATTTCATTTACGTCTACGTTTTAAACCATCTCTAGGGCATTGATCTCTGAAAGTGCGGAACTTTTCATATTGATGTCATAGATTGGTATCTTCTTCTTGGCGGTATACCATACGCCAAGCACCAGACGCCTTGCTCGTCCCTTTTCCCGATAATTAACATCACAAGTAACCATCCGATGTCGAAGATCGGAGCATGGAAATATATACATCTCCCAGAGCAGCGCTTCCTCCCGAAAATTAAAAAAATGCATGTAGATAGGACGCCAAAATTGTACCATTGCCCAGGTCGTGTCAAGACGGGTCCGCATGAAAAGCCGGCTAAAATGGAAAAAAAAAGGAGGGGAAATAGCAAATCACATATGCTCGACGACCTCTGCTGCCCGACCGGCTCTTTCGGCCTTGCCCAGCGTCGTGGCCAATGCTTTTGTGCCTCCTCCTGATGTCGAGTCTGATTCTTCATGTTCGTCGCCAGCGACGGCCTCGCCTTGTAACCGGAGCAGTGTCCGCAACGCGTCGTTGTACACCTCTGCCATCTCCCCGCTCCGCCAGCGTTCTTCTTCTTCAGCAGTCCCAAGCGGGACGGATAGTTTCCACTCCTTATTAATGCGTGGACTGCGCCGTAGTTGTTTCTGCGTATTCGAACCGTTCTGACTCTGGGATTGATTCTCATTGCCGTTACTCTGGTCGTCTTCCGTTTTAGGCGCGTCCGTCATCTGCACGTCCACATCCTCCTGCTCTCTTTCCTCTGCTTCTTCCTTCTCAAATTCTTCGTCATCTTCTTGTAGAGCTTTCTTCAATTCTTGCGCATAATTCTTAGCGGCTCGTCCCGGAGCGTCTCTTCGCAATTGTGCGACGGTCGTGGTTAGGGACTCGAGCTGTGCATAGAGCGATGTGAGGCGCGATGCTAGTCTCCCGTCGTATGGTTCGTACTCGACTGTTTCGGGAGTAGCGAAGGAGTTTGGAAAGGGGAATTGGGCGGAGGAGGAGTCGAGGCCGTTGATTTCGATAGAGGATGAGGCGGTCGCGAAGGTGCGGTTGATGAACTGTGATTGTGAGTTTAATTGTTCGGAGCCCTGGTGGTCAATTGTCTAGGATTAATAATTATATGACTCACCTCGTCGACTAGTTCTTTGACGCGCTCGCGCATAGGATCTGGATCATTACCGCTGGCTGAGGGGGGGAGGTGTAGATCGAGCTTCTGGCGCGAGAGCGCGACGGTGTTGGTGTAGAGGTAGGTGAGATCCGCAGGGGATTGCAGCTCGACCTTGCGGTAGTGTGGATCTGCCATGATGAAAACGAGTTGCCACTTTATCTTTTTGCGTTCTTGTGCAGGTCGAATGCAGCAGAAGGCTGGCAGGTGGACGGCGTGCAGCGGGGGAAGTATCTAATTAGTACCGCTTCTATCTAAGTTTCGTAGCGGAGGAGTTGTTTATCTGCGGCGTCGATGCCTGAGGACAAACAGGGCAGAACAACTCGTGGGCGGTCAACGAGCATGAAGTGGAGGAGCTAGGTTTACTCTAACCGTAACAGGCTAGCCCGCCATACTCTATCACCTGCAATCGTCGATCGACACTCGCTGAAGGGAACGACGATGTCATGGGGCTGACATTCTGCCGTGGCTGCCCACTTGCAAGGTTGGGAAGGGTTCAGGGTTGTTCCACCTCCGCATGTAGGTCTCTTCTGTTGTCTTCTTTTTCAATGCCTTTCCCCTGCTGCTCTGCTTCCTCTCTGTCCCTCAGTCGTCGTTCATTTATCCTTATTCTATGGGAATGGAGCATTACGTAGCTCGGTAGACATTCTCTATCCGTCATCGCTCATTTACTACTACAGGAGTCTCAGCGAATCTACTCGACCGGTTTCGGGACGTACTATTCGAAATGTTAGCGGTATCTTGTGTGCAGTAACGGTGATTGAGAACAAGCCAGTCCCAGCTTGATAGCAGCGGACAACGATGCAAGCGGAGTCCGCCATCGTTCTCATTGACAACACACTCGTTGTACCGCCCTCGGACAATGAAAGCCACCGATCACCATCCGTTGGAGGTCATCTGTCCCTAACACAGCTGCTCTCCAGGGGCTCGGCCAGGCAGAGGCGAAAATACGCAAAATGGCAGCCGGATAAGCTGGGGCTGAACGTGGACGGCCCTGTCAGCAGAGTTCATTCACGTGCAAGCAGTTATTCACACACAGCCAGAGAGCGGCCGTCATCAGACTGGGATTTGGATACCGATGGAAGCGTATCAAGAGGAGAACAGGACGAGGAGCATCGAAAGATCGACACGACGGATTTTGGCCGAACGGAAACGGATAATTGTGCAGAAGGGCCTTCTAAGACTGTGACTACTACTGTCGGTGCCAAAAGCCATCTCGACGTGCTATACGAGAACCAGCGAGGTTCATTTTTCTTCGGGATTCCGCTTTACTCTCATAAGTCCCTCCTAAATCTCGATCCCGCGCCATGGGTGGGGTATGATCTGAAAGATACCCCCGTGGACATCACTAATGCGCAAGTCCCAGATCCCAGCTGGGAATGGGCTTGGAAGACCTGGTATGTTGACATGTCTGGCGATGTCGACGAAGAGGGCTGGGAGTATTCATTTTCATTCTCTGCAACGAAGGCGTGGCATGGAACGCACCCCTGGTTCCACTCTTTTGTACGGAGACGACGCTGGGTCAGACTGAGGGCGAAGAAGGCTCCAAGAAGGACAGACAAAGAAGGGCGGACAGTATTCGAGATGGCGCACATGTTTAATGAGGATTATTTCACTATCCACTCAACCCTTGTGAACGTCAGGAGCCGAGAGCCTAGCATAGGCCCAGGTAGCACCGCCAGGGCGAGCCAGGTCCACAAGATAGAGGAGGAAGAATACCATTTCGAGGAGATTGGCGATATCCCAGCTCTGATGCAAGCGGTGAAGCGCGCCGTTGTGGACCGTGAGAAGCTTGACGCTCTAAAGAGGTTCGTTCAAGAGGGAGGGGAAGAGCTGCATTATCTCCCCTCAAAGGTATGACCTAGGAGCAACCACATCGTACTTGGACATCACTGACAAATCGTCTAGATTCCCGAGATAATGTCTCTCTTCATCTTTCAGACATCCCGATGGCAGTTCTACACGTACCTTCAAGGATTAATTGAAGAAGAGTCTAAGGACTTATCCGAAAAAGATAAATCCGCTGAAGCGGATGCCAAGAGACGGAGGATCAACAACCTCTCCAAAGCTGCAGAAAGCGTGAAAAGCAACACAACAGGCCCTGATGTCTTTTCTCATCCCTCTGGTGCGTCAGCTAGTAGTAAGCTAGACTTAACTCCGGCATCTGGACCATCCTCAGTGCAAGTGAAACAGGAAACGGTCTCAGCGACAAGTGAGACTGGAAGCACCAAAGACATGCCTAAGCAAGCCGGAATTGACTAGGATGATGGTCACAATCATGTCCGGCGGACATAGCCACTCGCTTTTTTTTTTATATCTTAGATTGTGTGAAGAGACTGCCAATGAGTCATTGGCGTATAATATGTAATAAAGTGCTCCACGGAGCAAGAGGAAAACGAATACTATTATTTTTCCATTCGATTGTTCACTGATAGTTGTAGGAACATGCGGGCGGAGTAGCTCGGAATAAGCTAAGTACTGTGGAGGTCCCGTAGTCGGAGCTTTCTTCGGCGATGCGGTCCGACTACCGGGATCGGCCAACTGCGCAACTCTGGCCGTCCCGAATAAATTTCCAGACGGTTAGCGACGACAACATACGAACCTACTAAACAACACCGGCTTCCGACCACATTGGACGTTGTCCATGACTTCCGCATCCTCTTTGTGGTCATCCCCATGTTCTCGCGCGGTAAGCCCTGTCTGAGAAGCCGTAGAATCTCTGCCGCCTTAGACAGTGTCGCTATTGCTTCCAATGAGCCGCCTCTTCTTTTCCTGTACCCCCGCTGGTTCAGTTCTGCCACGCGACATGATCATTCGGCTTCTTCGATAAATAGCCAGCAAGCTCCTCCATCCGTTCCTTTACATTCCTGCCACAAATGTCGGCTTCCTTCGAGTCACTCGGCCAGACGATGGCTCTCGTCCGCAGCTCCTTTGTCGACCAGCGGCATCGCACAAGTGCAGTCTAATGAGACAAAGACGGATGTCTCTCCTGCGGAATGCCTCGAGAAAGGTTTCGCGCAGACATCTGCCCCCAACCATGGAGCACCAGTGGGTGGTATATCGACTTCAACAACTAAACTAAAGGATGGCCCCATAATAAGCACACCGCGGTCCAAGATCCATCTTTCACCTATAAGCGAACGTGGGTCGAGTAAGCCCCCCATTCGCAAAACCATTACAGCCATTGCCGAAGAGAGACAGCCTGGACGGCGGCGAAAATCCGCCAAAGTGAGAGCGATACACTTCGGGAGAGAAATGTTCGTCAACCTTGCAAAAAAACTACCACCGACGGAACGTAAGAAGCTACGATATGGGCGATATGTCGTCAGGTACGCGAAAGAACAGCATCACATCCGGAAACCAGTCCACTGGACAGATCTTGTGAATCTTCTGGAAAAACTCGAACATGATACTCGTGTGTGGAGCAAGCATGTCAGACACAAGGTTCTCGATGTACCTGAAGAGACTGTTGCGCTGATGGCTGGCATGCTTGAAATGGAGGAGAATATCTGGCATGTTCGTATTCGCAATGGCTGTCGGATTCGTGTACTGGATCCAGCGGAGAGTGAGGGACCCTATCGGAAGGTCATCATATCGGGTACTAAGCGAGTCCTTGAGTTGGTTGAAAGTGGCATTTTGAAAGCCCAGCTACGGCAGGAGAAGGGTGATCCTCTCGTGGAGGTCCAAAAGCCACTTGTCCCGATCATCCCCTCGATGGAAGCTCTACAGTGCCGGGGTTTGCCTGTTCCGCTAATTCGGGGTGTCTGGAGTAAAGAGTACAAAGGCTGGAGGTCAAAAATGAATGAAACACTCGAGCCTCTTGCGGTGGATCAAATCCCCAAACCTTCACCGTTCACCATCAAGAAATTCGCAGAATACGTTGAGGACGTTGTCAAATCTGATATCCCACTTCCTTTAAAGAAGGGCCTTTATGACCATGCACAAGCAAGTCATGAGGAGGTGGTGGAGAAGATGCTCTTGGAACTCTTTTACGATGAAGCAAATCAAAAATTCATCTCAACAGGTGCAGCCAATATCGCTCTCGACTACCTATGCAAACATGAGTTCCTCAGTTCTGCCCGTCGCGTACTTGCAAAGTGCGAATCCGTGGCATCTGCGGATACATACAACATTCTCCTGCAGTCTGCTGCTAGACGACAAGACCTCAATATCTTCCATTATATTTTGCTCTCGATGTCTCGACTTCATGTTCAACCTAATAACAAGACATGGCTTGCTTTCCTCCAGTGTATCCTGTCACCCCACATCAAAGCGAAAGTCCTACAACATATGGACTCAAAAGGACTCCTAAACCGTTCGGAAACTGTCCGCGGTGCTCTTCAGTTAACGGTCCATGATTCTTTGTCCCAGCACCTCCAAAGCGGTGGGAATGTCTCTGAATTTATAGAGAAACTCAATCAACTTTATGGCCAAAAGTGGAAGTCAGCATTGATTATAAACCAGATGCTCCGACAACTTCTGGGGAACAAAGACTTTTCAGCAATGCTTCAGCTAGCTGAGATATCCGAGAGACAACGTTTGCCCATTGATGCCATGACTCTAAAACTAATGCTCACTTTCTTCTCAGCTGATATCCAGAAAGCGTTATGGTTTATATTCCGGTATACCGATCCACAACGAGACCCTTTTGATGCAAGGACGCTGGAAAAGTTGTTTCTTATTGCATTCAAGAACAAAAGCCTCAATGTCTGCCGAGTGCTCTGGCGATACGCTTGCACCAAAGGAATGGTTAGCTATAAGATGAAGACTGCCGTTCGGAGATCCGTCATACAAAACTGCATTGCTGAAGGTCATAACCTCATCAACCAGACATGGCAGATCAACTCCGGAAAAGTCATCATTGGTCTTGAACTGAGCCAGGGCCACGGTATTGACCTTCCTGGATGGATCAAGGCACTGGTTCCTAGTGGGTTTGAAGATAATCCTGTCGCGTCTCTCGCCGGATATAGACCTGCCGGACCGCAACGACGAAGGCAGTTAGACCTCGCTGATGCTATCATCAAACGAGACGTAGATGCAGGTCTCATGTACCGCTTTTCCGAACCTCTGCATCTTATGCTAGAAGCCGCCGCTGTTTTGGATAAAGAGTGGAACAACACTCCTCGACCTTTGTTGTGGTTTGTTCAAAATGCAATCCGAGTCCCGATCCGAAAGAGGAATTATTTGCAAGAAGAGCGCACCAGGTATGTGTATATTTAATGGCTGGGGATAGCATGGATACATTTCATTTATTCGCTCCCCTTGGCCGCCTGCCAGGCCTATTTATACATCTCATTCCGGTTCATCTTAGCGGGCGTTTTGAGGTATATATATATATATATATAGTGTAAATATGTGCAACATTTTTTTTGTCTCTGCTCTTGTCTGTACGATACTTGCCCGGTGACGGCTTGAAGCCATGTATTAGTATATCATGTGAATAGACATGTATTGAAGACCTAGAGACGCGCTAAAGAACATGGAATGTCTGAAGGGGGTATATATTCGTTTCTAATCTATCACAGTCTCTTCACACAAAAGCTCGCGATTTCTTCAAGCAATGAAGGAACTCCCTGCGCAAGCATAACAATCATAAATCATTATCGACCGTTCTCATTGAGTAGCGACATCGAAGCTACAGGGTCCGTTAGACCAAGCCCAGGATCGACGCCAACAGGAGCGTATGGATCGAATGCTGCTTGCATAGAACCAACCCCTTCCTTGAGATATAGGACAAGACGATATGCGGAGTTTCCGTTCAGATAATATCGATGTAGACGCTTGCTACGGAGGAACCCGAGACGTTCGTATAGCTTAATGGCAGCAGTATTGGAGATTTCGGTTTCGAGCGCAATCTAGGAATGGAGATTAGCAAAGACCATATTATCGACGGGCTTATACGCCTGCAAATTGCAGATGGGAAGGAAAGAGGAATGGATAGGCGCACTTCATCAGCATTTCGCTCAACCATGGCATCGATCGCCATGCGCACCAATTTCGTCGCGATTCCTCTCCCTCTGTATTCTTCCCGTACAGCCAGCATGGCAATATATCCTCTGAGCGGACCGCCGCGGTGCGGTTCAAGCTTCGAGACCACCACCCCAACCAGGTTGTCCTGGTCATCCATCGCCATGAAACACAGTTCCCCCCATTGGTACAGGAAGTAGCGGTAAACGTATATGCTGTATGGCTCTGAGAGATCCTTGGAGATCAATTGTCTCATGGCTGCGACGTACTCATTCTCTCGGGCGCTGTCGTACTGTACGTACCGAAGCTCAGATACAGCGGGCTTTGTAGTCGAAGCGGACTCATTTTGGCTCATCACGTCCGCCGATGCGAGCTCATCGGAGAGGGAGCTGTAATGTGGGGGATTTTTTTTCCCTTTCAAACGAGCGGATATGGATTAGAGGAGAGTTAGCGCGGGATAGGTCGTTCTATAGTTGTTGTCTCTAAGAAGTGCCCGGGATGCGGAGTTTGAGATGATCGGCGGTGGGTGGCTTTTGCCCAGTAAATTTGCACGCCTGCAGGAACACCAGTTGGAGAACAGAGGCAAAGGTATCGTGACCACGGAGGGGTTGGACAGTCCCTCACAAACCGTCGCAGCTTTGCAGTGGCTTCGCGCCCACGAGCTTCAGTGGAGTCGAAAATCGATCGTAAAAGGAATAAGTTGCCGCGGAAATTATCGTTTCTGATACTTCTCGCAACTATGCATCCATAGTTCGAAGTTGTTCTGGCGCATGACGTCTTTCCCATGTGATTGGGCTGGAGCTTCCAGCGTCCCTTCGGTCTGACCCGCGGATCGCACTTGAAAGTGTACTTTTTCCCCTTGTTTCTCCCTCCCTTCTTCTTAAACTATCTGCATTGGTTTTTTTCCGATTTGTGTTGCAGAGTCCCTTCAATTGATTCTCCTCTGTTGAGAATCCGCACTGTCCTGTGCGATGTCCTCGCTTCGTCGTCGTCCGGGCAAGGACTCTGCGGCTGAGTCGCCCACTATCGATGTATCTGGCGGGGCCTCGCCGGATGTGAAAGAGGCAGCAGCCAAAGATAAGGATATAAAGCTGCAAGCAGACGACAAGATCAAGAATTATGTATCAAAGCCTAGGAGCAAGCGACGGAATGGCCTCATCTTCGTACTGGGCGGCATCTTCGGCATCTTTGTTGCTCTCTTCTTTGCCAACCAGAACGAGGTGATCAGCCTTGATTCGCTTATGGATTTGAATTTAGACTCGTTGGTAGATGTTATTCCGCAGGGCATCGTGAAGGATATCCGGGAATTTTCTGTGAGATTGCCCCTCCCTTGTTTGGGTGATGTTTTGATAATGGAACTGACCTTGCGGCTCCTCGTAGCAACATGAACGCGACGCTGTCAGCTACGATTCTTTCGCGGTCGGTCTGCAGCTGCAAGCGCAAGGGATTCGTGCGAAGCACCCGGTCATCATGGTCCCTGGAGTCATATCGACTGGACTCGAGAGTTGGGGAACAGACGATCAATCGCGTCAATATTTCCGCAAGAGGCTATGGGGCAGTTGGAGTATGATGCGGGCGCTGGTTCTGGATAAAACAGTGTGGAAGGATCACATTATGCTGGATAAAGAAACGGGTTTGGATCCTCCTGGGATCAAGCTGCGTGCGGCCCAAGGTTTCGATGCTACGGATTTCTTTATCACCGGCTATTGGATCTGGAACAAGATTATCGAGAATCTGGCTTCTATCGGATATGATCCTACGAACGCGTTCACCGCCGCGTACGATTGGAGGCTTTCTTACCAGAACTTAGAAATCCGTGATCAGTACTTCAGCCGTCTGAAGTCCTACATCGAGACAGCTGTGGCTGTTAGTGGTGAGAAGGTGACGTTGACATCACACAGTATGGGATCTCAAGTGGTCATGTACTTCTTCAAGTGGGTTGAGAATGAGAACCATGGTAAGGGTGGGAAGGATTGGGTCAACAAACATATTGATGCTTGGATCAATATCAGCGGTTGCATGCTGGGTGCTCTGAAAGGTCTTACAGCAGTTCTGTCTGGAGAAATGAGAGACACAGCGCAGCTCAATGCGTTCGCCGTGTACGGACTTGACAAGTTCCTGTCCAAAGAGGAGAGAGCAGAGCTCTTTCGAGCAATGCCCGGAATCTCCAGCATGCTTCCTAAGGGTGGAGACGCTGTATGGGGAAATTCAACATGGGCGCCGGATGACCAGCCCGGACAGAATATCACATTTGGAAATCTCATAAATTTCCGCGAGGCTAATTCCAGCTTGACACGAAAGAACCTGACTGTTGGAGAATCCCTACCCTATCTGCTAGGGCAGAGCGAGGATTGGTATCGTGAGATGGTATTGAGCAGTTATTCTTACGGAGTAGCTCACACAACGAAAGAAGTTGAGGCAAATGAGAATGACCCTCGCACGTGGCTGAATCCCCTCGAGGCTCGCCTTCCTTTGGCCCCTGACATGAAGATCTACTGCTTCTACGGAGTGGGAAAGCCCACGGAGCGCAGCTACTGGTATCAGGAGGAAAGAGATCCCTTAACAAAGCTCAACGTTAGCATTGATACAACGATCACTAACGATGAGGGCATCGATCATGGTGTTGCCATGGGAGAAGGCGACGGCACAGTCAATTTGCTCAGCACAGGCTACATGTGTGCGAAAGGATGGCACATCAAGCGTTACAACCCAGCAAATATCAATATCACGGTGTTTGAAATGCCACATGAACCGGACAGGTTCTCGCCTCGTGGTGGACCAAATACAGGTTTGTCTCTCCTCGGGTGTTCCAATTTAGTGCATTAAGGCTAACGTAGCGTAGGTGACCACGTCGATATCCTCGGGCGTGCATCTCTTAATGAACTCCTCCTGCGCGTAGCAGGAGGGAAAGGGCATGAGATCAAAGATACATTTGTCTCTAATATCCGGGAGTATGCGGAGCGCATTAAAATATACGAAGAATAATGGTATAGAAGCCTGGCGTATTCATCGGCTCTTTCCGTTATGTACTTATTCCTAGTCTTTGTTTGTAACGGTCTCCTATTGATGATTGGTGGTTTACAAGTACTTCTTTCCTCCTCCGTTTTAAGTCCTGTTGTTCTGGCGTATGGTATTCTTCTAGGAGTGCTCTACATAGAAGAGCCCCCTTTTATTCAGCTTGGTAGAGGTAGTTCCTCTAATGCCCCATAGAGATGAACGATAATGTAAACGAGTCCCTGAGGGTGACGGTGTGGAACTTAACATTCGATTTCATGATTAACTACTTCTTCCGATAAGTAAATTGCCCTCCAAGTGGAAATGGGAAATTGAAGACAGAATTATTATCTGCTATTTCCTTCTCAAAGCAAGAAATAGAAAGGCTACGGAGGAAAGAATGAGACAGGATCAACATTCCATACACTCCTACAGTCGACATACGTTTCTCCATTACGCTTATTTGGTGATACTAAACTCCTCAAAGACCTTCAGTGCCCCTTCCCTTTTCTTCCGTCTCGCAACCTGCAACGGTGTCTTCCTGCCAGCACCAGCGATGTCTGTTCTAGCTCCATTTGCCAGTAGAAAACGGATCATCTCTTCCAGCGAACATGTTGTTCCAGGCTGATCTTCAGGCGCATTGATGGCACGATAAAGCGGCGTACCTATCCTCACTTTGGAAATTCGACCAGCTCGATTGACCCTGGTAGCAAATACATTATTGATATCTGTACCAAGTTCCAGCAACTTCTTAGCCGTGCGAATTCTGCGATATGCAACAGCGTAAGCGAAGGTATCGTTTTCGTCTATGCTAGTCGCGTATTTGCTGATCAAAGAGACCGTCTCCGCATCGTCGTTCTTGAAAGCTATGGTTAGGGCTGAGTCCAGCCCGTGACGCTTGGGGTTGGCGCCGTGCTCTAGCAAAAATCTTACTGTCTCATGGCTCTTTCTTCTTACCGCCTCAGAAAGAAGGCAGGTATTTTTGTCAAGATCATGATCAACACTCAGACCGTAGTCAATTAAGACCTTGAGTATCGCAGGAGGATTTGCTCCTTTCAGCGTATGAAGGAGAACGCTGCCCACACCTGAGCCCTTCTGCTCGTCACCATGTAGAGCGTCTTTATCATATTTTAGCGGTAGACAGAATTGTCGATAGTAATGCTGCCATGGAAGTGGCCTTTGACAATCAGGTAAAGTGTCGAACAGGTAGCGGAGAATATCTGCATGGCCGTTTGTAGCTGCCGCGGGAAGAAGATTCAGAGCTAATGGAGCTCCTGAGAGATCATATTTATCCAGTTGCTCAAAGTATGTGTGTAGGCGGCGGAGATCACCCTTGCAACATGTTCTGCGTAATTTTCGAATAAATGCGTCGGATATAAGCGCTTATATAAAAGATTAGTCCTGATAGAAGAACGTCTGTGGAAAGGGTGAATACTTTTGGCTCTCTGTTTATGGCTAAGGTATAGCCTTGGAGGCCAACAGTCATATCTATCTAACAACATATTGTTTTTTTGACGACAGAAAAGATGTTATTAAATGGATTTGAACCTTTGGAGGCGGTTGATTTGGTTTTTCCATCTGCTATACAACGTCGAGGCCTCTAGAAATTGCATAATACAATATATGTTCGAGTAATGCTGAGGTAGTTGTGCCTACTCAGGCAACAACATGCCGCTCGTTCATCAGATGGATGACAATGAACCGCATCATCTATAACAAATCAATATTTTATATCAGTTACAACTTCTTTTCCTCTTGTTTCAGATGAGTGAACGACCATGGCCCGACTACATGACCTCTCAAACGAGCTTCTCTTCCAAATTATCTCCCATCTGCCCACGAAAAGGAAAGAGCTATATAACTTGTGTCTGACGTCGAGGGTATTTCACGCAGTTGCAATCTCACTTTATGTTCGCACATATTGCTACCATCATGAATTCAGCAGGAGATCTCCAGCAACTTTTCTCACTGGGGTGCTTCGCCATCAGATAAGTTCCTGTATTCGCCGGGTTTACTTGGAAAACTGGCAAGTCGAGCGATTCCCACTAGGAGGGTGGACACATCTCACAGACAAAGAAACTCAACAACGTCTTTGCGATGCGGCGGAAAAGTTCAAATTCCCAGCTGAAATTGTTATTCCATGGAAAGCAGCACTGAGTGATGCGCTAGATGACGCGATTTTCGCGTTGATGCTCCTTCTTGCAGACGGCTTGCAAGAGCTGTATCTAGTTCTGCCATTTTTTAGCAAAGGGAAGAGTCCATGGTTGTTCAGGCTCCTCCGTGCAGCCCATGCAATACCTTCGAGTGTCCAATATCAGGGGCTGCAAGATCTGCGATCTGTGTGTCTAGAAAGCTCACGTGGTAGTATGTTTTTCCAATTGGATTTTCTCGCGCCTTTATTTGCCCTGCCTGCGCTGCGAAAATTCCACGCTTCCCAGTGTATTGGATCCCGTGGGGGGTGTTCGTCAGACTGGCCACAAGATACATCGCCTGTGGAATCAATCAGATTCGAAGAGAGTCGATTAGATGCTGGATCAATCTATCTTCTCCTTGGAGCTTGCAAGGGTCTCAAGCACTTCCACCTAGGTTGGTCTCAAGTATGGGGGGATAGAGATACAGACTGGATACAAGGTCAGATTGACCATGTCGTACTTGAAGCAGCACTTCGCAGCCAAACCAATTCGCTGGAGAGCTTTGAGTTTATCGACAACAGGTACGACGACAACCCTCGGCACTATGATAAGGACTGCCTTCCGCTATTGTCAGATACCTCACCTATAAGCTTCCTGGGCGAATTTCCTGCTCTGAAATCTCTCAAAATACCACAGGCATGGCTATGAACTGGTGACCTTTCTTGTACCATGCTCCCAAACATTGCTAGGAGGCAGAACTAGCGCACCCTCTACTTGTGCTCGAGAACCAAACACATAGAAGACAAGTCTAAAGTAAATAGTGCGGTACAAATGTTTTAAAGAATCAAGAACTCAACTTTTTGTAAGAACCTCTTCTGTGTAAGAAGGAGAAGAAAAGCATGACATTACCCCTAATGCCAAAGAAGAGGACTATTCTTCGTCTCCACCAACTAGCACAAACAACTAGTTTTAACTACCAATCCCTGAATCTACCAGTATTTAAACCTCATATAATTCCTTCAACTTCTCAACCGCCAGATCGGAAACCCGTTCATAGGACCAAAACTTCATACCCTTCACCATCTCCCCCTTTAGCGTCTCCAAGGGAAACAATATATGCTTCCCATAGAACCGAAACTCAGAAGTTTCAGTTACCTCATTGTTCCGATGCTCAGTGGCGGTGTACATATGATCATTAGAGAAATCACAGCCCCAGATCTTATCTGGTTCTGGCATGTCATTTCCCCAGAGGTAGATGTTTAGTGTGAATCGTCCTACGAGCGGGACGTGATTTCCAATGTACCAGTAATGGATGTGGTTACTGAGGGTCCAGAAGGCAGGGTACTTGGAGAGAATTTCACTGTTGGTGAGATCCCAGGTCTTTCTGCCTCGAGTCACTTTTCGAGATTGCCGGACGGGGGCTTCTTTGATGTCGAAGAGCATGACGAGTTGGGTGATCCCGTCGGTGCCATCGAGCCACATTTTTGCGCGCTGGAAGAGCGTCTCTGTTGGCTCTGAAAAGGCGATCTCAACTGCGATAGTAGGATATATCTGACCCGAGCGGCGAAGATGGACTTCTGTGGTTCTGATGCTTCCTTCATGTGGGCCGGATAATTTCATTCCTCCTGAGTTTATTATCAGCAAAAAAGACCATCGAGCATACCATTAAACCCATGCCAATCCTATACAGATCACGAGAAGGTCCCAAGGATATAATAACTAACCTGTAGGATCAAGCGTAAACTTTGTCCCCGTACTGACCCTCACTGCAACCGCCAACTCACGCAACCAGAGCTTCATTACTGCCCTCACCGACGTCCTCACCGGACAATGACCAGGCTTGATGCTCACTTGCCCAATCTGCGCATCATACTCAACATGTTCTTCAGCACACCGAGTGAACTGTCTCTGCCATTTTTCGAATTCCTCCGGTGTGACTTTGAATTTGTCGAACGTGACAATCTGGCGAGAACGCAAGTGTATATCACCGCATAGCTCCCATTGTAGTTCGTCGAGGGAGGTAGCCTGGTTGAGGAGTGCGTATATTCGTTCCCTATTCTCGGTTGTCATTTGTAAAACTTGTCTTGGAGAGAGAAGTACATATTGTGCATCTGTTGGAGAGGTCATGATTTTAAAACAACTTGATACAACATAATATGGCCTTTTTCTTTATACGTTATGATGGTCTAGGTATTCAGTCGCGATCTTTCTGATAGCAAACAAACAATGGGGTTGATGGGATTATCCAGCATGAAGTTTGAATAATGAGTTTCACAGTCGCAGTGAACACTGATTAAAAGAGGACAATCATTTGACGGGTGATAACTACTGTAACATCTGTGAAGGCGGCCGCCTGTTATGACAATAACAAACAACACAGTCATTGATTCTAGATATCACAATATATGGAATAAGCCTTCAGAGTCCTCATAATTCTAAGTACTTATTCTGGAGCGAACCTGCATTCTCGGGATGTATGTAATCTCTTCCTGCATGTTTTCATACTGTTTTACATGCCATGGAGTCGAATCGCACACCCAAAACTCGTCTCCTCAGGCATCCTACAAAATATACAAATAATCATACATGACCCCCCCTTAAGTCACAACACCACCAAACACAAAATCTAGACCTCAGACAAAGTAAACAATTACTAAACACCCAAAAGATCTGACCTTGCCGATGATCCTCCATGTTCCAGGGGTTTGGCAGTGGGTCCGATCATCCGATTATCCTCTCTGATATTACGACGGCAAAAATCCATCATATCCCCAAAATGGCTCATTCAACCAAAAAAAAGGAGAACTTAGCATAAGCATAAAATTATAATTATTATAATAATGCTCATGCACTAGAGACTAAAACAGACTGGAAGTTATGAGGAACAAGTTAGACCCGGGAGCTCTACGGGCCCGTGTATCCCGACTGGAGGAGTAGGACCCATCAGGAAGTGTGGGACTGACAGTTCACAACGAACTCCAGTGGGACGGTTCCTGAATTTTTGAAATGTAGTCTAGACTATATCCGAGAGCGTAGATTATCAGTCGATACGAATACGATACAGCATACTAGTAGTATTCTAACTGGTTAGTTTCGGGGTTAGATGGACCCGGGAGCCCGGCAATGCAGCTACCCTTGGGTGGATCGATTTCTGTTTCCGATAGATTATGGGTCGTTTCGTACTCTGTAGACCTCTCGGATCGATAGGGGATACGGTATTGAGCTTGTTAGAAGATTGTAGTTGATGAACAGGTCTCTTTTCACGAAATGATGCGGTAATACATATATACAGAGCGAATAAGACATTAAAAAGCATTCATAAATGGGTCATCAATTAATATATTAATTCTGCTATCGACATGTACCACCTTGCACCATGCAATCCACTCAGTCTCGCCTCGTAGTGTTGTGCAAGTTCCAGAAAGGAGTACACAGACACCCGGTTTCTGCAAGACAAATCCATGGGATATTGAGGTCTTGGTGGTCCGATGTCCACAACCAGAACCAGTAGCAAATATGGAGTCCAAGGACAGACAGCGATGCCTCCGTCATGCATCACCCTGTTGCCTCGGTCCTTCTGTTCAACTCCATTCATGTCCTCTCTCCCTCTCCACTGCTCTCCTCTTCTCTTCTCCCCAATGTTTATCAACATGCATGCCGTTCGGTAAAGTAGCCGCAACGGCTTCTTCTCCTGCATGGCACACAAGCTAATGTATGTGCAGAGGATGATCGGAAAATCAAAAAGTCAAAATAGTCCTCCTCTTATCAATTCTATATGCTGACACAGGTCGTATCCAGTAGTAATAACACGCTAATGATTCGCAATCATGCGATCAGTTTGTAAAAGCACAATGAATGAAGTGCATACGAGAGGCGCCTATACCCCTTTTTTTGGTTTTCGTTACCATTCCCATTTCCCAGGCGCCGGTTTAAGCGATTGACATGAATCGTAGATAAAAATTTCAGCTCGAGGCCATGAACGAAGGAGACTCCGTCCATAGAATCGAAGGCTGACAAATCCGAATTGAAGAAATGACATCCATCGGATGTCGACGAATCGAAGGTGCACAAGCGAGCGTCTCCAACGGTGGCCATCAGGATGTGCGGATAGTCAACATGAGCCCCTAAAAGGGAAAAAAGAAATGAGCCCACGACTTCCGCTCCTAATGACCACCGGAATTAACATTATTGACGGAGTTCCATCAAGCCATGGTCCCTTGGACCAAGGCACAACCACAGTTAGTTTCATGATTGTATACATATACAATCAGCAAGGAGTATCCAGTCCGATCCGGAGTGAGGTCGCAAAAACCGACGAGATCAGGTGGAGAGAAAAAGGTGATCATTAAAAAGGTGATTCATGCGTCAAAATCGCTTGATGCAAATAAAGGTTCAGAACATGTCGTGAAACATGAAAACGCCGTCTCGAAAGACAAATGCGGTAGAGCCGGCAGGGGGGCGATGCCGACCACAGTATATGCACATCGGATACAATGGAAGCAGGCAGGTCGCTGGTGATGGGATTTAGCGACCGGCCTCGAGGTCGGAATTCGAGCCCAAGGTCTCGCCTTCCCACATATGATTCTCATCAACAGGACTGAGGGAGCCGGACGACACAGAAGATGACGATCCAACTGTCCACTCGTCACTGTCCAGATTGAACTCATTATCGAGGCTGGCGAGGTCGTAGCCGAACGGTTCAGCCGCCTCACCGATCTCCACATAGTCGTAGTCCCAGCGGAACATCTTTCCACTTTGGATTCGCGGCAGGAATCGAGCTTTGGCAAAGTAGAAAGCAACCGCGGCGAGAAGACCGCCACTAACCAAATCGACGGCATAGTGATGCGAAAGATACATGGTCGCCCACCACATCCAGAGGGTGTAAGTCACAAACAACGGCTTGAGCTTCGGGAAGACATGGCTCATGAACAGAGCGGCGAGGGTAGAGTCTGCGGCGTGGAGTGAGGGGAAAGCACCAAACACGACCGGAGATTGTTTGAAACCGGAAGTGTACAGGTCAATGCCAAAGAGCTTATCAATGCGGGCAAGACCAGCTGCATTTCCCTGCATCGAGTAATCCGCGGGTGCGAGACCGTACAGGTTTTCATACCACGGAGGTGAACAGGGGAAGATCAGCTGAATGAAGACAGCTGTCATACTGATATAGCCGAACGTCCGAGCGAAGAGAGGTACCGTTCCAGGAGGTCCAAAAAAGAACATAATCAGAGAGCACACGAAAGGCGCTCCATAATGGCAGATACCGTACGGAAACCACGCCAGCACGTCCAAGAAGACGTTCTGGTGCGCGGAGAGAATATTGCTGATGTTCGCGCCATACAGGATATTTTCGAGAGCGGGGAGGACGCGAACCCAGATTGATGGGCGCCATTCGCTGGGAACGAATCTATCACCAAGGCGTCAGCTATACACGTCGTGTGCCGTTCTGGGAACGGGGCGCAGTTCTTGGCACGACGCCTACAAAGCGTGTCGGGCGTCAAATCCACCCATTGAGGGTATACTCACTGGCAAGCATAGAAAAATATCAGCCATGCGGCGATGGGGAGAAAGGGAAGAAAAAATTGCCGCGTAATCGGGAGTAGCAGCGACGTGAGCAACAGTGTCGAGAAAACGGTCTTGCCAATAGGTCCCGGGACCTCCATCACACAGAGGGAGAAGATGCCCAAGACCATCAACAACAGATATTGAAAATCATAGAAGGTCCACCGATGCGCCTGCAGCGATCTCAAGGTATGTAAGGGCGAGAATGACGTCTGGAGGGACGCGATAGAGGATGTAGGAGACACTCGACTCCGCAACTTCGACCGCAACTTCCTCCGCATACGATGTGGAACCAACATCTGGATCGATCGCCATGGTACTGGGATCTGAACTTTGCTGAACTGACTCTGCGTCCGGTCCTTCCAGGATGGAAGGGTTGCGTTCATCTTGTCTGATCGAGCCTCGTCGCAGAGACTCGGGAACGATCACCCTCACGGCTCGGGCTGTTAACAAAGGGGGAGCGTCACACGAGCGACCCGAGAAGCACGAGAGTCGCAAGAGGGAAAGAGGGCTTGTAAATGCGGGGAGAATCCGAGGAGATTCGACCGCCTACAGCCTCAATCCGACCGGGAGGGTTGCAACCTGGTGGTGGAAGACGTGATGACTGACGATTGGTGATCCAGACACCGGTTTCCTGTCGTTCCCTCCGAAGAACCGTTTCTGACGCAAAGCCGATCGCACGGGTTGAGCGCGCGCGCAGGAGTCGCGAGAGAAACGCGAAGCGTTGCAGAGACGGAGGTGTCGAGCAAGAGAGGACGTTGGAGGGAGCAGAATCGACCGATGACCACGACAGCAGAGAGAAAAAGAAAGAGAACGAGCAGGAGCCGGGAATGGATAGACTATGAAGACTTTCTATTCACCAGGAGAACCGAACGAATGGGGGATAACAGGATGTGACGGGCGGACTGCGGCGGGTACGGATACGGGAACGAATCTCACGTATTCTTGGTAATAATACCGTCTGTCAAGCCAGTGTTCGACTTATTTCTTGGCACGGACAGGGAAAAAAAGTTAGTCCTTTCTCTGTCTACTACGGTCTCCCTTCTCGACGGCGATCATAATAATCCCAATAACTTGTCAGACTTGGCTCCAAAAAATTCTGTGTTATCTTGGTGGCAATGCTCGTTGTTCAGCCCTTCACACAGCCTGCATTTTCTCGGTGCTCAGCCATGCTTTCCTTTCTTTTTGGGCGGTGCTGACCGGAAGAGACGGAGAAGAACGCACGGAGGAAACGGAGGTTACAGGGGCCGACGGGCGTCGGAAGTCAGACAATACCGGCAGCGATACGGTCACAGACGATACCGACCAACGATTTCGCTCTCTCCCCCTCAGAAGCGAGATTTACAGCCCCATCGATTTAGTGACCAGACCGTTCCATGACGACACCATTTGCGGGCGCTCATTGGCTGGCCCACTCTGCTGCCAGGCACATTGCCCAATCAGGCATCGGCGCCCCCAGAGCAATCTCGCCTATGAAACGCTTGACCTGTTCGGGGCTGGCCGAGAGAAAGATCAGTGATCCCGAGGTCATGATTCAACCCTCGAATTCGGCCATCTTGCTCGTCCATCCCGATGACGTCCCACTGCGTTCAAGACTGATCCTCAAGTTTCCTCATCCGGTATCTGCGAGGCTCAGGAACCGAAGTATACAAGAAAATGATAAGATCCGTTTTCTGATAAACCCCTCCCTGCTGACGCAACTGCTACTTGAACCGTCTCGATGGACTACCCCGTACATATGCGCATGGCACGGTATGGGGTAGAGATGACGCCCGATGACATGCCACCACCATACTCGTTTATCTGTCTGCATCAGGTGCCGCTGCATCGCCAGACGAAAGAGCAGAGTGTCAGCCTAACCGTGTGAGGCATCATGAACTGTTGTTTCGTAGCCTGGTCGTGTGCCGCGTAGCTGATCGCCTGAACGATTCTGAATGCCAAGCGGTTCGGCGTCAAAACCCCCATGTCTGTCACAAAGCTCGATGAACCATACGACATCTTTTCCTGCCAGCAGCGATACAGAGACAGACGCCAATGGTGATCGAGATACCATCCCAATCAGGCATATTCTCACGTCGGGCCGGGAACAACGGACTAAGATAGCGCTGATGGTCAGCGCCTTTCCCCGATCGGGGCTGCTCATTCGATCCCCACCGCAAAAGTAAAAAAAAAAAAGTAGCTAGACTAATCTCAGCACGGCGTGGGCGCTGGAGCAACGGGAAAGGTCTAGAGTACGGCTCTGGACGACCAAACACTGGAAAGAAAATTTACGACCCCCATACATAGTCTAGTCCATTAGCCAATCTATATGTAGGGCCCCCCCTAAGACTTTCGCAGGGTCATCCTCGGACTGGACAGTTGGTGAAACAACTCAGGCACCGACTGCGGGAAAAACCAGCATCCGCATGCCGGGACATCCGACTTAACAACCAGGATCGCGCGCTGGCTCGAGCGCGAACAGTTTCACGATGTTCTCCAGCGGCTTGGATATCCCGTCAAAATACGTTGGGAACCTCGACTTCGTGCAGCGACAAAACGACTGCTGTGTGATGTGCATCGCCCATCACATTCCCGTCCTAGTATCATGAATTTCCCCTGACTTGCAGACACCATGCTCCGTATTGCAACCTGTTTCAATCGCCCTGTTTTAGTGTTGCAGGGCTGATTGTAGTAAAAAGGCGCGAGGCGATTCCATTGAGCTGTCGAATTTAGAAGCTCAGACCAAGCTGATCACAGCTCAACGCCTTGGCCTATGTCGATCCAGCTAACTAAGTGCTCGGCATCTAGTAATCCTTAAAACTATTGTTATGACTCGTCTTGGCACCAACACAGCTGTGCTTTCGTGGCCTATTGTATGGGGAGCTACAGGAGCAACTATGGAAGATCACTCATCTCCTTGCTCGTCGCGCCCGCGCCTTACATTCTTTCTCCGCCAGATACGTGTTAAATGACGGCACGTTCTTCTGGGGTAACCTCCTTATGGCGGCAGTTCAGCTGCCGTGGGGTCCGTTATGCGGATGAGCATTCCAGAATGCGAGATAGAAGTCAGATGCGCAAATTTAATATTAGCAACAATGATTGACTGCCGCTGATCTCGACTGAATAATGAGGGAAATGCCGCGATGTCAGCACTCGAGTGGATTATTATGGGGGGCCAGAAAAATTCTGTAGTTGGTTCCCTAACAGACGAATAATAAGTTGTTCCGAGTCTGTCCAATAAGCATCTGGTCCAGCCAATATAGACGAAGGACTACGGTCTACTAATAAGCACTACTTGAGCATAATCGCCTTGAACCCCGTAATATTATATCCACAGTGGATAATAATAGTTTCCAGCTCCTCAAATCCCATGTGGCCCATCAAGGCAGAAGGATATCATTACACAACATAGATAAGCCGATATTCCATTTCCATTGGATACAAACTTCCGCGGTGCCTGGATAATCCGGAGAAATGAAAATCTTCCTATCCAGGGATACCCTGCCGAGGCTTGAAAGTCTATATTGTTATTTTGATCTTTCTTAAAATCACAGTAGGTCTTCTATGTAGTTGTTGCGGATGTATTGCTTGTGAGCAAGGAGTGTAGTTACAGATTCCCACTGCATGAGACTGGTCTCTCTGTCCATCAGCTCCCTACTATTCATTTCTCAAAAGCCAATCCTATTCGACCAGCGGCAAAAGAACCTCATCCAAAGAGTCGAAAAAAGGCCATGCGAGCTGAAGGGCATAACATAAAGACTCTGTCTGTACAGGTTACGTAGCGCTTTTCTAAGCATCTATCTTGTCCGCCACAGCATCTCTTCCCATCCTCCTCAACCAAACTTCCAGATCAAAACTTCCCTCGCTCAAATCTCTCTTATCCCCTACAAAGACAAACACCCATCCAGACTCTTCCAGTGGTTCCCTCCCATCTGTATATGTAATCCAACATTCCTGCAGTTGATAACTTCTTGTCTCGTACGCGGCTAGTTTCTCTCCATATTCCACCATTTCCACGCGATACACTACTCCTTCCACGATGGAGTTTTCATCATTCGTGCTCGCGCTTGTACTCGTCGTGGGAAGTAAAGCAGGATACTGTCCCCATAACATGCGCTCGTACCCCGATATACAACCCCGTCGAAACTCCGGGTCGTGATCTAACCCTAGAATTTCACGGAGCATAGATGGGTCGCTGAGCGTACCGTAGAAGAAATAAGGCCCTGTAGGGGCGGGGGGTTGATCCACCGTTGCAGGAAGAGAAGTAGGTGGCTGATAGGAGAAAGTTGGAGGGGCTGTTCGTAGTTTTAGGTTCGAAGAGGATGTCTTCGAGAGATGGTCTTGGAGCGGGGGTGGCGGTGGAGGTGGAGGTGGAGGCGCTGCAGGATGGGATGTAGTGCTATCATTATTTATGCTTTTATCTCTCTGCATTGTTGATTAGGTGAATGAGTTTAGTTGACGCGCATAGTGATTGTTTAGTCGGATTTGAGGTTCAGACGTTGTTGAAGAAGAGAAAAGGGCGAGGGATGCAATGGGGACGTTAGGCAAAAGCCCGTGAAACAGAACAGTTTATAAGGTCTGCATGCTTAGATCCAGCAGGTGATAATATCTCCGATAATCGTTGCATAATTGTAAGAGAGTGCGAAGTTCTATTATACCGTGTAGTTTAGATAGACGTAATTACATAATCTGCGATTCATTGTCCACCATGAACAATGAACTTTCAGGAACCAGTAAGCTAGCGTTTGAATATCGCTTTAAGGCTTGAATTAGTGAGATGCCGTGTCACTTTGGGGCGATCTTTTGAAGTATTTGAGGCTTTCAGTATTGCAGTTCGACGAGAGGTTGTCTCTGCCATTGAACTATATATATAAACACAACTTGCGAGGTATTTCGTGAGGACAGCTTAGAGAAATGCTTCGATCACAACACTTTAGCTAGATAGCAATCCAAAAACTCCGAAATAGTACATACCCGTGCTTTAATCGACTGTCGACGATCACTACATTTCCTTGATTATCTCCAGATGGGCTTCTTTCGAACACTCTGTTGGTTCTGTGGAGACTATCCTTGTCATTTTTCTCTTTTGGACCTTAGTCGTAGTCACACCATACCTTACCAGAACACCTAAAAGAAAATTAGATACATATAGAAATAGAAATAATACAGCCATGAATCTAATCCTGGTTCGTCAGTCCGTTTTCACGATCGAAATGCTGAAGGCAGAGTGAACAAGGTGCTTGCTCTTCTCTTCCGTCGATTATCAGGTTCACGTGAGGTTCTCTGCATGCGATACAAGCCATTTCCCTCAGTACCCGGAGTCGGGTCTCTAACATGTGCATGTGGAACTTGGTAGCGTTCAGAGATAGACACTGTCTTGTAATTTAAGTCGTCTCGACCATTGGGCCCCTTCAACTCCTCATGAACAAGCTCCTGATCAGAGTCATGTGCCACAAATCTAGATTCGCCGTTCGAGGAAACGGGGGTTAATGTCTTCGCCGGTCTATTCATTTCATATGCAACAATGTCTGGTGGAGAGTTCAATCTGTTGCCTTGCCATGTTAAAGGTAACCTCGAACTGGAGCTCTTTCTATTATGGCGAGCGCTTGTATACCAACTGCTAACAAGCGGCTTCAGCCCAGGTATCGACAAGGCGATCAGAGTCCCGCCAAGTTCGGAGCTTTCAACGACTATCATGGGATCGTAGAACCAACTGCCGTCCTTGTTGTTACCCAAAAATGTTAGCCAGATACGGACACAGGACAGGGCAATGACACTGTTGGTGGAGAGTCAGCTAGACAACTTTTGCAAATGGAGGATGAACTGTAAGATCAAAAGTGGTTATACTAACAGGACACCAGGGAAGAGCACAAAGGACAGTTGTATCTTCTTCTTCCTACTCGCCTGAAGCCGTGTAATGAGGATAGCCGGTATAACAAGCATCGAGATGTCACACGCAAGAGAAATCCCCGCATTAACACCATATACCGTTCCCCAGCGCAGACATTTCTCGTGTAATCCAAGAGTGGTCGTTTGAAAAGGGTATGGCCAGAGACCCGTGATTGGTCTACAGTGCAATAGGAGTAGAAAAAATTGGGGCAAATAGCCAGCGATTATGAACACTGCAGCACACCGTATGGATAGATGAATCCTAGGATGGCGCCCCGCAATTCGCGAATAGAATGCCAGACCTGATAACCTGCAGACGAACAAAGCAGTGACATAGAGTATGTGGGCGACAAAGTCGAGTTTTTCCGTTTTACCCACGGTGGAGAGAGGCATCACGTAGGCGATATACTTGTAGTGTCTGCCCATCCCCAGGTTCATCAATACTATGCCGAGGACGATGAACGTAATATAGAATGGCTGAATAAGACGTCAGTATTGATCTACAATATATGAATCATGATAAACATCGAGAAGATCAATTTATTGAGATTATATCGTAGAAAAACATTTCATAAAACATGTGGTGGAAAATGCTGCCAAAGCTCACCATCGTAGCAACCGCAATAGCATCGTCCAACCCAAACCTTTTTAGTATGAACCGACGGGCGTAACATCGTAATGTCACAATAAGCGTTGCAAATGAACAGACGAACAGCATCGCAATTATTGCGGGTTTGTCTCTCTTCTCCGCCAAATAAGATAAGTCCGTTCCCTGTGGGATCCTCCCTTCGGCGGCAGCATTTGTAATATCATCAGGGATCTTCGCCATATGGTTTATTTTGGAATAAAATGATATTATAGAAGAATTGCTCAAGTCACAGCATTGGATGGATAAATATTAAGATGTCTTGTTCAGTGCTGTGCACCATGGTTCAACTACAGTCTATAGGACCACTGCGCCCGCGAGGGTAGTATATGAAGCAAATGAGGTGTAAGCAGAAGATCAGCCCCACGAGGGACTGTGCCGTGAAAACACATGTGATACAAATAGGGCTAAAAGTTTCTTAAGACTCAGCCGAAGAGTAATAAGGGACGGTGAGAGTTGACCTTTCTCCATGAGTAGATCTCGAGGTTGCACATGAACGGGCAGCGATAACGAGCGTACCACTAAAATCGAAGACGAGAGTCTTATATTTGCTGTTCAACGGTCTCGAGAAGCGTTTTGGGGGCATTTCTTCGTTGGGTTGACTACAGATGGGAGGGTTTCACAGAGCTTACGATGGCGCAAAAATTGTGAAGCTGTTGTGCAACATACATCGCTCTAATACCAGGAATCCCCGCAGGCTTACTTATTGAATTGCGTGCTCAGAACCTCTGATTGGGAGGAATGTTCCCACAGAATTTTTGACCGGGTTATCTTCCTGCTTCGTCCCATTTTCGGTTTTATCGGTTTTGCCACATATCTACATATCGCTGTTTGATGAAAAGGGTCTTCACTTGAATTTCTGCTTTCTTCAAATAGTCAAAACTGGGTATCTATATGCAAACTTTTCTCATTCAACTTCTTTCACCTCATAACGTGAAGCCGTGGAATTTTGGGCGAAGATGTCACGCACGGTGACTCCTGATCCAGATATGGAGCTTGTGCGATCTTCGGCTCGTACTGTTGACAGCGTCACGACATATGGGGCGGATATTGTCAAGGTCGTTTTCCACCGTAGCTGTTCAAGCTTAGGAGAGTATCAAGGAGATAAATAGTCGTTGATGCCCGGAATAGAAGGAAATGCATTCCTTGGGCAGGATGGCACAGCAGCGTACTAGGGCCTTAGAGTTGGCGAATCGCATTCTTCGTCGTTTTTCTCGCAGAAACAGCCGCACTAGGGTGCGAGTGGGAATGTACGACGACTGGATCTTTACCTGTAGGGAGTGTCCGCCTTGTCCAACTGTCATGGTGGTACCATGATTTTCTGGTTGTCTTGAATGGCCGTGTCCACTCATGATTGACTTACTCTCCTACGAGAAGTGGATACCTTCTGCGTTGCAGGCATAAAGAAGTCGCAGGAAGTCATTTTCATCGCATTTTGTCGCACGGCTGCTGGAAAGTCCGGTCGAGTCCAGGATTCGTTGGATTTTGTGCTGGATTAATTTTGTCACCATGATTCGCGGGACTTGAATGTTGCCAACAGCCACCTGAGATCCGCTGGTAGTCTTGGTTCCCGTACTGACGGGGTTGTTATTGCTCGTGCTGTTGGCGAAGAAGTCAAGATCATCGTCGAGAGATTCCGGCGCTTCGTCCATATCCATATCCTTATCTTCTTCAACCTCCATATCCCCAATTTGCACCTTTCCAAGAAGGAAGTCTGTATCCGCTTCACTAAGTTTCTCAGGGTACATGGAGGCCCATGTAATCCAATTCTTTTCGATCATAGCGCGCACTTTGGAGGCCGTCCAACTCGCACGTAGTGTCTTGTTCTTTCGGACGAAGCAGATGCGAAGCATACCATCCCATTCCTCCCAACTAATGGCTGGTCGATCCGCCTTGGGCTCGATCCGGACAACGCTAGACTCAACCTGCGGAGGTGGCGTGAAGTTGCCTTTGCCGACCTTCATGACATGAGAGATGCGAGCGAAAAACTGGGCATTGACGGAGAGACGCGAGTATAGTGAATCTCCTGGCCGTGCTATCAATCGAAGAGCAAATTCACGTTGCACCATGAGAACGCTCATCTGAGGTGGTTTCGGGGAAGAAAGAAGTTTGAAAACTAGCAGTGAAGAAATCTGTCACGGCCTGTCAGTAAATACATTTTTCGCTGAACAGTCAAAGACGTACCTGATACGGTGTATTACTAATGCAAACATTGCAGTGTGGGAGTTTGCTCAGATCTGTCTTAACGAAATCTCCTAAGACGATTTGAAGCTTCGACTGCAAAGGCGTGCCTTGTACCCGACAAGTAACTTCAGCCGCCATTCTAGGGTCGAGCTCCACAGCAACAACTTTCTTAGCCTTTTCGAGAATTCGAGTGGTTAGGATACCCGTTCCTGGACCGATTTCGAGGACGGTATCGGTGGGCTGGAGGTTGGCCTTGGCGACAATGGCATCTGCGATACTGACATTCTTGAGAATATGCTGACCGATGTTGGTGTTGAATTTGAAGAGAGAAGGCGGAATATTGGCATCGGACTTCTGGTACGGCGACTTTGCGCCGCTGTTGCGCTTAGCCTTCTGAACTTTACCCATTTTTGCGTGAGGACGATAGGGCGTTGAATTTGCGTCCCTTAGAGATCCAAAATTTTTGTATGGGGTATCAGAAAACTTAGCCGCTTGGTGGAGGTCGGTTAGATAAGATAGGGAGACCAGCTATCACACGTGACCTCAAGGATGATCTAGCTGAATCTGGAATTGCTTACTCAGCCCCGCTTATCGTTGCGATGAGGTCATGGTCAACATGGGATATGTAAATATGTTCCGTGGAGGTCATGGAACTACTGTAGAAACAAAGTCAGGTTCATTTTGTTTCATTATAGCACTCTGTATCTGAGTGCAGGACAGATCGCCTAGCAGTTAAGTTGCACGATTCCCTGGATCACGGATGATTACAATTTGGCCCCATACACTCACCGACTTCATCTATCCAAACTCGTCTCACGAAATGACGAGCAATCTGTCTGCCACATTATTCTAGTGAGACGTGAGATCTGATTAAATAGAGAGAAACTGCAGGCTATCTTCCAAATTAGCTTCCTGGACTTACCGTGTCTCAGACCCTTGAGTAAGGATTGGGTGAAACCTCTTAGTGACAAGCACCCAAAGCCGCTACAAGAGTGGAAGACTGATTTTTCAAAAAGTACTAAGAATAATTACACTCAAGATGGGGGTGTTCATTCGGACAGCGACCACAATAGTGGTGGCAGTCTTGTTCACATTCGGTTTTCCGATGGCTGCTGAGGGTAGTATCAATCATAGAGGAAACTATACAATGCAGGTCCTCAACGATCCATTTCCATATAGCTTCCCTCGAATTAATGAAGATGTCTCGCAGCTATTTCCCATGCCACTTTGTAACGGGTTTGAGCTGGAGGAAGCTACCATTGATGAGATACAGATGGCTCTGAGCACGGGACAACTGACTAGCGTTCAGCTACTAAGCTGTTATCTGGATAGGAAATATCAAGTAGACAACTATCTTAGGTATGGCTACCACTTTTACGCTGACTTCTTACCTGTGGAGTTTTTTTACTGACGCTTGCTATCAGTTCAATACTTGAACTCAACCCAGACATGTTCAAGCTGGCAGAGTTCCTAGATAGGGAGCGTTCCGAAGGCCATGTCCGAGGCCCTCTGCATGGTATTCCGTTTATTGTCAAGGATGTCTTCGCAACAAAAGATCGCATGCAAACCACCGCTGGCAGTTGGGCTTTACTGGGATCCGTTGTACCACGCGACGCCTATGTTATTGCTCGTCTGCGTTCAGCAGGCGCGCTGTTGATGGGCAAAGCAGCATTAAGCGAATGGTCTGATATGCGCAGTAACAACTACTCGGAAGGTTATTCTGCGCGGGGTGGACAGTGCAGGAGTGCTTATAATCTGACTGTCAACCCTGGAGGTAGCAGCTCTGGATCGGCCGTCGCTGTGGCAGCAAATCTTGTCGCCTTCTCATTAGGAACGGAAACTGATGGGAGTAGTAAGTTGAGAATTAATATGGAGAAGGCTGCAATGAGATTATCTTGCTAATTAGTATATTGATAGTGATCAATCCCGCACAGAGAAATAGTATCGTCGGTATCAAGCCTACTGTAGGTTTAACATCCCGTGGGGGGGTTATCCCAGAGTCATCCCACCTGGACAGCGTTGGAACTTTTGGCCGCACTGTTGCTGATGCTGTATATGCTCTGGATGCTATCTATGGTTTGGACCCTCTCGACAATTATACTCTTGCTCAGGAAGGCAAAACTTCCCCAGATGGCTATAGCCAATTCATATCTGATCGATCAGCTCTTCAAGGTGCAACATTTGGACTGCCATGGCAATCGTTCTGGGCTCTGGCTGAACCAGATCAGATATCCCAACTAGTAGATTTGGTAAAGCTCATTGAAGAAGCTGGTGCTACAATCATCAACGGCACAGAATTGCCCAACTACAAGACCATCGTTCCTCCCGGCAAATGGGACTGGGACTACCGCGGGAAACGAGGATATCCGAATGAATCCGAATACACCATCGTCAAAGTTGATTTCTACAACGACATCAAAAAATATCTCTCCGAGCTCGGAAACACTAACATCCGCTCCCTCGAAGACCTAGTACAATACAATATTGACAACGTAGGCACCGAAGGCGGCCTCCCAGGTATCCACCCAGCCTTTGGGTCTGGACAGGACGGATTTCTCGCTTCTCTCGAAACCAAAGGCATCATGGACGAAACCTACTTCCAAGCCCTCTCTTTCTGCCAGCGTTCCACACGGGAAGAGGGTATTGACGCCGCGCTCATCCACAACGACGCCCGACTCGACGGTCTACTTGTCCCTCCAGATCCCGGTCAGCCCGGCCAAATCGCAGCCCAGGCAGGATACCCAATGATCACGATCCCAGCCGGCATCAACGCCGAATCAGGCATGCCATTTGGATTGGCGATTATTAATACCGCGTGGTCGGAACCAGCATTGATCAAGTTTGCTAGCGCCATTGAGGACCTGCAGCTTCGTTCGGGGACCAAGTATAAGCGATCAATGCCCACGTGGAGGGGGTATAAACAGCGGAATTTACCGGTTGTTAATGCATAATCTCTCATGACTTTGCCACCACATAAGAGGTGGATAGAGTTTGTAATAAGTGAGATTTTATACGATTACGTCGTATGTAATGGCACTAAGGAAAATTTCATTTCGATACTATCTTGGTACCGGGCTTGACTCTAGTCCGTGGAAGGAAGGTATTCCTAGCAGTCCGCTGTGAGGTTAATGCTCCAAAACCACTACGATGGATTCTCCCAATAGTGATTTGATAGCCTGATTTGTAATTGGTTCGATTTCTATCGTTGCTATAATCTGTATCTAATGAATATTGAAACACTGAAGATATTTTGCCCAAAATCCCTAACACTTCATTCCCAGGAAGAGTTTTCCCTGATAACGCCACAATCCCATACCAATCCCAGTACAAAAACTCACTTGTCCCGTAAAAAAACAAAGACGTAAGAAGACATATCGACATAAAGGAACCTAGATTTACTTATTCATCATGATGGTGACGATGTTCTTCATCGGGATCATCCCTAGCCAGGGACTGGAAACCTTTCACCAACGCCATCGCAGACCCGGCGGCCACGCCTCCGACGACCACCATCTGCACTCCGCCGATGACGCCGCGGCGTATGTTACTTGCTCCCTTCCAGCCGCTAACATAGCAGGTCTTTCCATAGCCAAACAGGAACAGAGCAACTACCATCGTAGCGATGGACCAGCGCAGGGCGATGAAAGCCTCATGCGGCCCAACGAAGAAATACGGAAGCAGAGGCACGAAACCACCGATGAAATAGCCCAAAGCGATGGTCAGGGCACAGATGACGGCGCGAGATCCAGAGGGTTCGGGAAGTGTGTGATGGAAGTTCATGAGGAATGAGGGGAGATTGGGAGAATCAGAGAGGTGAGCGGTGAGCTCTGTGAGGAGATTGGATGGAAGATCATATGGAGAAAATATCTCTGAAATAATGTCCTCGACACCCGATGGGTCTGTCAATGTTTGCCGTTGGGTCTCTTTTAGAGTAGCCCGATACGATTCCCTAGAAAGTAATATTAGTATTCGATCTGATTTTCACATAGATCATGGATCGTCTCACTCTTCGCTCTTCGCTCCAAGATATCCTCCCAGTCCCATGGAGATGGCACCAGCAATCAGCTCTGCCATTCCACCAAAAACAACCACCTTGGTATCGCCCAATGCAGACAGACCCGCTGTAAGGGCAAAAGGCACTGTCAGGCCATCGGACAGTCCAATGATCGCATCTGATACAATTCTCGCATCGACGATCTTGAGGCTGCTCTTCTCGCCCCGCACATTATTGTCAGTCGATGACCCCGCTGTCGATTCCATGTCTTGAAGCTCATGAAATGGAATCTGGGATTCTTTCTCCGAATCTCTGAACGGAAAGCGATCCGATAGAGGGGAGTAGCGGGAGAACACGTCCTTGAGCGCGGCGAACGACATGATTGATTTGGACTTCTCGTGCTTCGCTACTGAATTGTGTTGTCTGCGACGAGTGGAATCCACTCTGAACCCAGGAAAGGGATCCAAGAGCTCTGGGAATTCGTCCAGCAACGGAGAAGAAAAGAGTAACTGTCCGCTGGCTTCTTGATTCAATGTTGCCATGCTTGTCTCTTTTTGAAAGAGAGCGCGCGCACTGACCTTCCAGACAGCGGCTCACCGTTCGGTGCGACGGGGAGAAAGCCGTGAAAGAAATAGCAATATCACATCCACATCCGTCCGAGATCCGGAGTCGTCATGAGAAAATGTCTCGTGGAGCACGTTGCCCAGGACGGCAGGTGCATCAATTCGGGCCATTCCGCCTCGTTAACGGTATACTAATCGGGTTGACAGCTATTACTGTGAGCCTATCGAGTGCAGAACGTGACGAGAAAGATCTTGCCGTTCAAGATCTTTGGCAAGCTTGCGGGCCCCCATGCGCAGTGGTAGTTTTAGCGGCACATGGAGTGTAACTCCACTCGGGGAATAAACAGATAACGATGGGCGGCCGTTCAAAATCGCACGTTGTTCGCATCCGTGCTTCTGATTCGCGAATGGGAAGAATTGCGACTAGAAGCTTAGCGGGATAAAGCTTCGGCGGGGTAACAAACAAACGGGATGCTTAACCAGAGCCCTGAGCGTGTAGCCTATGGCGAGGCTGCTGTTTCCAAGCCGGCACTGCGTAACGAACCCTAACGAGCCTGGCTTTGGCTTTCTTCCCGCGGTCCAGAAAGTTCTCCCATGCGCGTGCCTGACTTTTATGGCGTTAGCGCGGCATGACCCGAGTGGCGTCCAGGGACTGGGCGGACACTTAAGGAAAGTTAAGCTGCAGTAGCATCGAGTAGTAGCATCTTAGTATCCTAGTAGTATCCTCTGTCCTCCGGTGCAATCTACTGACCTCCACTTCTTCTAGTCATTGCTACCGAGGTCCCTCCCCAAAACAAGGTATTGGTGTACCATCCAGATGGCTTTTTCTCTTTATCTTCTCTTAGACTTCACACCAGTCAATGCCGGATCTTCCGACAATGGGGTCAATGAGCCAAGCAACTAGCCCACGTGGTCGTGGCTCATGGTAATAGCTCGTGGTCGATGTGAGACAGATCTGATAGTATCTAGACATATCATGACTCGTGGTATAGCGATGATCGGGAGAGGGATTTTTGAGACTGTATAACCAACGGATTTTGACCGAGATCCAAGTTTTATGGAACTAAGAGTAGAAGAAAATGATTCTAGAAGCATAATGGCCAAGAGATATAAAGCGAGCGTTTTGCTCTTCAATAGGAGAGATCGGCAGGGACTTACATTCTCCACGACCAGTGAGGAAACAACACCATGAAGTCTACTCTTACCGTGGCGGCCATTACGGCCTTGGCTGCAGTCGGCTCTGCCGCGCCTCAGAGAAGGGATGTGTGGAACCAGATCAGAGGAAATGTAAGAGTTCGAATCGAACACAATGGCCGAGGATGCCTATGCTGACGTAAACAACTAGATCAAGCATGTGGTCTACCTCATGATGGAGAACCACTCCTTTGATAACATTGCCGGTTACTGGGACTTCCATCCAAACATTGACAACCTGGTCCATACCCAGTATTGTAATGAGTATACCAACCCGAACTGGACCGTATGGAATGAGCCGCTCGAAGTCTGTGCCGGTCCATATGAGTCGGAGGTGCCCTTGACGGACCCGGACCACAACTTTGCCGGCGTCAGCTATGAGATCTATAGGAAATGGAACCCGACCAAGGACGATGTCCCCAACATGGGCGGTTTCATCGAGCGTCAGTCGGAGAAATACTCTCAGACTCCTGGAGAGGCTTCTTTTGTCATCAAGGCGTATGACCAGAAGAAGACATCAACTCTGATCGAGATTGCTCAGAACTTCGCTTTCTTTGACTCCTACGTATGCTATCTATAATTGCAGACCATGGGGGAATCGGCACTAACCGGAAACTAGCATGCTGAACACCCCGGACCGACGAACCCTAACCGCCAGTTTGCTACTTCTGGCTCTAGCTGTGGTTTCGTTGACAATGGCGATTGGCAGGCCAGTGGATGGTTCAACAACGTCACTGGTACGACCTGTGCTGTCTCCATCTTTGAGGCATTGAGCAAGAAGAACGTTACCTGGAAGAACGTTAGTTCCCTTTCTCCAAGTTAGAGACTAGTCGCTTACGCTTTCTCTACTTAGTACTATGAGACCGATATCATCGATGCCTACATGTACAAGGTAAGATAGAGATGCCTTTGCTTTGAATCATGCTTCCATTTGGAATTAACACGGTATGCTCTCAGTGGGTTCAAGATAATGCGATGGACCGCATCGTCCACGCTGACCAGTTCTACCGCGACCTTGAGGAAGGTACTCTGCCTGAATTCTCCTACATCAACCCGGAATGCTGCACAATCGACTCGATGCACCCCACCAGCAACATGGCGGCTGGTGAGCAGCTGATTAAGCACGTGTATGATGCTGTCCGCAACTCGACGTACTGGGACAACGTGTAAGTGATTAAAATCTTTGACACTCTTGCTATTCATTTTTATTGACCATGAAACAGTCTGATCGTCATCAACTTTGACGAGCACGGTGGTTTCGCCGACCACGTTGCCCCTGCGACCAACATCCCTGCGCCCGAGGATGGTCTCAAATTCAATGGAACCTCTGACGGCCACAACGTCACCTACGACTTTACGCGCCTTGGTGTTCGGTAAGTAACCATAGACCACTCTTGATAACCTAATTTCCCCTCCCAAAGGCTAATAAACTTACCAGCGTCCCCGCCTTCCTCATCTCCCCATACATTGCACCAAACACCCTGATCCATGATCAGGGAACCATGTATGAGTCGAACTCCGCCTACACGCACACTTCCATCCTGCACTTCCTCCAGGAACTCTGGGGTCTTCAGGGCCTGAACAACCGCGTCCAGTGGGCCAAGACCTTTGAATACATCTTCTCCAACAACAAGCGTGACAACACCCCCCAGAAGCTGGCCACTCCGGTTTGGTACGGTGGTAGCACCGATCCGCAGCCAGACGCGTTCTACAAGTTGAACCAGAATTATGATTACTATGCCAGTCTATCGTAATGACTCTTCTGAACTGCAAAAAAAAAGAATAGAAGGGGCTAGCTGGTGACGTATTAGATGTGGGGAATTGAGGAGGAGGAGGAGCTAGTAGTTTGTTATTTAATGCCAGATATGATAATTAACATTCAGTTATGAATATAGTCCATATTATTCATTTATAAAAAGAGAGAGAGAGAGGTATCCTGCTCACCAATCATTCTTCGCAAATCCTCTTCCACGGATAAACTTATCAACACTGGCGGGGAAGCAAAGCTTGGAGGCGAAGCTAAAGTAGCCAACCGATCTTCATTTCTTAGTACCTGCTATTAAAACCACTAAACATTTGGCTATTTTATATTCACAAATAGAGCAGAGTGATTGATCATTCTTTTATAGATGGTGAATATCAATTTAAGTATATAACCTGCTGTGCTACATAAAGCGTTTACCACGTGACTTATGTTTGCATAACTCAACAGAATCTCGAGAAAGCCGAGGCACTAACATAATCAGCATGGTGGTTAAATACGGTTTCATGCATCCAATTAGCCCTTTCTAAATTATTCTTGCAAATAGAGCTACTCAACCTTGACCTAAGTTAGTAATTGAGTATGTTTATCATAGGGACATCATAATAGGCCTTCAATCCTGAGAGCCTCCATGAGTGATCGCCGGAAAACATCTGAGAGCGTGATACGCCGAGCTAAGGTGCGCACCGGCTGGAGAAACCATACGCATGTATTTTTCTGCTGATAGTTCCAAGGCGTGTAATGTCTGTAGGAAGAAGAAAACTAAATGTGATGGTGCCCGGCCGATTTGCACGCCTTGTAAGGCCTTTAATCTGTCATGCGGCTTTCATGATAAAGTTAGACGCAGCGGGTTTTTGACGGAGTATGCTTACTCTCTATATTTCTCATAAGTTCTAGTCTGATAACAATTCGTTCACTAGGAATGATTATATTCAACATTTAGAAGCAAGGTTGAGAGAGTTAGAGAACGAAAAGAATTTTGCTCAGGGACAAAAGACAGCTATAGCGGATAAAGAAGTGCCTCACCCCAATTATGACAACTGCAATCTCAGGTCGGATGCAAGAGAAGACGACTCCATTGATGAAAATCAAAAATTGAAGACAGATGGTGTGGATGATTCGTCTCAGCTCTTGAAAAATCCTCGTGAAGGGATGCGTTTCTTTGGTATGTCGTCCTTCTTGGAGAGATCTCTGTTCTTCTAGAAATTATGGTTTCTCAGACTCCAGCTCATCTAGGTGCTTCTTCTTGGATCTCTATTGTCTCTCCCCAAGGTGCTGAATGGCTTGAACGTCGCACAGGCAATCGATTCTGGCATTGGTTTGCTCAAAATAGCGCCAGCCAATGCAAATTAGTAGGTTGGGCACCATGTGCACTGCATACCGACTTTCACGGTAAACATGCACATCCAATTCCTGGGAGAGATGAGACAGTGAAGCTTGTCAAGTCTTTCTTGGACAGCATCAACATTGCGATGCCGCTTTTTGATCCGTCGAATCTTTGGAGACGAGTTGAAAGACAGTTCTCGTGGAATCCAGACTCGAGCCCAGGGTGGTGGGCTGCATTTAATATTGTTCTTGCATTTGGTTATAGAGAACGAGCTCAAGACCCTTCAGCGAATGATGACTGCTGGCGGAAATGTTTAGGTCACGTCAGGAATGCACTAGATGTTGTCAGCGAGCTTTTCTTGTGCAATGCAGATCTAGTCGCCGTGCAAGCTATGTTGGGCCTGGCACTCTTCTTCCAAAGCACACCAAATCCCCAGCCTCTCTTTATGTTCACCGCAGCAGCCATACGTCTATTGCAGTCCATTGGCCTGCACAAGTCAAATTCGTTTGGACTACCTCCGGAACAAATCGAGGAGCGCAGGCGTGTGTTCTGGATTGCATTGATATTGGATGCTGATATATCTCATAGAACGGGTCGTCCTCCTGCGCAAGATACAAGTGACTTTGATACATCATTGCCGACCGAGTTTGCGGCTGATAGTCTAGGCGTGATCGAAGTCAATGGGACAAGACTGGATCTCTTCAACAGTCTTGCGCGATTCTCACTGATTTTACGACATATATACGAGAAATTATATACTACTTCATCACAAAAAAAGTCTCGCGATGAGATCAGAAGTGAAATTGCGATCTGCGAGGAAAAGCTTCGAAGTTGGCAAGAAAACATCCCGATAGAATTTCGCCCAAGCAGAGAATTTAAATTAGATTCTTCTCATCCATGCTTGCCTTATTTGATATGGTTACATTTTGCGTACCATAGCTGCTACGCAAATTTACAGCGCGCTTTTTCAATCCCCGGAAGGTTAGACGATCAAAATGATGACAGGGAAGCTTACCTGGACGTTTCTACAGAGAAAATGCTTCAAGCAGCAAGATCCGCCATTGACTTGATAAGCCAGATAGATCACTTTGGGGCCTGTTTTCGATGGTATGTCTACACAGCTCCGTTCCCACAAAGAAGTATTACAGCCATCACTAACTAGGATTGAAGGAGTGTTGTCTCCTTTACAGCCGCAGCAACTGTCTGTCTATTCTCTCATATTATTATGGATCCGTCTCATGCTCATGCTGCCTCCGACATCCACATGATCCATAGAGTTGTTGAACTTCTCGCCAAGATGGCTGCCGAAGAGCCAAACACATATGTGGACTGTCTTCTTACTTTGTGTTCTGATTTTGGGACCACTGCTCAGGAAGCGTTACGTTTACACCGTGGGAATGGAGTTCAGGTCCGTGCCGTGAACCCTATTTCAGAAACCTCTGTTCATGATCAACAGTCTCAGGATCTCAGGACATCCCAACAAAGCAGTGGGGAAAATTATGTGGAAGTCACTTATGCATCGTTACCTTTGTCTATGGACCAGGATTATCAGGTACCAGGAAATGAACCCCCAATGGTCGCATTTCCAACCTGGAACTGGCAGGACATGATAGGCGGCATTCCTCCTGTTTTTGACCCCAGTACATTTCTAGACTTAGCAAACGTACCGGAGGACTTCATATGAGCATATCATATGAAGCTATCTGACATACTATTGAGGCGTAAAACCAGACACGAGTTGGAAAGTTCTTGAAGAATCTAAAGTCATATACGTTGTGTGTACACGAAAACTGTCTTGGTTCTCTACCAGCTAGAGGCCAAGCGTCCTCCATCTACTTAAGCAGTTCCGATGGGAACTCAACTACCTTATCTCGAATGTAATCCCCAAAGCCCTTCCCGTAACCATCCAAACGACTTGTGCTACTCACTCCCCGTCCCAAAATCCCATAAATAACGAAATGAACAGCATGGATGTGCGGGAACTCGACTCTCTCAATGAAGAACGAATCGTCCCAGTCATCCCCTAGTAGGATCTTCATGCGTTCTCTCGACATATAGGACCGCAGCCAGTCCCAATGTCGATCATCAGTGACGAATATGCCAAAGTTGAGATTGGATCCTTTATCACCCGATCGAGCGAGGGCCACGTCCCCGAGGCGGATGCTCGTTGTCGGACCGTCGTATTTTACCGGGTCTTTCGTGTCATAGCTATCACGAGGTTCGAGAGTTTTGTACGAAGGCGGATGGCCTGTGAGGTTGCTGGTGATGCTGAAATCATCGTCGATAAAATTTATCGATTCTTGCAGTTTGGATTGCTCGATCAGTGCTGGGTAGTATGCTAGGACGGGACGAGGCACAGCGGTTCGCATGTCAAGGGAGGAATGAAATCCTTGGAGATTGTGGTCAGTGTGAGGGTCCTGATATCTGGAAAAGGAGATGGTACCTGAAAAATGCTTAAGTGAGATTTCCTTGAGGGTAGATGATACAGCTAGCAAGGAGCTTTGGGATGATGAGGCACAGAATATGCGAAGGTAAGTGGTGCTTGCGTTTTGAGAGCTCGGATTCACGGCCGGAACTCCAATCCTATTATACCAGTGATTAGATATCTGAGAATGAAGGCCGGGCGGTACTCTGGCAAACTGTGAAAGTAATGGTGGAATATATTACCTCTGGAACTCTAGAATATCCAAACTATCCAATACTTCCTTGGATAGGAAATGACGAATCTGCATCTCGATCAGATCCCACTTCTTGGAGGTAGCGTATCCAGTAGCGTTGATGAGCAACTGTGCTTCATATCCCCCTGGATAAAAGACTGCCAATTTAGTGGTCGGAGGTGGAGGAGAACCCTTGATCCCTGAAACGTAAACACTATGGACTTTGTCAACATCAAGTCAAGATGTAGTGGACACAATGAGATACAAAACCCCTACCTGTCCTTGCCGACATTTTGAACCTGGATATCTCCGATATGGGCGCAGACATCACTGTTCAAATAGACATCGCCCTGTAACTCGTAAAGAAATTGACAACGCACAGTGTCAACGTTTACAATCCCCTGGGTGTTTGGATGCTTGGTAATAGTGCAGGATCCATCCTTTCCAATCTCCGCGATAGGAAATCCTGGCATTATCAAGTTTTCCAGGGGGTATTTATCGAATCCTGGGAAATTTCCTCCGGTCACATATGCTGAACACTCGATAAGATGTCCTGCAATAAGAGATCCAGCCAAGCAGTCATAGTCACTTTCCGACCAGTCATGCCAGAACCAAGCGGCAGCAATAACAGGGCTTGCATCTGATACGCGACCGCAAATGATAATATCGGCACCACGTCGAAGGCCATTGACGATTCCACGAGCTCCTAGGTAGGCGTGAGCAGAGACCATCGGTACTGGTGCCTCGCTACCTCCTCTCAAAAAAGAGTAGACTATATCGGAAGGATGGACGGAGGGGTTTCCCGCGTCCAGGTGTAAGAGCTCTTCTTTCGATGTGGGCATATTCGGTCCAAGTTCATTGTACAGGTCATCCCCAGATATGTAGGCGACGCTCAGATCAAGATTTTTCTTCACGGCCTATATTGATTTGTAAGAAAAATTTCCCTCATGTCGACTAGCTTTGAATAAAATATAGATGAATACTCACCAGCTCCTTCACTTTCTCTGCAAGGCCTTTGGGGTTCAAAGCACCCCCATTGATGACCACCCGTATACCCTTTTGAGCAATGATATCTATTGTTTGCTGGATCCCTTCCCAGGCAGTTTCCTCGTATCCTGGATGCTTCCCGGCACGAAACAGCTGGGCATTATTTGCCAGGTTTACTTCTGTATCGATGTTAGAAGGCACGAAATAAATAAGACAAGTACAGGTAATGATGATTCACCGGCAAGATAATCACCCGTGATGAAATCGACGTCGCCCAAAGTCGCTTGGCGGTACATTTCATAAGCAGGATCACCTTCAGATGCAGTTAATGGAATGATAGTCGATATCAGGAAGGGACATGAACCAACCATGATAGCCCGAACAGTTAGCAACCCGTACTGGGCGGCTCTCCACAGGTCGCGGCATGATGTGATGGTTGACGGTATCAAGTGCTTGGAATAGATTCAAACTATATAGCTCTGTAACGGTAGAATCCGAAACTCGATGAAGGCGAAGCCTATTACAACAAACGTAACAATAAAACAGCAGATATCTTGGAACATATGCATTATTTATATGATCGCATAACTAATATTAATCCCCTATTCATAAATCATGAAACCTGATTCTTGCATCTGTCTTAGTTTGGCTTAAGCGTGGAGCGGGGTAAAATGCCGTGGTATATCCGACCACGGCGTAAAACACCGCGGGATTTCATTCGCTGGAAAACTGAACTATACTAAGTACCCCCTCAGCGGTACGCCTAGTCTATTAAATGCACAATGGAATCATGTTTCAAAGTGAATCGATCCAGATACATATCTCTAAAGAGTACTTGTTCGAATTTCCATTATGGCACCTAAGCACGAAACCATCGCTGGCACTTCGGTCTATGGACCAGGCACTTTCATTGATAAGAACGTTCTCCCTGCCCCGGAAGATACCCGTCGCATATTCGAGTATCTTGCTTCTACTACTCCTGGATTCACCAAGGATCCGGAAATATGGAATACTGTTCGCTTTGAAGGAGGACCGGACCCTATGCTCCCTGGTCCATTAAAAGCACCCATTGTGGTTGCTGCCCTTCACGCAATGTGCGGCGTGGTTGCGAATCAGCTGCTGGAAGTCCGTGATGGAAATCTAGCAAAGGAGCAAACCGTCACTGTGAATACGGATCATGCGGGATTCTGGCTCGGTTCAGTCCTCACGACGCATATCAATGGCTCAGACCTTCCAGCATTGGCCGTCTCGGGCAAGCTGTCTGGTCTATTCGATCGCGACTTCGAGCATGGTTTTGGAAAGGGCCTTGCGGGCAGAGCAACGGCGATATATCAGACTAAGGATCCTAAAGTTTGGTATCAGCTTCACGGATCGCTGAATGCCAATGAGGTTCTGGAGGCAATGGGAATCAACACAAACGTCACTTTCTCCTCGATGAAGGAGACCTATGACTATATCCAGAAACACCTGCTGGAATGGAGCCCCGACGAATTGGAGATGTTCAATGTACGCAATGGCTTCTGCGGTAGTATCTGCTACTCTCCGGAAGGCTGGAGGCAGACTGAGATGGGAAAACGATTGGCTGCTTATCCGCTCGTTAATTATACACATGAGACTTATGCTGCGCCCACCCCGATCTCTCCATTACCAAAGCTATCAGATAGAAGACCATTGGCTGGTATAAAAGTTCTAGAGATGGTCCGGATCATTGCTGGTCCTGAAATTGGTGTCATACTTGCTTCGTATGGAGCAGATGTCATCAGAGTCAATTGCAGCAAACTCGCTGATCTGAATGTATGAACTCTCTTTCTCCCCTCCAATAAAACCAGACTACCAAACTGACTCAGTGCTGCAGCTGCTACAACTTACCCTCAACGCTGGCAAACGAACCATCGATCTGGATATTACAAAGTCCGAAGACCTCAACCGTCTCCACGAACTTCTCGAAGACGTGGACATTTTCGTCCAAGGCTTCCGTTACGGATCACTCGACCGGAAAGGCCTTGGCTTGCATAACCTGCTCACTCTAGCCGCGAAGCGGAACAAGGGGATCGTCTACGTCGATGAAAACTGCTACGGCCCCGATGGCCCTTTCGCCAGTCGACCTGGCTGGCAACAAATCGGCGACGCAGCATCAGGCTTATCCTATGTCATGGGAAAATCCTTCGGCTACGAAGGCGGACACAGCGTGCTTCCCCCTCTTCCAATTTCCGATATGACTGCCGGTCTTGTTGGTGCTCTTGGAGCTATGATGGCAATTCGCGATCGAGCGATCAAAGGTGGCTCATACCATGCTATCAGTTCGTTAGTTGCGGCTGATACGATCTTGCTGGACTCAGAGATCAGTCTCTATCCTCGCGAGGTGGTGAAAAAAGTAGAACAGAAATTTGGATATAGGCCATATAGCTCCGAACCATATGTGTCCGAGGTTCTGCATCAGATCGTTAACGGGTGGAAGAGAGGACTTCCTGGTGCTCTTGATGAGGACTCGGCCCTCATGACTACCTTCACTGATGGTTACTGGGGGAAACAGACCCTGCTGAAGCCTGTTGTTACGCTGGGTGATGCAGAGGCGACTCCTCGCTGGACCTCTGCTCCCGTGCCCAATTGCTATCATGATCGTGGAATCACTTGGTTATAGATGGTTAGTATCCAATTAGCCTCTTGGACAGCGACTTATAGACCTAAGAACTTTAGAGAAAGTTTGGACATACTGTGAAATATATTGAACATATGGGCAATGAAACTTTCATTATTGGCTAGAAATCACACTGAACGGTTCCTAATTCGCGCTTAGATGCATCTTATCAGAAGAAAAATAGAATATACGTTAATAGTATTATATCTATTTTTACTATGTTATGTTTTGAATTCAAAAGAAAAAAAAAATTATAGAGCATTTAATCTAGTTGAATCTGCAGGACAAGCAATGAGAAGAAAGGCTAGCTGTAACACCTTAGTCAAGTGGGTATTTCGCACTTTTCTCGACATAAAAAAAAAAGGTCATCAAATCGACCTGAAACACGCTAATCGTTCACAAAACAGAAACTAAAAGAGATAGATAGTTTGCACTGTACAAAAGAAACCAATCGAGGAGAGTCGAAAGAACAGGACCAGCCATTTACATAAATTGCACCTTAAAAAAAGGAAAAGAGAGTGCACTGTCATGAGCGGGACACACGCCCATATTTAATTTCCAGATGAATTATCTGGGTACCCAGATCATGGATTATTGCGAGTGTCTGCGACCCTATTTCTTCTTCGATGCGTCCGCAGCGGCTCCGCTTCCCCACAGTCGACTCCTGTAGGCTGGGAAAGAAGTGTGGTTCCAGATATTGACCAAAACACTAGTTTAAAAAAAGTTCGCGTTAGCTTGCAAGTTTCAAAGTTTTCAAGGTATATGTTATGTGCTCTGGATGCATAGAGCAAAGAAAAGAAGAAATTGTGATCAAGTCATCAAGGGACAAATGTATACATACCTCTGGCTCCGATCCTTATAATCCTCATCCTTCAGTTCCCTCACTCCAACCTTCATGCCATCCTTATTGAACATGATATTCTTCTTCTCCATCTTTGCTTTCGTCAGTTTGCTGACATCCTGCACGATGGTGTATACAATGAAGCCGATGATGGCCAGGACGCCAAGGACGACAAGAAGGATCAGGAGCGGAAGGAGGTTCCGTAGTCCGGCCATTGTGTCTGTGATAGATAGGTTTCTTGTCTAATGTGACGGGGACGAAGATGTCGATGAGAGTGATGTGATGATGCCTTAGGTCTGAAATATCGATATTCAATATCGCTTTTGGTATCACGCCTGAGGCACAAATTGTGGAGGCGGGGGCGGCGATCGGGTGGAGTACAGTTGAGAAAATCGCTTCTCGTTCCCGTCCCGTGTGCAAGGGTTGGTATCAGAGATCGAGGATGGTGACTGGAGGAGTGTTTCGTTTCGTTTCGTTTCGGTTTGTTATTTTCTGCGAATGGTCTGTTGCAAGATACCGTTGCTGTTAGCTGGGCTGGATCTCAATTTCCCTCCGTACTTATGACGGAGGGTTTTCAAGGAGACGAGGACTCTGCTCGTGACAAGTGAGTGTACAGGGATGGAACTAACCATGATCCGTCACGCGATGACACTATGCGACGCTCTTTATCAACACCACCTGACGGCCGTATGAATTGATTTCAGTTTGAAGGAGATGGATCGAAAAGAATAATTTCTTCAGGAGAGACCGCCAGATTTTATCATGAATCCCTCCACGCCCATTCCGGAAATCGCACGACAGTTGAGCAGCAGGGACTGTGAGGCGCAGGTGGAGCCACTGGGGTGGCTTGGCGGTTGCTGTACGGCTATTAATGGTCAGCCCTGCAAAAAGTCCCGCTAGACCCTTAGAATTGTACCACGGATTACGAGATGAAATGTTCAGCTCTTTTCATGATCGATAAATCCCAACTTGTTATTAACATCTTCGATTCCATTGCCTTATTGAATTTCTCTATGTGATATTCTCTTTTCAGCACACAGCATCGACAGCCTCCTGCGCACAATACCTACGAGCGGTATCATCTGCCCTACCTCATAGAACACAAGTCCGGACGTTCTCCGCGGACTAGCAAGCCACAGTCATCTCATCAATCGCGCCCACCACGGTGGACCCGAAACTCTATTCGACTTCCACAATCCGACTTTGAGGCCGGTGGACAAGGATAAAGAACAGCTAGCGCACAGCCAATGGATCATTTCTTGGGGTCTGTTCTGGCGAACTAGCGCCACGCCGGGATTGTGGCACAGCAAGGACTCCTCGGAGTCCGGGAGGACGCGTCGGCCACCAAAAGCGCTATGACACTGATGCCTCCTTTTTGAGCCAGGCCTGCATGGCTAGCATGCAAAGTAATTTTAGTATGTACCGTCCGTAGTGTGGCAGTTTAACGTTGATGTTCAGGAGGCTTAAGGTTTCGCCACAGATGCCTAACGTTAATTATTTGGCATGTCAGTGACTTGACATCATATGCCAATCCAGCCGTTGAAAACTCCCCACATGCTTGGAACCTAACTTCCCCCTGAAAGATGCTATTTTATGTTTATTTTCAGACATAAATACTAATGGAAGCGCATGAATTCCACAAGTGCTGAAAAAGAGGGAACCCTGACACCGCCAGAAGTATAATTTCATAACAGGATACAGTCATACCCTATAGTGTCTATACTGATATATGCAAGGCTCCACAACTCAGGGGTAGGCCAGATGATAACCGCTCTTTTTTCGAATCATACTGCCATATTTGAAGAACATCCACGGAACTGGAAGGAGTGCCAGAGAGACAAAGGCCAAAAGACTGGTGGCCCAATCGATGCCCAATTTCTTGTACACTATCAACGATGGGCAATTTTAGCATACCGAATACTTTTTTGTAGAAACTAAAAGATATGAATATTAACTTACTCTGAACCGTGAATAATGGAAATGATCCACCCAATATGTACCGTGCAATTCCATTTGCAGCCATTGCGGAAGCCCCGTTAAGTGGTCCATACGTGTCTGTCAGATACAGGGCACATGAGGTCTGCGGACGATGTCAGAAAGGGAGTCTCCCAATAATGATGGAAGAGGAAGAACACTCACGAAAGTCAGGAGGTTTCCACATGCAAAGAAGACGGTTGCTATAACACAGCTGATCCAATGGATATCAGCTCTAGCGGTCCAAGCAAACCAGAACAGACCAACAGTCAAAAATATACTTCCAAGCATTGCACCGTATAGGCGATTTTCGGGAGCAATATGACCGTCGCCGCCAGCAGCCCGGTTCTGTAAAACGCGTTTGATGTATACGAGCCTGTCAATGATAAGAGAAATGGCAGCAGCCACTATGCACCCGACAGAGATCCCAAGGAACACCAGCCCGGCTGCCCCTACCGAGAATTTGTAGACACCTTGGAAGACCAGAGGAAATGCAGCAAAGAAGCAGAATAGAACAGAGAAATTGAAGCCAGTATACAGGGAGTACAGTCCCACAATTGGTTCAGTCAGGAGCATGTGGATGGGCCTCACGATAGTGACTGTCAAAAGGAATTTGATAGCAGGTAAACCTGGCGGTACAGGACTGGGAGGTAGCGGCTTGCCCAGCTTCTTCGCTCGTTTGGCCAAGATAATCTTTGCGTATGTCTCCTTTGTTCCGAGTGAGTATATCCATATGACCGCCCCGAGGAATATAGTAGTCCACTGTGTCCATCTCCAGCCCTTGTACTCGGCCACGTAACCACCAACTGCAGGTCCCAGCGCAGGGCCCAGGAAGGGAGCGACTAAAAACAAAGACACTGCTCTTGCACGATGTATTGGAGCCCAGATATCAAGATTTGTCCCGGCTCCTACTGCCAAGGGAGGAGACCCCATTATACCGGCAAGAAGCCTGCAGATCAGGAGAGAAGCCAGGTTCTGGGAAAATCCAGCTCCCAGAGTAAACAGAAGGGAAAGAGGCATGCAGAATAAATAGATGAACCGTCGACCGTAAGTCTCGCTGAGAGGAGCAGCGATGACCGGGCCACAGGCGAGACCGTATGTGTATAAGGTGATTGGTAGCAATGCCACCGTATTGCTGACATGGAATCTCTCTGCAACTTCCGCATAGCTGGGCGAATACACCGAGGAACCGAAAGTTCTAATAAGTGTTAACAAGATTAGCAGAGTGGCAGGTAGGTTGATTTCATTCCACTCACACTGCAAGACCCATGAGGCCGGGAATCGATGTGGTATAGGCTTTCTTCCATATGCCCCAGTTATGAGGATTCCCTGGATCATCTGGGCCATCAAAGGTGATCTGTGTCGGACTCCGGTTCGAAGTTGTTAATGAGAGACTTGATCCTTCCTCCTGTTTCTCGGCATCCTCATCTTCATTGTATGAGATTCCTAATCGATCGCTAGCTACTTCATACACCTCTTCTTGCTGTGGGCTGCATGGAGGATTTTCTCCACGTTTATCTTCAGCTGTTTCCATGGTAAGTACTCAACTGGATCGAAGAGATGCTGGTTGGCAGTCACGTTAGTCACTATCAAGCACTGTCCAGATTAAGGGTGCTTGATGGTGGGCCTCTGGAAATTGTTGCAGATAGGCGATTCCAAACAGATCCAGACAATTATTTTCCACAAGTGACCATTGGGGATAGTAAAGGAAACATCATTTCCCCACAGCAGAGGGGGGGCTGCTGATACTTAATGCCAGCGACGGACATGATTACTAGTAGTATTTCCATAACCTCGGTTCTACGCCTCAGCGATTGGGCGATCAGTAATTGAGAATGAAAGGTCATCTATAGCCTTGTGGCTGTCCGATATACCCGTCGAAACCAACCAAGCATCTATCTAGACGAGTGACAGCTAGACCAGCATTGGAAAAGTGAAGGACTATTTATTCTTCTGTCTTATAGGAAAAGAAAGCAAATATTTCCTGGAGTCTCCTATCGATGGGTTTTCCAAAGCAAAAGCCAGAGTATCCCATCTGGGGTATGTAGGATGTTGGGATCGGTGCGATAATAAGCCGAATGGGACTGGTCATAAATAGAATGTCCTGTCGCCCAGCAGCTTCAAGCAATAGGAACGCCTGATAAGGGACGCCTAATAAGACATCCCCATTTGACGGTGAGTCAACATGTTCTGGTTTGAGGATTCAAATTTCTATTTCACGAATAATCCATAACTAGTTAGTTAATTGAAGTGGTGATGACCAAGCAATATTTATAACAAATCAGCAAGTAGTCGATATGCCAGGTTGGAAAGCCCGCGCAGAGAGAACTGACGAACTGCCGCGGTAGTACTTGAACTGATCAGTAATCATTTCTCGTCTCCACCCTGAGAGAACGGACGGTTAATTTGTCATCAATAGAGCAAGGTTTCATCACGACAAATATGGCATTATTTCATAATCATCCTAGATAATCCGTAAGCAGTCAACTTATAAAGGGAATGGCTTTTCCGGGCACACATGCGGCGACATCGATACAAAACCCAGAGCAATGTCTGACTTGGGATGGTTGTACTGAGAACTTTATCACGAAGAAACGGAGCATCGCACAATCCTTATAATGAATCAGGCCTGTTAAATTCTTCGATCTTACATCAAAACAGATAGCAACGGATCATTGATGTTCAATGATCCCTCTGGCATTCCCTTTCGTCGAGGGCAGAAATAGTGGCGGTGCAATTCACTCTCCTGGTATAGTAACCAATCAAATCTGATACGCTTCTCCGGTTTGGCGGATATGCTACAGCGCCATGATCCACTTCTCGCCATGGATCATTGACACTAGCAGCACTCATCAAAAACTACTATATCATCATGGTAAAAATAAGCAGATGAGATCAGAGTATATGTTGGCTCTAGACGATCCATTAGGATGCCATGCCTGCTAGGGGTTGCTTGAAAGAAATATGTGTGACAATTCCTGTCTCCCGCATTTCTTTGATCCTTTTCACTGCAAGGTTCACTGGACGACCCAAAACGGCAGCCCACTCTCCGATCATGGCATGACCTGCGTCATGATGACTAAATCGCAGCATGCGCCCTCGTTTCCACTGCGATTCGTCCGCGCCGTTCCCAAAGACCTCCAAAGTATCGACTTTCAATCATCCTGAGAACCCCCGGATAGCAATTCCAGCATCCCCTGGACAGCGCTCTTCAGTTCCTGACCTCTGGTGAAATTGTAATCCCTGCCGAGGTCGGCGCACTCTCCCGAAAACCAACATCCTTCATCCTAACCTGTTCAGGGTAGAATAGCGACAATGGTGTTTATTCCCATCATCCCGATCTGTTTCCAGTGCGGTACCGACCAGAACCCCTGTCACTGCAAGGTGGTCGGCCCTACCTGCGGTATGTCGATATGATCTTCCTCAATTGATGCTCTAAAGGATGAGCAGTGATACTCCGTGCAAAATTAAGGTGCTAACCCTTTGCTTCAGGTTTCATTGCCTGCGTTGTTGCTGCTGTAGGTAGTCCCCTTTCATGGAACAGGTGTCAATTCAATTCATCAATTGAGTGGTCTGTTGACTCTATGATAATAGGTTATTTGCTGGCCAGCTTCTATCTTTTGCGGTTGTTGCGCAACCAAGACCGGAAACGAGTAAGTTCATCTCCTTCTATCAGAACATATCGTGCCGGTGATTTTGTTGAGACCCAGGAGGACAACCTACCCATACTGTTCTTCTATAGCACTGGGCACCAAGCTGTGATTCAATGAGAATACAGAGCTAACTCCATATAGCATGCTAGGATACCCCGTCAAGTTGAACCAGGAAATTAGCGACACGATTCCCTTCTAAACACATTGTATATGCTAAGTGCATGCATCTGGACTGCTACAGGATCATATTTACGTATGATGGGATTTGTCTACTAGGCGTTTTTGGCAGGACGCGCTGCCACGGTCGTATTGACGGGGAGTCCCCTTCTCCGTTGGGTATTGTTATGGACAGCTACTAGTTCCTCCACGTGTGTCATCAGCAGCTCCAATATGAAATTAATGAAATGATAAAACGATAAAATAACCTCTCATGCATTTCCTCTTCACACGTATTTTGAACCATTTCACCACTACTCACTAGTCCCCGACCTCTTCTGTCTCCCCTCTTCTTGCTACTCTCCTATCTCCATCAACCAACCCCCTCTGAAAAAATCTCCTAAATCCTTACAAACAATATTATCTTGCTAAAAGGCCTCAAAACAACCAAAGTCGAAATAAAAAAAAATTCACCAAAATGGCACCCATCAACCAATCCTCCAACCCCACCATTCCAGCATCCCCTCGCCCTGCAACCTCCAACCTGAACCTCAACACCATCGCCATCTTCACTCAACTGAAGAAAATCGCCGAAAGCGGCTGCAAACTCAACCCCGACCTCTACTACGCTTACCAGGGGTACCCGGAACATGCTCTCCAATTTGGCACCGCCGAATACACCCTCCTGACTGGCCAGGAACGTCCCGATCTAGAATGGGAGCGCGCTCGCCAGATCTATCTTGCTAGAAAGAATATTCCGCGAGAGCTGGTCACTTTGCCTCCTGGACCTTACGGACTTATTGGGGATGAGGCGGATCCTGATCCCAGAAAGAACAAGTACGTCATGGCGGGAGTGCCGTTTGAGAAGGTGAAGAGGGATAAGGACGGGAATGGGAATGGGAAGGTGTTGATTACGAGTGTGGAGAAGGGAGGGCATTGTATGCCGCAGCGGAACGAGCAGCAGCAGCAGCAAAACCAGCCGCAGAAGGAGGGCCAGGATCATAGAGAGGAACGTGGTCTGGAGGATGGAGATGATGCTGAGGAGGGTGCTTCGACTCCGTCTAGCGTTGAGAGTATGGGGGGTCCGAAGACGCCTTAGATGAGGAGAGGAGAGGAGAGGTATGTGAGCTTTTATCTTTTTCTTCTGGCTTATTATCTTTCTTCCTGGCATGGTTACTTACTGAACATGTGGGATTCAGCAGACTTCGTTACGGAATGGTTGGCTCGAGGAGCATTACCTGGAACAAAATAAAGATACAAGATGGCGGTTGATGGTATTTCCGGACTTTGGTGTAGTGCAGCTTGGGATGAGGGACGGGGGATGAAGACGACATCGTCTCGAAATGATAGAGCGGAATTGTGGAGAGATTTCCCATTTTGCCTGACCCTTACAACTATTCATCTTGGTCTACCTTGTCCTGTCACGCTTTTCTCCTCGATTTCAGCACTTATGGCCTTCTTTCTGAAGATGATGGCGGAAATGCATAGAGCCTATAGAATCTCATATTCTGAGCGACGACTTTAATTTAAGGAATCAAGAAAATTTCAAACTATAAGACATTTTCATTTACCTCGACCACACAAGATACACAGAGAAGTGGCATATTACCAGCCATAAAGGAAAAGGGAAATCCAGATAGCCAAACCGATACATGCTGTACGCAGCCATGGGATTACCAGTGAGAAGGGAGAAAAGGGAATCAATAAGAACAACAGATCGTAAAAAAAGGAGACAACAATGAAAACCAAAGACAAGACATGTACGAGGAGTCAAGTATCAGCAATAACAACAGCTGCAGAAACGAACGTGAGCACCGAATTCCAATGGATAAGCTAATCCATCATGCATTATGTGCCACTTGTTTCGTGCTTTCCACAGAAAATAACAGAACTTCATTCCATAAGACATAACATAATGATTAACCGTTTAAGGTCGCCGCCTGTACTAGTGGCCGAAGACAGGGATGATCGTCTGAACGGCCGCGGGATCATTCAAAGCTGGAGTCGTTCAGTTCATTTGAACTTCTCCTTCAGCTTGCTGAAGAATCCACTAGCACGGTTCTTCTTCTTTTTCGGCGTTTCTCTCAAGGTCTCCTTCAGGGGAGGATTCTGCGTAGTGGATGTAGTCGTGGCGGCGGCTGCGGCAGCTGCACTGGCAGCAGGGGCTTCTGCGCCGTGACCCTTTCCTTGATCCGAGGGTGCTGTGAGGTCCTTGTTTCCTTCAGAAACCTCTGTTGTTTTGGCCTCACCAACACCTGTAGTCACTGTAGGTTCCGAAGGTCCAGTTACTTGACTCGTCTTAGGGGACACCTTGGTGGATTCAGGTTGAGCTGCAGTCACGCCTGGGGCAGTCACCGCAGTGGCTGCAGACAAGGTGGGAGCAGGCTCGCCTACTGAATTGTCTATCTTGACCTTGTGCTTGAGCTCATCTTCGACTTCCTGTTTTTCTTCCACGGCTTCAATGCTCGCCGCTGCTTCAGGTGACTGGTGAGCCTCCTCCAGAGATCTCCTCACTACTTCTGGAACGTCGGGAGTGGCCTCTCTTCCGTACGTTGGGGCCGGTCTTCCAACAGAGTTATCGCGCTTAACCGTGCCTCTGAGCTCATCTTCGACTTCCTTCTTTTCTTCCACAGCTTCAGCGCTTGCGGCCGCCTCTGGGTCCCGATGAGCCTCCTCCAGAGATCTCCTCACAACCCCGGGAACTCCGGCTGCAGTGGCCGTTCCATTTAGTTCCTCTTCAAACGCCTTCTTCTCCTGCACCACCGCAGCACTAGCTGCCGCTTCTGGAGCTTCATGAGCCTCCTTGAGCGAGTCCTTCACAACACCAGGTACCTCGCTAACAGGCCCATTACCGTTGGTCTCCTTGTCGTGCCTGTACCCAGTCTCCAATGGAACTGCTGCCGCAAGGGCAGCTGTGGTGGATTCAGGAGCAACAGACGAAATGGCCACACCAGTATCTGTCGTAGCTGGCGCATTAATTGGAAGACTCGACTCAGGAATCATGTTCTTCGATATCGGAGGGATACTGAAAGCGTCGGGTTTAGCTCCTTCGCCTTCAGGGGCTATGCCTGGCACAATAGGAGCGCTAGCATCTGCTTCATAGGCTGCCTTGTCCGTTCGCACTGTCGACTCAATGGTGTTGGCATTGATGCTGCTTGGATCTGGTACCTTCTCCCCAGGCTTCAGGTGCACTGGGTTACCAATACCGTTCGAGGCAGGGATCGGGTTCACGGACAGCTGTTCTGCTTCCTTGGCCGGCGTCTCCGGGAAGGAGCCCGGCAGAACATCTCTGTTCTTCTCTAGCGGGACATTCTTCGCAAGCTCCGTTGTAGTCGATTCGGGTGCAGCGGAAGATATCGCGGCCGCTCCCAAATCCACCTGTTTCTCTGATTCCTTGGGTACGTTCGCGGCCAGCGCAGCGGTTGTTGAGTCGGGAGTAACCCCAGCCATGACTGATGGGGCGGGATTCGCTGCTGTCAGCGGGATGAAGCCAGATGCTGCTGTTCTGTTGATCTCTTCTGGTATAAGGACGTTGTTTATGTTATAGCTACCGTCGTCTTCTTCTCGAGCGTTTGGATCCGTGGTCCAAGTGCCGTCCACAACGAACTGCAAATCGAAACCAAAGTCAGCGGGGAGAGACACCTAAGAAGAAAGAAAAGTAGATCTATCGCTTTGGGGGCTGATCATGCGGCACATAGCGCTGCGCCCGCAGCCAGCCGTGTTCGGGGGCCTGGAGGGGGGCGGTAGAGTGACGTCAGAAGGAGAGACACGCCGCCCGCACTGGAGAAGACCCCGAGCTGTTCGCCGCAAATTAGATCGCCATTGTGCCGTGATCAGCACTCATTGCTGCCTATTATCATAAGCTCGTAATTGGGAGTGGATGCCCCCAGGTCCCTGGAAAGAGGAAAATGGCATTGGCACTCAGGCACGCGCACTCTCTCCTCTCCAATTCAACGTCCAGCCCCAATTTGTAGTAGTACTGCGCATCCCCAACAGGGAGCCCGTGGAGAAGCGAAGGGAAAGGATAAAAATCTAGGATCGCGTTCTTGAAAACCTACCTTGTATTGGATTTTCTCATCAGCTGTGGGGAAGTAGACTTCATTTTCCCATACCGAGCCATTCTTGTGTAGCCGCACTGTCTTTCCCCAGTCATCGAAGGTACCCGTCACGAAGACCTCTTTCGCCTCATACGGCCTAGAATCCACGCCAGAACGTCAGCTTAGAATTTCGTCGCACTGGGGTAGCCACTGGGAATTTCCCGGAGGATTTTGTTGGGATGTGGTCTCCTCGCCGGCTGAGGTCAGACCATTTCTCGCACGCTCACGAGCCCAGCTGCGACAGTCAAGGGTCCCACATACCATCGGAAGACATAGGTCCCCATTTTAACGGTAGTTCTGTCTTGCAAGGCTCGAATTATCACTGTAAATATCCCCCAGGGTCACCTTTGTCTTAATTTCTCAAACCCCGCGACAACAAGCGCACCTTCCCCAGGCGCAATTGGAGTTAGTGCGAGCGGTCCGGTTGAGGCGAGTTCAGGCACCTATAGCTCGTATCGCGCGAACCTTTTTCGCGGGAGAGTGACGCAGATCCTCCGTTTCGCGCTCGGAAATGGTATGACCGCACGGTCGGGGCGGGTTGCGCAATAGAGAGCGACGTCGCAGGAAGAATGTTCAATAAACGAAATATTACTGAAAGGGAAGATAGAACGGATATAAGAGCGTGGAGTAGAAGTTGGAGAGGTCCTTGCAGGTTTGCTCCACCGATTCGAGCCAAGTCGACAGTTGTCTTTTGCCCCGGGGAGGCTGGGGGCGTCACTGACGGTCGGGATACGTTTATCTCCCAATCTAGATGCAGTGTTGCACCCTGAACCCTTAGCTGATCCGCGCAACCTCTAGCTGCTGTTTGCGGCTTCTCTCCCGCCTTGTTTTTTCTGATAAACGGATAGACTCGATCGCACAAATGGCATTCCAAGAAGGTGCTATGTGACTCTTCAATTGCTTTGAACAACGAAAAATCCTCAACTCTGAAACGCTGGGGATCGAAGTATATGGTTATAAGTTTACTTTCATCATGCTGCAATCACATGTCAAGTGGCTGCGGGCATTGACAGCACACTTACTCTAGCTTCGAGCCCCACGCTGGCACGATGAACACGATGAGCACCAGCATTGTGCGTGGTTGGCCCTGTTTTCCTGATGAGCTAAATTTCTCGGCAGAGCTTTTCACGAACTGCTCAAATCCAGCCTTCTTGACTACTTTCTTGACAATTCTTGTTCACTAAACCATAAAATAACTACCGGCGCAACGGCGGACTTGCACACCGCTCAATTCAGATGCAAGAATCAGATCATCTCTAAGTAAGAGAGTCATTACTCATAACATATAGAACGTTCTAGTCAAACACGGGTCGCGAGGTAGAGCAGATTTTGGACACGCAGGGTGATGCGAGAAGGATGTATTTGTACTGGCTCCACAGGCCTGGTTATCCGTATTTCCTGAGTACCCAATACTTCTTCTTGGCAAGGCAATTAGGTCTCTTTCCTATGGGTCTAGGATACATTGGGAAAGAGTAGTATATGAGAAATCGATCATCATGCCTAACATGTTAGTAGAAGCA
>JAPVCE010000029.1:3274502-3347359 GCA_029606265.1 Paecilomyces dactylethromorphus | reverse complement strand
AAAAAAAAAAAAAAAAACAGAAACTGCTCTAGGTCTCTTACCAATGTTCGACATTATGCGATCAAAGGTATGCAATCCAGTTAGCTTGATGCAAGTATAGTGTTTCCTAAAGAAAAGTCTGACACAACGATGAGAGGCATCATCTTGCCTTACGAGAGCATGCCGTCCGACAGCTGACGCCTCTGGCGTCATGGATGAACAAGTGATAAGATAAGCCGTAGCGAAAAGCCACTCGACTGTCACTACTCTCGCACTCTCAATACCGAACAGCTTAATAACCCTTCCCTAATGCCCTCCAGCTGCTACACACAGAGCAGACAAGGTATTTCTTGAATTTCATCCGATCTGTTCATTCAGACGCTTCATATCGCCTTGGGGTCCATTTCCGGCCAATGAGGAGACTAAGTGGGCCTAGGAATTCAGGCAGGTCATGATAGTTCATCGATGACTGGTCCACTGTTTCTGCGCATTGAGCTGTAGCGCCTTGCCATTGGACATGGCCACCAAGCCCATCAGGGTTTCTTCGTCGTATAAAAACGAGCCTCACATTCTGCTCTACGTGCAAGATAACCATCACAGCAGTGGATGGCTTGCGATGCAGGGGGTAAGCTGTAGATGGTGCAATCGGAGTGGTCCGGCATTTTTGTTGCGAGTGCCACAAGGCTGCAAACGGTCGTCGGCAGATGGACCACGAAGTCAAGCAAATCGATCGTGGAGCAGCCTACCTGTCAAAACGGAGAGAAGCTTCCAGGGTCTTTTCGGGTGACACAGACTCCTTACGTCGTTCCGCTGCCCGTTGGAAGTCAATGATCTGCCGTCATCCAACTTTCTTTTGGAGCAAATTCGCCACAGGATGCCATGACCGTGATGGCACGGTCCATGTTAGCTTCCGCAATAGAGGGTTCTCATGCGGATATGCGTTCATCGCAAGCATATCCCGCCCTCTTCCCCGGGCATGTTGTCTCGTGTTGTGGACTCACTGGCGAGTCTCGTCGAACAGACTGTCCAAGCGCACAAACCGGTTGGGCCTTCTAGAAGACACCTGGAAAAAGGTTCCTTTGGCGATCGAAGCTTCCACGCGTCAATAAATGACCCCAGGCCGAAACAGCGGCGCTGAACCCCGCGTCTTGGAGCCGCCTCGGTGGACAACATTGCTTCGGAATCGGCAGGACCAGGAGAGTATTACGAACGATGCCGTAGAGGTGGTTTACCGACGGGGAGCCTCCAGTGATCCTTTCAGTAGATAACCCTCCCGGTCACCCTCTGCCTGGGACTCCCAGACCGCACGTAGACGACGTAGAATGAGCGAATTGGTGGAGAGAGAGAGTCGCAGTGCCGTCTAGCTAGACTCGTTCCTCTGTGTGCCTTGGGAAGGGGACGAAGGGGACACGCCCGGACCAGCAAAGCATCGCACAGCTTCCGTCACTTCTCTTGCTTCCTCCCCACCTCTCGACGGGTCCAGCAAGCCAGCATCATCACTCAGCATCACCAAGCCCTCCGGATCTGTCTTCTGTCCATCTCAGTTCGACTCTCCCTGTCATTCTCTTTTCGTCAGGTTCTCGATTGACCCTCACCCGTGGTCGCGCCCGAGCCTTTCCCGACACGAGCTGGATCGCTGCGGACAGTTGGATTTGGCAGCTCCTTGAATCACACCTGGAGAGAGAACGTTCCTCTTCTTGTCAACCCTCCATCCCGTCCTCCCCGTTACATCTCGGCTGCTCTTCCGCCACGGCAAACCGTCGTACAGAACCGCTTCGACCCCTCAACGACAGATTATCCCTGACCTGCCCAAGGGATCAGCCAACCCTGGGAACAAGATCCAGCGGTCGAACCAACCCGTGAGCCCCGCAATCCACGGACGGGCGTCTAAGACGGGACCTTCAGACTCACATTACACCTTAAACGCACGGCGAGACTCTGGAACACTGCCTGCCTGGTGCTCCAATTAGACCTTCCCCTCCCCGTTACCCACTTCCCTTGACGACCCAGAGTCGACACTCCCCCTCCTCTCGTTGCTAATCAGTTCTCGCATCCTTCACGTCAAATGTCGTTCGATTCCTTGCCGCTGTCATACCAAAACGAGATCAACGCCCTTAACCGGGAGGTTCTCAAACACCAGCCGACAGATATCTTGCAGTTCTGTGCCAACTTCTTCTTTCGGCGGCTCGAGTCGCAACGGGCCGAGTTCATACTTGCTCAACAGCAGTTTGGCCTTGGCCGGAGTCCTGGCCTCACCGGCCGCAGCGGTGATAATATGGCCGAAAGCACATTTCCTGGGACCAATCCTTGGGGGAAGAATGGCGCGAGCAATCATGGGAACCCGCGCTTTCAAAAGATAACAGAGGAGGAGGAATTCGACGTAACATCGCCGACGGATTCTACGTTTCAGGATGGGAAGGACGGCGCACCATCTCGGGGTTTCTTTGCGGGATACCGTGGGGATCTGAGTGAGGATCCGTTTGGGAACCGACGGTCTGAAGAGGAGAATGTTAGGGACAACGATCCGGCAACTTCTCCCACAGGATTCCCTCCTGCTGGAGCTGCTAATCAAGGGTTCCCCAATAACTATGCCCTGGGACGACGCACGTCGGTATCGGCAGAATCTCTCAATCCCACTTCCTCTGGCACGGAGGGCTGGACGCCCCCGTTTCACGCAAAGACCGAGGAGCAGCTCGCTCGGTTGAGGACAGCTGTCAGTGGAAACTTCTTGTTTTCTCATCTGGATGATGAACAATTCCATACCGTACTGAATGCTCTGGTTGAGAAGCCGATCCCGGCAAAAGGTATCAAGGTCATCACTCAGGGTGATGCGGGAGATTATTTCTACATCGTTGAGGAGGGGCATTTCGACATCTACATCCATTCCTCTGGTTCTGCACAGCCCGGTCCGGACGGCTTGGGCAACAAGGTGGCTTCAATTGGGCCGGGTGGTTCATTTGGAGAGCTGGCTCTCATGTATAATGCGCCTCGCGCAGCAACAGTCATCTCAGCGGATTCCAAATGCACATTATGGGCTCTAGATCGCATCACTTTCCGCCGGATCTTGATGGACTCCGCCTTCCAGCGACGTCGTATGTACGAAGCCTTCCTGGAGGAAGTTCCGTTGTTGTCATCCCTCAAACCATACGAGAGGGCCAAGATTGCAGATGCTCTCGATACGATTAAGTATCCTGCTGGGTCTACCATCATCTCTGAAGGTGACCCCGGCGATGCTTTCTACCTGCTGGAGTTTGGGGAGGCAGAAGCATTCATTCGTGGCGTTGAAGGTCCAGTCAAATTCTACAAGCGGGGTGACTATTTTGGAGAGCTAGCATTGCTGGACGATAAGCCTCGTGCTGCTAGTGTTGTTTCCAAGACTGAGGTTAAAGTGGCTCGTCTGGGACGGGATGGGTTCAAAAGGCTTATGGGACCAGTTGAAGAGATCATGAGACGAGCCGAGTATCCCAAGAGGACCTCGATTTAGTGGGCTGCTACATCGATAAAGTGGCTCAGCAGCATATGCTGTCTGCCTCAAGAGGTTATCGTAACGAATGTATCCCTCATTATAGGCCTATCAAGAGATCACGAAGAATGCAATCGACTTTGCGCTCTGTGCTGACGTCTAAGACGCCAAGAAATGGCTGTCCCGTTGGACACAGAAATTGAATGTGATCAGGAAGCGGCCGACTTCACATTCAGTGCCTTAATACACCTAGGATTTTATTACCCTGTTATACTTTTTTTTTCTTGGTCAAGCAAATATCATGCATTTTGGGTCACTAGCTATCTTCTAACATTCCCCTACTCGCAGTCTCTTCCTGGTCAGAATATGTCTGGCGGACTCCTCCCTTTACACGGCGATTGATGGTCAGGACATCCTATGTCGTATCCTTCTGTCGGCCGAAAACATATTTTTTGTTACCCTGCGGTCTCGGGTCCACAGACTATTCTCTTATTCCCGACTTATCTGTTCCCCGATCAAATGGTCATCTGTGTAATGGCCAAATCGTCTCGTTGTCACATATACACTCGCATGTGCCACTCTTTCCCGCTTCATTTGCTTCCCTACTTTGTCGCTTTCGGTCTTGATTCACTCTTGGGTGATGAATCATGAAGTATCTTTCCCGTTGTTATTTGCTTCTGGTCTGGGATGGAGTGTGTACCGTACTTTGTGGGATTATGGTTTAACTTTTACCTAGTCTGTACTCAAATTATATTTCATATACCATTGTGGTTGATATTCCGGTCCCAAAGCGGGCTTCAAGCAAGCACCTTTCCCATTTCTGTAGGGGATGATTCTTACGTCGGAAGTAAGAGTTACGTTAGAATCAGAAACAAATCTTATTATCATGTCATTTGATAGGATACTAGTTACTATCATTCTAGACTCACTGCTCTCATAGTATATACATATGTCATCATCCCCAAAGTTTCCTCACCGCTTCCGCTCATACTTTCATACACATAAATGCAAATCCTTCTTGTAGGATACTATGCATATTCATCAACGTCACCGCCCAACAACCAAATCACTCCTCAGAACCCACTTCTCCCCACCCGTCACCTCTTTCCCCTCATGGAGCAAACAGCGCTCGCCGTGTCGATGCAGTAGCGCCATGCCTGCCTCCGGAGCGATGGAGATCGGCTCCGGGGAACGGTTTGCGGAAGTGGGGTCTTTGTAGAAGACGGTCTCGCCGCCAGTGCAGGTAGTCAGGTAGATGAGAAGTGTCCAGGTTGTGCGGGCTGGGATGGAGGTGGTTTGGTTGGTGGGTTGGAAGTTCAGGGTGTTGGAGTCGTCGTCTGTTATGTTGGTGGGAGGTTAATTTTTTTTTGTTTTCTTTCGAAGGGGAGGGTGTTGTTAAGGGGGAAGGGAGGGTATGGAAGGGCATAAGTGAGGATGGAGGAAGAGGCAGGAACAGGGAATGAGAGTATAGAAATTTGTCCAGTAATAGTATATGAGCTGTATCAAACAAGTAAACTTGCAGGGTGATCTTGGCATATAGAATGAAATTACTTATACTTACAATGCTGCGCAAAGAACTGTCCCTTTGAATAACGATATATTCTTATATTCGGATTCAAGCCTAGAGGTCTTCCACCCCAAGTCTGACGAAGCATTACCTGTGTTGCATCACTATCTAAACTGCCCTCGACCAAGTCCCTTAGCCCGGTCGAGCTCCATAGCGTTTCCGCAAATCGAGCGTCGTCGATTTGAAAACGGTCATTGACTCGCACAGCTTCTCCTTTCTTCGGCCTGCTGGGAGTGGTAACCAACGGCAGTGATGAGAGGAATGAGACATAGTTTTTACAGAGGGTCGAGGTGAAGAGGTTGCGGATGATATAGATCTGATCCTCTATGAGGGACTCGAGATATAGATCTGAAGCGGGAACTAGAGGACGGAGGGGAGGCCAGTTTGGGGTTGGTTCTTCTTTCTTCTGAGTCTGGGTGCCTTTGGTTTTGATAGGTTCTTTTTTCGACTTTGGAGGCATGATCTGAGTAGATAGAGTGGCTCCCGATTCCAGATATGAACTGGTCCTCTCCCGGTCTGGATAGATTGAGATGACTGGACTAACAATTTTAATTCAGTTTCTAATAGCCTTTCCCCCGCTTTTGCAATGAAATGTTGATTTCTTAGTCTGAATGTATACTTTGTTAGGCTGATCAACGGTTTGTGTAGTACGTGGAGGGGCTAAAACGTTTCGGCGATCGATTGGATCCGAGAGCACGGGAAAAAAGAAAGATCGGGCCGGAAAATTTGATTCCCAATAGAAGGTGAATTGGAAGAGTCTTGTTATAATGGGGTTTCGTTGGGATATCTGGATTAAAGAGAGTTACTTCTCCCTTGAGGGCATTTCAAAGATCAAAAGGCAAGTTTATTCTCAAATTCTGAGTCTGATAACAGCACGATAACCAACACCAGTTTATCTCAGGCTAACGACGAGACCACGGTAGACTTCCGTTCCCAAGCAGGGACCACCAGAGATTTCGACAAGGTTTTGCCAGTGGATCAGAGCCAGAAAGAATGGTCCGACCAGCCAGCGAGCGGGGCAGGCTAGAAGAAAAAAGCCGGCAGAAAACAGAAGAGAAACGGCAGGAGGGGAAGGCAAAGATCGACGGAGGAAAGAGGCGTTCAGGGGGGGACTCGACTCAGTTCCTGGTCTGCTTTCTCCCGCAAAGATCCCCCAGATTGATGCGCTCGATCGACCAGGAGACGCTGGAGAGAAGAAACGACTGCTCTCCATCTGGGGGAATCTGGAGGAGACCCCGTGATCGATGCAGGAGAGCCTGAATCCGGCCTGAGGCAGCGAGACTAAACCACAACGGGACATTTTCTGGCCAGGCCGCGGACCGCCAAGAAAAATCGGCGCGGGATACGGGAAGCGCCAGACGCCAGAAACGCGTTTTCAAAATCCGCCCGCCAGTCAAGTTAAAGTCTCCTCACGATAGGCCTCAACCTCACCGCCCTGCTTTGGTTCTTCAGCCTCAGTATCCTGGCAGCAGCGTTGTCATGTCGTCGTCGCAGACCATGACAGCGCCAGCGGTGGGCCGTCGTCCCCCAGATCCGGGTCCGGACATGGCTGTCTACGACTATGCCGCTACGAAAGCCGAAGACAACATTTCCTCCCCGCGCGACGACTCCGCAATGCGCGCCCTGCATAATTCTGCCTTCAACGACATCGATGGCTCCCAGGACGACCTCACCGGCCTGACCGGTGCTGCAGGAACCGCAATGGTCCCGGAACATGCTCATGATGCGGCGGCAGCAGGGGATCTCCAGATACCGTCCGAAATTGACAAGCAGTCCGCCGCCAGTTCACTTCTCGCTCAACTCCTCGGGCATCAGAATCAGCCGTCGGAAATACCAGCGCAAGGGAATCCACCGGAGCAAGAGAATCCAGTATACCCTTCAGACGAGAATGGAGTGTCTCACGATCAGTCCTCCGCGGAGCAGCCGGAGCAGTCGACAGAGCCGCCGATGACCGAAATGCAGGATGCAACATTTCCAAGATCAGATCCGCAGATCTTTTCGAATGAGGACAAGGCACAAAATGGGTTAGAGGATCAGCAGAATGGAGATCAGATGATAAAAGAGGAGCCTGGCTCAGGAACAATGGGACTTTCAGCAATGGATGGGGATCATCCGCTCAAGCAAGATCAGCACCAGTCAGATCTTTTCCCTTCTTTCGATATGACAGCACCCCCAAAAGATGCTCTAGAGGCGCTGCAGCAGAATGAGATGCTTACAGCAAACTTTCTGTCTCAAGGCCTAGATATGTCTTCGCTGCCAGAGATACCCGGATATTCACAGCCCTATCAGGACGCAACGACATCGGTTGCCGGATCGGAACCTCGTATCCAAGCTTTTGCAAAACTTGAATTCGATGATGGCCACTTTTACGTGAATACTTATTCCTTCATTCTCGGACGCGATGTCCGAGCAGCTCGAGCAGCCTTTCAACGGGAACTACAGGCACGACAGGCAATGGGAAGGGCATCGCGGACAAAAAGTTCAAGTGGTGGCAATACATCCCACACCCCGAACCGCGTGAAGCGTGAAGGTAGCGCAATCATGGGTAGTGTTGTCAGTGATCGGGGTGGTATCATGGGGTTTGATCCTGATGTTCCCCCGCATATGCCTACGCAGAGAAGCAGAAGGTCTTCGAACTCGTCTTTCGCGGAGTCCGGGGCGTTGCATGCTACACCAGCTCAGCTGCAAGCTAACCATACGGATTATAACGCTCTTGCTTTGCAATCCCTATACGAAGGCGGCGGAGATGCGAAACCAGTGGACACATTAGCGTTGCTTCCATCTCCTGACGCTTGTCCAACGATTCCAATCCACCCCCCTGCAACTGCTGATGGTAGCGCAGCTGGACATCGAGGAATTTCGAGAAAGCACGTAAAAATCGCGTATAATTTTGATAAGAACTTCTTCGAGATGGAAGTCATCGGAAGAAACGGTGCCTTCATTGGAGCTGACTGGCTCGCTCCCGGTCAAGTCAGGCCGCTGCATAGCGGAGATTATATCCAGATTGGAGGGGTGAGAATACGTTTCTTATTACCGGATGTGCCAATCGGGGAAACTGGTGCCGAAAGAGCTGAAGAATCATTCATGGAAGAGGATGAACAAGCAGTCGCTGCAACCTCTGTGGCCGAAGACAGTACAGCTGGAAACGAAGCTGAGATTGTGGGAGAAGCAGGAAGTGACGTTGTGGAGGATAAAGACAAGTCCAAAGTGAAGATAGTCTTCAAAAACAAGGAACCAGACCTCTCGGACCCGAGACCGTCGATCGAAGTTCCTCCGGAGACACCGCAACAGCCTGCGAAGCGGCGCGGTCCTGGCCGCCCACCGAAGGATGGCATCATGTCAAAGCGTGAACGTGCAGAGATTGCAAGGGAGCAGAAACTTGCTGCGAAACGTGAGGCGAATGGCGGAGTAACGCCTCCTCCCTCGAATAGATCAAAGGTTGGAAGGCCACGGAAAGATTCTATCGATGAAAACATCATGATGAAGCCTGAGAAGCGGAAATACACCAAGAGAAAGAAGTCTGATGGTACTTACGTGGACGATCCAATTCTCTCAACTGAGGGTGGAGATTCTGTCATGCAAATGCCTCAGGAAGAATATCCCAAGCCCCCTCCCGTCAAGAAACGCAAGCCGTCACGATCCCCGTCACCCAACTATCCCCCGGAGTCAGCGTATACTCCTGAAGACCTGGCGAAGCCGCCATACAATTACGCTGTCCTCATTTTCGATGCTCTGACAGAATCACCTACTCCAATGACTCTTAAGCAGATATATCGTGCTCTCAAGCTTAAATACCCTTATTTCCGATTCAAGTGCGAAACAGAGGGTTGGACATCCAGTGTACGGCACAACCTCAATGGCAATAGCCACTTGTTCATGCACGCCGAACGAGACGGGAAAGGTTGGTCCTGGCAACTGAGACCTGGCGCATCTGTTGAGAAAGAGAAGAAGAGAAGACCTTCTCCTCCACCCCCGTCTCAACCTTCGAGTGTGACAGCGGGTGCGCAGCATTACATGCCACCTCCTAACCAGAACTATGCCAATGCTGCTCAGAATGTACCGGCCCATCTCAGGAATCAGCAATACCAGTTCCCGTCTATACCAACAAATCCTTACAATCCTCCAGCACCTGCACCTACACCTCAACATACAAGTCCCTATGCTCCTCAATCATCGTTCCCCATCACCAATCCCTTGCGAAACAATCTCCCCCCAGCCTTTGCTCAAACCACGCCATCTACTTATACATCCCCTTACGCATCCGAGCCGCCACCACAACTCACGCAACTCCAGCAGCAACAGCAACAGCAACCACAGCCACAGCCACAACAGCCACAACAATCCCTTCAACTACCTGGGGCGGTACCAATGCAGCAGCAATCTCCGTATGCGCCGCAGATGCCACCTCAGCTGTCGAATATCAATGCCCAGCCGCAAGGTCTGCCACAACAAGTTCCGCCAGCGCCACCAATGCAGCCCCCAGCTTCCCTTCCACCAGAACCGAGTCCAATGCCCATTGATAACCAAGATACTCTTTCTTTCAATGAGCGAGCCAACAAAGCTATTGATGACTTCGAGGCCGTCCTCATGGAAGACTATGAGGACAAAAACTACATCCGTGAAGTTCTCAAGAGTGCTCGCGCTCGTGTTCTGGGCGATGCGCAAGAAAGTTCTTTCCCTGGCGGAGAGCCGAAGGATGAAGCGGTTCTTGTGGATGCATTGAGGAATTTGATCGGAAGTTTGAAAGCCGAAAATAACGAATGATATCGATCGGCATCTCAGATCAACTAGTATCCTTGAAGGATCCTGTAGTCATTCTTTGAGAGATGTCCTTCAATCACTTTCACTATTCGCACTTCTTTACTGAACGACTTACGACCTGAGCCTATATCTGGCTTGCTGGACTGGCATGTTGCACCGATGGTATTTTTGTTTGTTGCTGTTCCTGAGAGCTCTAGGATGATTACACATCCATCAGCTCACAGACCTTCTATGCGCATGCATGAGTATGAGTTACGGAAACTTCTTTTGATGATATCCACATGTGTTTTTGGGACTTCGTTTTCATATTTTTTTTTTCTTTGTCTCCCTTATCGAAAGCAATCAGCGCTTTCTGAATCTTCTCTCCAGGCTACCCCATCTTGCGGAGCATCTATCTTCACTTTCTCTGGGCGGGCAGAGTCCGAAGATTAAAAAGGATAAAGATAAAAGGAGTTCGTCGGGTTTACTTTTCTCACGTTCCAAACTTAGGGGACAGGAGAAATCCAAAAAAGCAAAAGCAAAACTAAAAAGGCAATGCTTTTTTTCACTGTTCCTTGGGACCTCATATTTCCAAAAAAGAGAACCGGGCGTCTTAAAAATAAGTTTATCGAGCTCTGCGATCATCTTCTCCCCGCGGCCTTGTTTTCTTCTTTTTTTTCGCCTCGCTAGCTAGATAGTTATCTATACCTTATGTCTAGCCATATTGAATTAATCACGTCAAGTCCCATGTTTTTGTTCTTATATATAATTTTTTTTTTTTACTATTAGTCTCACCCAATCGTAAATAGTCCCGTCAAGATTGCTCTGTTTCCAAAGTATAAGTTTATCTACGTCTCTTGAAGACACTACTAATGGCATAAAAGGGATATCTTCATAGTCTGCGTCTCATCTCTCCTATTGTTGGAAGAACATTTAGGGGGTTTCTCTCGATATTAATATCAATAATTATATCCGGACATCCTGCTTTATTTCTTTGTGTTTCCCATTCGCCACTTCTTCTACAGGACAGACGAATAAGAAAGTAAACGTTGAATAAGTACGTGGGACTGGAATTATCTAAGTATTGGTTGGATCTGGGCATACGGAAAATTCATCCGCAGCGTTCCCACGAGCTATGTACTTAGTAGACATAGTAGACATTGATCGGTAAACGGAAAAGAAAAAAAAAATCATCACGTAATTCTTCATGGATATATGAATTATTCTCTGAATAGCCAACCTAGAATACTGTATCGATGGCCGCCCATCAAGAACGGGACTAGAGGCGCCTTGGCAATGAAACGCAAGATATCAAGCACAGGAGACAAAAAAAGCAGGAACCGGTTACGCCATCAATATATGAAGGTAGGAGGAAGCAGGCAGTTGAGAACTAGCTCAGCGGGACAGAGATAGGTGGATGGATACCCAAATGGGATCTCGGAGAAGACGCTCTGTTGGTCGCGGGATGAGGTGGTTTCGTGATGTGTAAGGAAGATAATTTAGCCCATGGCCATCTCGGCACGGAGTTTCTCGAGTTCTGCTTCTTCGTCTTCTTCCTCTGTTTGCTTTGCCTTGCCTTTGACTAGAGATACGAGAACGGGTCAGTCAGTTTCGAGTCGAATGTATACAGGGTGTATGTACTCACGTTCTCCGTTTGCTGCGGCAGGTAATCTGTTGAGCTGATCTGAAACCGGGACTGTTCCTGTCTTGAGCATCCGCTCGTCCATCGCCTCTTGTTCCAGACCCTCCAACTCGGCCTCGAGCTCGTCCTCGTCGGGCTGTTCGCCAAGCGGGTTGTTCGTGATAGCAGCGGCGATTTCCTGGCTGAGTTGATGTTGTTCCCGGAGGCCGTCCCTAAAAAATCGAGTCCGTTGGTCAGTAAATATTAGTAGGGAAAAATTCTTCCCCGGATGTACTCCAAAGAAATTAAAAGCAGAAAGGGGATTACTCGACTGTGGCAAACGTACATAGTTTCGTCGACCTTGTCGATCGTGAGATTGCCATGGATCTGCGCCATGGCAGCGCCTGCCTGCTTCATCGCATGCAGAGTTTCCTGGTTGATATTTGCTGCCTCGATCGAGTAGATCTGTTGTTCTAGCTGGGCGATCTGCGCACTCGTCTGTTCGAGGTTTTTCTCATGGACCTTCTTTCGTCGCAGGGCAGCCTTGGCAACTAAACAATAAATTGTCAATTCATCGGCCTAACACTTTTTTCATACATTACTAGACATAGCCCAGCAGCAGAATAATGGGCAGCGAGTTGCAATATCACAATCCCAGTTTTGCTCCATATTTCAAACATGCCTGGTTAGGCAGCACGAATAACAACATACCGTTCTTGTTCTTTGTGATGTTCTCCCTAGCAATCGTTTCCTGATCTGCCATCTGATTTTCCAGATATTTCTCCCTCTTCTGCAGCATATCTAGCTGCTCTCGCAGCAATAGGATGGCATTTTTAGGCGCATCCTTCCTCTTCTGAGCTGACTGCCCACCGAACCAGCCCCACATTGTGACGGTTTTGACTGTGACAGAGATCGGAGTTGTTTCTGGAGAAGCGAGAGTTTAATGAAAATGTTGGTACTCGAGGAGTAGAGAGTCCCTGTGGACCTCTGATAACGTCGAAGAACGATCCGACGGGGGCGCGTGGAAGGGAGACCGCAGGCAAGTGACTTAGGTAGCGGTCAGGCGGCAGGATAAAGCGGGCGTAGTTGCGGCAAAAACCGTGCGCAAGAAGTACTGCTAATAGGCACCAGCCTTGAACCGGAAGAAGCAAAGCAAGTAAACAGTGTAAGATCGACGGCCGGATTGTCTGGAGATAGACAGAAGCCGGGCGAAAGATGGACTTGCGTTCCCCTCTGTCCCAGTCCCAGCCCACTGACCCTATGACATACGCGCTAAACCGATCGGAGAAGGTAGATCACGTGCCATCTGCCCTAGCTAAACATCCCCGCCTGAAGATCCCGCCGAGATCTGAGATGATGATTGCCCGTTCGTGACACGGACAGGTGGGCTTGCTATTGCAGAGCCCATGAGGCCTTCCACAGTGCCTGCAGTGACTTCAATGGCTTATCAAGTCTGATGGCGTTGATTTTATACTTGGCGGGATGAACGGTCCCGTCCCCACCACCAAAGTGTTTCTTTCGGAGATCGCGTCGCTGCCACTCCACTCCAAAGTCCGCTTCTTGGGCTGGTACGTAAACCAATCACAACGCACTGGGAGCCGATTGATTCAAGAGACAAGTGATTTTCGAAAAGTACGCCTACTAATCACAAAAATACAGCGTGAGGAAATACGAAATCACAACCGGCCATCTTATTCTCGAGCACAATTATCCCCGAGCTCGGGGCCAAAGGGAGCCCGCAGCCGTGCGCGTCGATATCAATGTACTGCTCGAGAGCATGAAAGCAGAGGAGCTCAGAGTAGGGGCGTGGTTGAATGTGCTTGGTTACGTGCGGGGGTATCAGCAGGAAGAAAGGCAGATGATGATTAACGACCCTAACTTTCTATCTGTATATATCGAAGCCGTCATGATTTTTCCCGCAGGGGCTGTACGGGTTGGGGAGTACGAGCGCATCTTGCAAGATTCTCGTGAGATTGATAGGAGAGTCAAACGGCCGGCTCGGAGTTCTTCTGATGTTGAGAAAGATTAGACAGCGCGCAAAACCACTATTGGTGCACCTCCACTGTAGTGCACAGACTTGTTCTTCCTAGAGCCAAAACTGCCATTTTTTTTTCTCCGGATCTGTATCACTATATAACCGTAATTATAAAAAAAGGAGCTACAGTTGCATCCATTCCACATGTCTATTCTGCGATTCGCCAAAATAAATCAGTACCAGACGCCTTCGCCATGATCATAGCTTTTCGTTTTTTGTGTAGCTTTTCCTTCATCGTGAGCAATGTCAAGTCCATCTAACTAAAAACACAACAAGGGCCCAGTGAAAATTTTATACTTCCTGCTCATGCATGTGAGCTTCTTTCAGTTCTTCCGCAGCTTCCTTGTTCCTCTTCAACTGACGCTTCCCATCGAGCTTCTTCTTATCATCTTGCATCATCTGGATAAGAGTGCTCTTCTGCCGGATCTTGTATCCATACTTGTAAAAAACGAAAGGGATCGGAATGATGGCGATCTCCAACAGCCCTAGAAGGGTCCCCGCCCAATTAGGCCCCAATCTAGAGTACATGGGGGAACCCGCGAGGGGTAAGACACCACCCAGGATGCTGCGAATGACCGAATTACCTGCCAGGGCTGAGGCGGCATAGATCCCGTAGCTATGAGTCAGGTAGTTTGAGGCATAGATAAAGACGCCGGTATTTCCAGCTCCGAATGGTACTCCTGCGAGGATGGGCACTATCCAGTGGATTGATGCCGGCGCACAAGTCCAGGCAAACCACAGTTCACCAATGGGGATCAAGACGGCTGCAATGCAGACGAAAGACACCATCGCTTCTGGTGGGACCTTTCCTGTCTCCAGATCGACCTTGTGGCTGTTAATCAGGCGGCGGATCAATGGCTCGCAAACGATGGTGAGGATGGAGCCGATACCAATGCCAATGAATGCCAGCCCTGAAAGACCGACAGACCAGCCTCGAATGTCACGGAAGACGATTGGATATGCCACGAAACAGAGGTAGAGAATACCATATACGATAGCAATGTAAATGTTCCAGAAGATGCTAGAGAGCAATCAGAATTTGAGAGAAGCCCGACAACAGAAAAAAAAAAATGAAACGTACCAGATCGGCTCAACAACGGCCATAATGAAGGGTCTTGTTAAATTAGTTTTCAAAACCTCACTGAAAGCTGCCTTCTGGTCATATCGACTCCACCAACGGGAATCTCCCGTTTCTTTGCGAATCTTTGAAGCTTTGCGTTGAAGGAGCACTGGGGTGTAGGTCTCTTTCATAATACATGAGAAACAGAACGCAAGTCCGGTAAGCATCAGAACAATCCAATCCGTCCATCTCCAACCCAAGTACTGCGTCGTAAATCCACCAATAATCGGGCCAAAAACTACGCATAGTTCATTAGCACATAGTGAGCATATCATGTGTCAGTCTATGCCATACCAGGTCCATTCAGTGGCCCGAGACTCCAGACGGAGAAAGCCAAAGCTCTATGCTCATCATCCACAATATCCGCCACCATCCCAGGAGCGCTCGCGATCATCACGCTTCCGGCAAGTGCACCAATGAATCGCACGACTATAAGTTCTGCAATTGATGTAGCGAGTGCAGCAGGTATGATCATAACCAGAATGATAAGCATGCTTATGACCGACACCGGCTTTCGACCATACGTCTCGCTCAAGGGAGCCAGGATAACAGAACCGAATGCAAGTCCAAACAGGTAGAATGTCAGGCCCAACGTAACTATAGTTTGGGATTTGTTGAAATCAGAAGCGATGTTGGCTATGCCCGCAGTATAGGAGGTCGAGTATAGAACCCTATCAAGGCAGTCTTCATGTCAGTAAAAGGCTCGGTCAATTTAGGATCGTAGGCTATTGAGGGAGACGAACACTACCCATGTGTTCCAGGATAGGAACCCAACTACCATGCCCTTATAGCCTAACGACCAATTTCGAGGATTTGCCGGATCCTTTTCATCTTCCCAATCGACTTCAAAGTTTGGATCTGTAGTACCTGTGGTGCCGATGGAGGTTATCTTCTGTTTCAGAGACGGTAGCGACGCCCGAGAAATCTGCGGTGTAAGCTCTTTCTCATAGTCCTGTGTAATATCAAGACTGTCTCTCGATGCGCTTTCGATTGTCCAATCGTCGGAACGCGGAGCTTTCGCTTCTTCAATCCATTTTCCAGGCTCTGAAGAGCCTTGTCCCGAAGACGACGACATCAGGAAGCGAGCTGGAGTATAGCGTACAGCGATAGGGTTGCTGGCACTCCCAATGCGGTTGCGTCCCGGGAAGCAACGTGCCTCGAAAGAAAATAAAGACTACGCGCTGTTCAGTTGAGATGTCGATTCTAAAGGCCTGCGCATAGCAGTTCGGGTGCGAATACAGCTCGCGCAGGGGATTAGGGTAAGAAATTGGCCTCCAACTCGCGACAGGTCCAGCTGGGAATTAAAGTGGTGGGCATCTTTGGGACCCATTATTATAACAGACGCCGATTTCCGCCAGGGCACTCGTCAATCGTCGATCAAAACCTACACGGCCACGGGGATTGGTGTATGGGAGAGAACTGTGCCCGAAGTTCCATCCATCTAGACACCCCTCTACTCCGAGGTTAGTGCCAGCCGTGGGGCGACTGGTAGTGTGCATTTGCCGCCGAAATTGCGTGTCATAAGGCGTTCTTCAAGCTTCTTTCATGAAGCTATAGACACAGGGTATACCCATGGATTTTGTCTTTCATATGTGCCAGGTTGTCTCTTTGCGGAACCTCCCTTGGACAACTGACATTCTCTCTTTGTGTAGTCCATGTCTCTCTCAGATCACTGACTCAGAAAACCAGGCCTTCCAAAAGTCCCCCATGGGAAATAATGTGACTATCCCGATAGTGGGGTTGATAGCCTGAGGGTCAAGACGAGGGTGTTGGCCAATAGAGCGGGAAGCGCAAGGTGCCATGGTCCACTAGACATCGGCTCCCCAACTTCCTCTCCACAGCCGAAGGGGGAAATATTCTGGGGCTCGATGGCCATTATTAATCCTGTCAACCTCTTTCGAGCCATTCAAGGCCTCCTGCTCTCCGGGATCCCGATGGAAATTCAATATAGAGCCGTCATGAGACCAATGCCATGACTATTTCATGATGCCATCGAAATCACCATCTGAACCAGGAGTGGTGCAGGGAACCGAATCCCTACCCATTACGGGCAGCCAGGGTCATGGAAAGATTCAGAGCGTGCCGGTTTGCCGGTCGTTCGGGAGGCTTAGTCCAGTTGGAAGGCTGGCGAATAGATCATTCTTCCGCCATGGGGAGTTAGGCCTCGTGTCGGTGAAGGCATACTGCCCGTGTCTGGTCCTTGCGCCAGGCTTCGGTGGGGGACATTTTGATAAGCACTTATCGAGATGAAGGAGAAACGATGACTAGCATCTCTCTGTAACTGCAAGAAAGATGGCCTTATCAGTTCAAGCAAGAGTAGAGCTGACAGATAGCAGAGTCCCAGCAATAAAAGCACTTCTAGATGATGTGGATGCGGAATATCCCCAGTCATACACAGAACTTTTGAGGACTAAACAGAGTTTCGTACGTTCTAGTATAGCGGAACCGCTCGTCTATGCGCAGTCTAAGGCAGCCCAGAAACCCCACTACGGAAAATGCCCCTTCATTTTCCGCAGTCCACATGGAACATCCAGACGATTCCTTTCATCTTACTCGACGTCCATCGACTCTAAAGTGACTACTCTCAGCAGTCCTTTCGGAAGCTTTGCCTAAAAACTTGGCTTTTCTAGAGGCTGGCTCTTTTCTTTTCAGGTCCCGAGCTGTCTGAAAGTAAACATCAACTCTGTGCAACCGGCAACCCTGTGGAACTTATCAATGACCGAAAAATTATCCCTATATCCAAGATTCTGTTAAATCCCTAGGCAGCACCCAGACTATACCAATACTCGTATAGGATATGCGACGAAGAAGCAAAGATACTACTATCCGACCAATCTTTTCGACGCCAAGCCGGCTGTTGACGAGACTAATTGGATTGATAGACGTATGTTCGGAATTGTTCCGCAACCAGACGGTACGGGCCTAAGGGGAAGATGCGAACGGGCATATGGAACTACTCAACCTATTAATGAGGTCCTAGGGTCTGACTTATGATCCGCTTAATAAGAGGGCTTAAAGAGCGGCTTTGTAAGTGGTCAAAAAAAGGCAAATAGGTGTAAGGATAACGTATGTATTTCTTCGAGCAAACCACTAGCTCCGTGAACCCATCTTATCGAATCTTTAGGTACAGAAATATGACAAGTATATTTGCCTATCTGAAATGCTCTGGATAAGTGTTAGCTGCTTACTTGAAGACTAGAGCAAGGCGGAAGTCGACCTCATATTTAACGCCCTAACTAGACTCAGAAGCTAGATTCCATAGTAATCAAAGAATCTGGATCAAAGAGGTGATTGACATATCATATATCGGAGCCTGCTTACAGGTAAGGCCTCCTGTCAGGTTTCTCCCACGCCATCTAGCTCCAACCACAGAGATAAATAACTGAGCTAGATTGCTAGAGAATTTAAGCTCAGCGAGCTTCCGCTCCAATATCATATGCAAGTCAGCTTCTAGCACCCGACACATTTATACCCAATAGTTCTTTTCTTTGGAATTCTTACACGTGTATCGTCCGACCAGTAGATTACTTATTTGCTTACTGGGTTGGAATATTTTTTGTGTGAAACATGAATGGTTCATTCAAGACTTAGGCATGTACCCAAGTTCTGAACACCTGACGATGACGATTACCACTTCTGCTGCTGCTACTGCTAAGACTGTTTTCCACTGTCACAAATAAACAAAACTAAAATATAGATTCATTTCACGTCATTGCCTATGAAGCATTGATAATATATATATGTATAGCCCGTGAACATGTTTTCGCTTATACGCACCATTCTGAAAGCCGTGTCATCGGGCCTCAAGAAATATCGAGACAATAGCTTCAATAACGCACGATTGGACAACGATCGAAAAATGTTCTTAGGAAGAGTAGTGATTATGAGCCAACAAAGCAATGGTAGCTCTTCCGCAGGATAAGAAATACGGCTCCAATTCAAAGAGTTCTGTGCTAGATAAAGAGAGGACAAGCTTTAGGAAAGAGAGAGTAGTTTTTTTGGGTATGAAGTCCTACTGTTCTCTTTCGTTTATTCTTCTCACGCTTGTACTCTGGAGACTTCATCTGGCGACTTCCCCTATTGCAAGCTTGGATGCTTACAGACGAGCAAGGTTGACGACCTCACCAGGGGCGTGGTAGGCCGGGATCTTCATGTCGAGGTCGGCACCAGAGTAGCCGAGATCCTCCGCAGTCAGGACAGCAGCCTTCTCTCCAATCAAGAGGGCAGTCTACAGTGTGGTTAACATGAGATCTTGAGATATACATGAGATGCTACTCAATGGAAAAACTTACGCTATAGGTGTTGCAGCCGACGTTGTCGGGACAGATGGACAAGTCAGAGACCTTGAGACCCTTGACGCCATGGACGTTGAGGCGCTCATCGAGCACACCGTGCTTGACGATGGAGTTACCCTCCCTCGGAGCCATACTACAGGTACCCAGGCAGTGCCAAGTGGTCTCAACGTGGCGTTGAACTGTATAGGAAGTAGTTAGCAGACGTATGCACTAGCTTGGGAGAAATCTAATCACTACTCACCCCACTTCTCGATGTGCTCAATATCCTCTCTGGTGTACCTGAGCGGTTCACGGGTCTCCTGTTTGTTGGAGTTCAGGAAATTGGCAGCAGGGGAGTTGCCAGGCTCCAGCGGGTGGGACCACGATCCTAAAAGTATGTCAATATCAACTTCGTATGGGTGGCACTGATGTGATATTACTTACCATGCTGGATACCAGCGCTGAGGTGAAGTGGACCAGCATAGGCGTTGGTCGTGGCAAGATCAAGATCAAAGGCACGAGCGGGCGAGTCGTAGGCGAAATGAGGGTGCATACCAGTGACTTCACCGGCGTAAGAAGCCATGCGGCGAGCGGTCTCACGGGACTTGATGTAACCCCAGACCATGGGAGCCATGTCGCGCTTGTCGTTCATGAAACCAGCATCGAAGTCAGGCGCTTCGTATGGATCGGCAGACTTGACATGGATCCAGCCACGAGAGAATGGGTATTCCTGTTGAATGATCCGTTAGAAAGACCCTGTCGAAGCTAACGGGGTATCCTACTCACCAAGAAGTGGAACATGGTGAAGAATTTGCCCGGAGGCACGAGCATGTGGTCACCGAACCATCTGAGATTGATATTAGCAGCTAGAAGAATCGCAATCGTGTTAGATCCACTTACCCAGAAATGACAGAGTAGTGCATAACAGGCTTGTCAGGCTTGTTCTTAAAGTAGCTTTCCCATCCGCTCTGGAAGTCGGGAGTGGGCCAGTGTCTCATCTCTGCGAGCTCCTCCTCAGTTGGTCGGATCTTTACACCAGCCTCAATACCGTTTGTGGAAAGAGGACCGGTGCCCTTGATGTTCCATTCATCAAAGACCTTCTTCTGGATCTCAGGGTCACCACGCAAGAAGTCATCGAACGACTCAACCTCAGGCTTGGCTCTGTAAACAGAGAAGGTGAGGTAGTGGTCCTGGAAATTCAAACCAACACCAGGAAGGTCTACGATGGGCTTTATTCCAGCGCTGCGGAGCTTCTCTGGGTCACCAACACCAGAGCGCTGCAAGATCAATGGAGAGCTAAGCGTGCCTCCACTGATAATGATCTGCTTGCGAGCGCGGTAGATCTTGCGCTCCGGGTTGGAGCCATTGAGAGGCTTGGTGGGCACAGTGGCAACACCGACGGCCCTGCCGTTTTCAATAATGACCTTGTCAACCTTCGTGCTGGTCTTCAAGTGAAGGTTGTCATATTTGGCGCGGGTGCTGTGGATGTAAGCGTGAGCGGCATCGCTGCGGCGACCTGTTTCAATACTCGTTAGCACAACAATCATCATTCAAGAAAACTGTCTATCATACCGGTGTCGCGGTTGATCCACTTGAGCCAGTGCTCAGCACCATGGCTATTAACTCGTTAGTCGCATTGGCCTTACAACAGCTCTAGTGCCGAGTTTATCTTACCCGGTCTTCAGATCCTGAAGGTCATCCGTGATAGGAATACCCAGGGACTCTGCAGCTCTCAGGAAGTCCTGCATGATGGGATATGTATAGTTTCCAAAGGAAACCTTGATTGGTCCCTCAAATCCATGTATATCCCTGTTGTTGCACGCCCTCTGGTAGGTTTCATGCTTCTTCATCAGGGGAATCAGCTCCTTTGTGGTCCATCCCTTCGCCTGGAAGTCATCGTAGTCGGAGGCAGAAGCTCGAGTGTACATCTACAAATACATAATCATATTAGTGATAACTCTAGAACTACAGTACCAGGAATGTGGGCATACCATAAAATTGATGGAGCTGCCACCACCCAGGATATGGGCACAGGGGACAATCGCTCTTCGGCCATCGAGCCACCTTGAGGGCCGAGAGTAATAAAATGAAGCAGTTTTGGAGTCCAGCTTCATGTTACGCGGGTAGATACCGGGACGGTAAACCCTTTCACGAGCTGTCAGAATAATGCCACTAGATGTCTCCCATGATTGGTTTGCGCTTACCATGGGTTGTTGAGATTATCCTCACCGGCCTCAATTAAGAGGACTTGGAGGTTATGATCGAGGTTGGCAAGTCTGCCAGCGGGGACACAGCCGGAGCTGCCTCCACCGCAGACGATAATATCAACCTCCTCTGGGATAGTCATTATGACCGGTTGGTCGATGGTTTTGATTGCAATGTTTTGAGTTGGTCTACCACAACTAACTCCAAGACAGTGGAGTACAACGACAAACAGGACGGTATCAAGGTCGAGTAAGGGGAATTATATACTTGAGACTCTTAACCCCGCATATGCTACAATATTGAGGCCTACCCCTGTGTGGAGATATTGCTTTCAGACCATCCCAATTACCATGAGCTATATGCGCGCAACGGGCTAAACCCCGCAAATAAATCCCCGCTTAGTTGTGAAATGCAAAATATCGGTGGCTAGATATGTGGGCTGAAAGGAAAGCATTGCCGCCGAGACACCTGGGGTTGCATGAAAAACTACGGCGAGGCTGACATTTCTCAACGATGAATGGTCAAAGAGCACAATGAGCACAGAAAAATGATCTCCGCATCAGCTTCATTACCCCCGCATTCTAAGGACGGCATAAAGTACAGAGCATGGACGCTTAGATTTTCAACAAGCTCTGCTGATCTGGAAAAAGTGGCACGGTGCTAACTAGCACGGGAATGGATTCACTGAGCTGTTACAATGACCGTTTTTTACTTCGGCTCCACTTCGAACAGTACATCTCCCAGACTTCGGGCACAACCTCCGGAACCCTGACATTGCTGGCAAAAGCATCCGAGATGATCAAAGTGTGGCAAAGGGCGGAACGGGATGGCGGTGAGTATATGTCCGTCTACCGGCAATGATGGATAAATCGGATAAGGACGACATAAGCAGCAGGCGCTTAACCGAGAGCATATATATCAAGCAGTGGATGAGGAGAAGCTCAAAGACAATCATCATGAAAACAGACCAAACAGAGCTTAGAAGCTTGCGTGGCTGACATCGTAGTGGAGGAATGGGTGAGAAAGGGAGGTTGGAGACATGGTTCCGCAAGAATGCTGTTCTTGAACTGATCTGGTAAGACATACTAGACGACGTACCAGACAGATCATCCTGACTCGATTGTTTGGATTTCTCGGTGGGGCGTCCCCGGATCTGACCAGCGGAGTTGCAATGCGGGGAAACGCCAACCTTTCCATCTTAAACTGGCGCCCCGCAAAATAATTATACCCACGGCTGTCCACCTGCGCGATGCCGTTGCTAGAATGGACGGCTCCAAAACAAGGCCTTCAACATCATCATCGGTCAGATCTGCTCCCTCTCCGTCCGCCCAGGAGTGGACCCATCCCGTGGTCAATGTCGCAGCCAAGACCAATTCGGGCGCTTCCCCAGAAAATCTCCTGTCATGGTTCCAAATGATCGACATACAATATGCTCTATGCTAGCTGAGCGGCTTCATCACAGCTCTTTCGAAGCTCTGCTGTCTCTGAACCTTGATTGGCTTGACCATAAACAACCCCAGGGCAGCGCATCGCATTCGGAGCGTTTTCCAGACTACCTCACACCGACGGACCAGGCTTATGAACATTCTCCCCGGCACATCCGCCCACAGAACACGGGGGTAGTCAGGGCCCACCCTGCTCTCTGGACTCATCACACATCTTGGGAATCAAGTGATCCGGGGAGATTCCATTGCGCGGCAGCCAGGGAATCCAGCTTTGAAATGATTGGATCGCTACTATATCTGCCGGAGAGCGACGTTCTCTATCGTGGTTGTTGCTGCGACAGCTGACGTCGCTGGTCCAGAATCTGCATTCGCAGACTCTCCGCAGCAAGCTCCACATCAAGGACCGCGCCAACTCCGCGTCTCCAAGTTTCCTGCAACCCCACAAGCTCTCCTTTACTAGCTTCCTGAGCCATCTTCCTCTGCTTATGGACGGATTCCACGGCAGCTCTTGTCTCCGCCAATTCCTTTTCCACTCCTCGAAGGATCTCCTCCAACTGAGCATTGCCAATTAACCATGCATTCTTCCCATGCTCCTCCAGGAGAGTGAGGTTCTCATGTCTCATTGAGAGGTGCGAGCTGGATGTGTAAGCCCGTTGCAAGGTTTGCCGCCATTCATCCAGCGCTTCAGAAATATCTCTTCCCGGGACGGAAGTCCCGGAGGGAGGCTCAGGGGCTTCGTATCGTGAGAGATCAATGCCGCCCGTCATTGGCAAGCCGGCCTCTTTCCGAGCCAGCTCCTGCTGGATGAGAGGGGAGAAGCGTGGCTCAGCCAAAGCGGGGATGGATGGATGTAGCGACGATTGATAGTCCCGGGGTAACTCTGCGGAGATAAGTTTTTCTGCGGCTCCGCGAGCTCCAGCACTGGGTTCGCTGTCGATGTCTAGAAAGCTACGATCAGTCCAATCTGCGCGTTTCACGTGAGAGGGGAAGGGAATGGAAGCGACAAACAACTTACAGGGAAGAGAATCATGGGACTCGTTAATGAGCGACATCTTTGCAGCAGGGTCTCGACGAGGAACCGGATGAGAAGGGATGAGAAGGGACGAGAAGGACAGGTATCGATTATCAAAAAATTCGATCTCCTGTCGTGCCCGGTGTTGAACTCTCGACGCCAGCAAGGTTCTTAACCAGGCGGTGAGGTTCTGCCACTCAATTGATGACTAATCCGGAGACCGCCCTACAGGCTCCAGCACAACGCGGAGGATTTATTGCTGTGAGAAGGGCGGAGTCCATGACGGTCGCTTGGACAAGGGAGCTCCCTACTCTGTTGCGGAGCTCCCAGACGTCAGACCGACCTCAGAGGCTTCTTAGATAACCTCCGTATCTCATAACCTGGTGCTATAGTTGTTAATTTAATTCGCTCCCAACAAGCATCTATCAGTGTTATCAGCTCAGTTGACCTGCCAAACGGGGGTTTTGGGATGGTCGCATGAAGTGTTCGCACCAATAAAGCTAAGGATCTGCGAGGTGACCTGGCTAATGCCCCTTGTGGAAACCAGGCACGGTAGTATTCATTATTTTCCTATCTCTTATCATTGGACTATTCGGCGTTGCTACCTTTCTCGAGGCCTGTTCCTGGCCGTTATCTACCATTAACGTCTCTCTCCCGAGGTTTGGAAGGGGGTGTAGATGGCATGTGTTTGGCTATCGCGTTTCCTGTCTCTGAAACAACAGCGATTTTAAAAGAAGAGCGGGGTCCACCCAGTGCCAACTCAGCTATTGAAGAGAGTTCTCATCTTTCTTGGCATATATGGAAAAGAAGCGTATATAAGACACTAAATAATCATGGCACGTTTCGGGTTTGTTGCTGCGTTGGCAGGGATATTCCTCGGTGCTCTCGTCCTACTTCAGCTGATAGCGATCACCTGGGAAGCCCCAGCGGTGTCGCATTCCCGTTCTCAAGCCCAATTCAAAGGCAGAGAAAATCAATTTGCATCTGACGACAGTATATTTTTGCTGGGTGCTGGGAAAGCGGACATCACAGGGTAAGTTATAGTGCTTGTGAGTGACGGCCCTGCTAAGTACCCGTCCTGCAGGCCCGTTGTCGAAGTTGAATTTGGCGGTTATGCCAGTCTGGATCAGGTTGGGACAGGTCTTCGGCAGAGGACCTATTCTCGTACCTTCATTATTGCAAATCCAGACAACCCAGAGGACACTTTCATCTACGTTGTTTTGGATGCTCAATCGGGCGACACAGCTGTACGACATGGAGTCTTGCAGGGCCTTGCGGCCTTGGGTGGGGAATACGCTCGTTATGGAGAGGATAATCTCGCTCTAACGGGAACACACTCTCACTCTGGGCCCGGCGCTTGGTTTAATTATCTTCTGCCTCAGATACCCAGCAAGGGGTTCAATAAAGAGAGTTACCAGGCACTTGTGGATGGCGCACTGCTGTCTATCCAACGAGCACACGAGAATTTGACCGCAGGAAGGCTTTCGTTTGGCTCTATTAATCTAGAGGACGGTAACATTAATAGGAGCCCCTATGCTTATTTGGCTAACCCTGAGGAAGAGAGGGCTCGTTATTCGGCTGATGTGGACAAGGCTCTGACTCTCCTCAGATTCGATCGAGCGTCGGACAATAAGACTACAGCAATTCTGACGTTCTTTCCTGTTCATGGAACGTCCATGTACGAGAACAATACTCTAGCCACGGGAGACAATAAAGGAGTTGCTGCATGGCTCTTCGAGAGGAGCATCAAAAACGACACAAGGTTTGCGGATGGCTTTGTGGCTGGCTTCTCCCAGTCCAATGTTGGTGACACTTCTCCTAATACTCTGGGAGCATGGTGCGAAGATGGCTCAGGACTGCCATGTCGGTTCGAGGACAGTACTTGCGGTGGGAAGACAGAGCAGTGTCGCGGACGTGGACCATTTTTCCGCGAGAAGGACGAAGGCGCGAAAAGTTGCTTCGAGATTGGACGACGTCAATATAGTGCTGCCAAGAAACTTTATGAGCAATTGAACTCGAATCCGACTCAGATCCTTGGTAGTTCTGCTGTTTCCTCGTTCCACGTCTACCAAGACATGGCAGGCTATACATTTCCATCGCCATTCAACTCCAGCATACTCAAGACATGTTCTGCAGCGCTGGGTTTCTCCTTTGCTGGTGGGACGACAGATGGACCCGGTGCATTCGATTTTACTCAGAACAATACTGGACCCGCAGAGAAAAACCCACTGTGGTATATTGCCCGCGCTCTGGTTCACGAGCCATCTATAGAACAGCAAGAATGTCAAGCGCCGAAGGACGTTCTTCTGGATGTCGGAGATATTACTGCTCCTTATATGTGGACCCCAAATATTGTTGATATCCAAGTTCTCCGTGTCGGACAACTCTTCATCATCGTCTCTGCGAGTGAGGCTACGACAATGTCCGGCCGTCGATGGAAAGAGGCAATCGCCAATAGTTCGAAGACCGTCCTTTCAGTTTCTGACCCCTTGGTGGTGCTTGGTGCTCCAGCCAATTCTTACGCTCATTACGTCGCGACAGAAGAGGAATACAGTATACAGCGCTATGAGGGCGCATCTACCCTCTACGGACCAAATACGCTTGCAGCGTATATCAATCTGACGCTCACATATCTTCCATATCTAGGCAATCCTTCCGAAGTGGCATCCCTACCAACGATCCCATTTGGGCCCATGCCCCCGATCAATACGAACTGCTCCCTAAGCTTTATCACGTCAGTAGTCTATGATGGTGCGTCCATTGGACAATCATTTGGTGACGTGATTTCCTCGCCTTCACCAGATGTAACATATGGGCCAGGAGATATTGTTAATGCGACATTCGTCGGTGCCAACCCGAGAAATAATTTGCGCCTTGAATCCACCTTTGCAGCTGTCGAAATTATGAACCCTGACACTAGTTCCTGGGAAGTTGTGCGGGATGACAGTGACTGGAACTTGCTCTATCAATGGGAGCGAACCAATACTCTATTTGGAACCAGCCAGGTGACCCTACAATGGCAGATCGAGGATGATTATTATAGCATCGACGATCCGCGGGTCTTGCAGAGTGGCACATATCGCATGCATTATTATGGCGACTCAAAGAACGTTTTAGGCAACATTGTTCCTTTCGAAGGGATTAGTGGTAATTTTACGGTCTCGACTGGCGTTTAGTGCTGTGGTTCTACATTATTAACAATTTTGCTATGCGAATGATATATATGAGGCATGTTCTGGTATCATCCTGCCATGGAATACGGATTGGATACTGGTTTGGATTTTCCCTCGCAAACGATTTATGAGCTTCTATCTGCAAATCTAGGTTTAGCTATCCCATTTGGGAAACTCTGTACGTTGGCTGAAAGATATTTTTTAATCATCCAGATGTCCCTTGAAGAAACCATATTTAGCGCCATGAACTCCGATTAAGCAATAACAGAAACTCAGAGTCATCTGGGCATTCTAGCCTTACTCGCAGGCTACATGATTCTAAGGAGTGGAGATGCGTAGATAATGAGAATAAGACAATTTCAAGTTGATCCCTTTGCAGCGCTATTAGCTGCCAGTGGTAGGCTTTCTCGTCCAGTTATTTCGCGATCAGGCAAATCCTGATATAATAAGCGCTTTGGAACCAGTCTTACGACCTGGAAAGCTCAGGAAGCTCATTGTCTGGATTCTTAAAATCTCCACTCTCCAAAAATATTCTCCGGTATCCAGTGCTGGGCGGCTGCACGAGAGCTTTGGCGACTTGCCTCCCGACTGGTGATGGTTTGTTGCTGCGCGCCCACCAATAAGCACGCGCAGCGCCGAACAAGCCACCTGAAGCTGTAACAAGCCTTAACAACAACCGTTCTTTTGTCTTTCTTCCGGATGCTCAGCAGCCAACCATCTAATAGCATGTATCCAAGCTTAGAACATTGGCGCTCTGGATTGTTCTAGCCACCAGAGATGTTTCTCTTTCATTTCGCCTGCCACAGGCGGCGCTGGATTCTCTTTGTAGTAATCTAACTCGATCTTCTAGGGAAGCTTGAACAAAACCCGCACGTCACGCTCATTGATGAACCTCCAGGATGTCTTTTCTAATATTCTGTCAAGAAATTCTCACTAGATTCTCTCTTTCTTTGCTATCTGAGCCTAACAATCATTCTTTGTTCTTGTGCGCCTGTTTCATCATCCGATACCACAGTAACTGATCTAGTTACTTCCTTGGCTACAGGTAGAAAGCGTCCTGGGCCTCTTACTGCTTTTTTTTTTCTGACTCTCATTTTTTATCTCTGACGATCATTCTCCTATCTAAGACATCACGTTTTCCTTCTGTCCCAAAACATAATCTGATACAACAGTTGAATTGAAAACTGCCATAATGCACTTTATCCAGCGCCTCGCCTTAATTCTCATCTTTATGAATTTGAGCTCGGCTGGTCCGATTGCTCGTTTACTGCCACGACCAAGACAATTGGGATCTTATAATCAATCTGAGTCTCTCACTTCTCCTACATCTGCTACCCTTCATTTTGTTGCGAGCTCGAGTTCAGGAACAGACTGGAAAGGTGATACCATCTCTATTACTCCTACAAAGAGTCCGAATGCGCATCTGGCATCATCGAACGTGCCTGGATCAGCATCTGGATGGACTCCATCTAGCAGCGAAAGCAGGACGTACACACCAATTTCTCCCTCTTCGTCATCTCACACTGGTACAAGTACACCTGTTCTACGAGTCATACCGGTAGAAGCCCCAACCGCCGCTTCATCCTCATCTGCACTCTCGCAGACCTCAAGCAGCACGAGTTGGACGGTTGGAAGGATACAGCCTCTTCCTAGTAGTGGATATGTTAGCGCTTCATTTCCAACACCATCTGCAATGAGCTCCCATGCTGTTAGCCGGACAGCGTCATATGGAGCATATCAACCCTCTACAGGGACACCAGCAAGGGCAGCAAGTGCCCAATCACCAGTCCGGACACCATCATACTCGAGCTCTAGCTCATATGTTGACTCTCGCCCGACGTCCTCAACCTCGGCCAATAATGCTAGTCCTTCTCCCACCACCGAGGCAGCATTAGTGACCATCACGTTCCCGGGCCTTGAGAATGGAACTACACCTGGCGCGAAACCGACTACCTCTGCAACTTCTTCCACTTCTTCGACTTCAGTGTCTAATGTCGTGCCGACCATCGTGATAGTTACCATAGGACCAACACCTTCCCCCACATCCTCTCCAACACCTTCTCCAACAAATGGTGGTGAAACATCGAGCTCATCAACCTCAACCTCAACTTCAACTTCTACGTCAACATCGACCTCAACTTCAGCTTCAACTTCAACTTCAACCTCGACCTCGACCTCGACCTCAACTTCGTCAACTAACAGTCCCGTCGCTGGGACACCAGGCACTACTACAGTCAACACAGTAGAGACAGTCACTGAGACCATAACTTCAAGCTCCGCCACTCCATCAGATGGAAGTTCAAGCTCTCAAACTGGAACGACAACGAATGCCGAGGTCACCATTGTCGAAGTGACATCTACACGTACGGTCTTTGTGTACCCGACCCCCGCGTCTTCAGACACCAGTCCTACCGCTCAGGACACGCAAACGGCTGGAACTTCCCCTGCTGAGACCTCCACGTCGAGCTCTTCCGCAACAACTACGACAACTACTAGTCAACAATCCCCAGTTGCAACATCGACATCATCCAGCGCAGGCTCCGACGGCACTGACGTGCTTACTATAATTCCCGTTACACCAGGCCTCACCACCGTGACAGACACTGTAACTCAGACCGTTACCCAAGCATTGACGGAGACGACGACGGTCACGACAACAGTCCGTTGAGATTGATATGGATATTTCGCCTAGGGGTTAGCCTAATGGACAGAAACAGTGTGAGAGAAGAGAAAGGAATGGGAGAATATGCTAATTTATCACATCTCATAATATCATGTTGCAGATCGACGTTATTTCCACATAGTATTTCGTTTTAGATAGGAAAGATAGTGTTTGGTCTTAAGCTGTTACATTTTGTCATAGAAACGGCAGTTTCTATCAAGTACACAATTAAAGGATAGACTCAAACATGCTTCTAGTGATAGCCATGGAGATTTGTTTTCCCATTTGCTCATGTATCAGCTTTATTTTATTTTATCTTCTCTTCTCTTCAGCTGTCCTCTTCATAAATGCATAACATTGTTCGCCCAAGTAATACCACCCAATCCCATCCAATGTATATCTCAAAATACAAAAAAAAGAAGGGGAAAAAATCTCACTAAAACCCATTAAGGGCAGCAGATGATACTTTTTATACTTTAAAACTGTCTTATAACGCAGAGAGCACACCTCCAGCCTCTGCGAATTTCTTCTGATACTCTTTTAGGCTCGCCCATTGTCGGAGATCCTCCTCTTCGCGGATCTGATCGCTAAGGTAGCTCATAGCTCTGTTTCCGCTATCAGTACCTGGCGTTGTAGCAGGGCTGGGAGCTCCGGGGCCGGTCACGGCTCCAGGGCCGAGACGTTCTAGACGCATAAGCGTGTCGATAAAGGCCTCGAGATAGGTCTCTGCTTCTTTGGTAGTGAGAGGTTGTGGGCCGGGTGTGGCAGCCTCTGGAGTCGGGCCAGCTTCTATGTCTGTGGAGATATGAGGCAGATTGAGAAGGGTCGAGGCCACTTGGCGAACTTTATGGGTCTGGATTTTGGTTAGCTTTGATACATGAGCTTCAAGGAGAAGATGGGGGACATACGAAACTTGCACCGTTGGGTTCCATATTCACTTCATTCACCGTCCTCAGTAAAGCCATCAGGTCCTTGATGACCAGAGCCCGCTCTTCCGCCATCATCTTGCCTATATAATCGGTCCGAGCATGTCCATCCTCAGCGTGTATATCGGGTCCCCCACCCTCCCTCTTGACCGCTTGCGCAGATGAGTCCGGAGATTGTTTCTCAGGGGTGGTCTTCTCCTTTTGCATCGATTTGTAAACCCCGTAGAGATTCCAATACTTTTCAACAAGATATGATCGTGTGCTTAACTGACTGGCGTATATGTTTGCTTTCTGAATTTCGTACTGAACTGCATACCGCGATTTAGAGCGTTCGTCGGCTGATATATGCATATCCTCCGCTTTATGCCAGTCAGCAACAGCGGCATCGCTCCGGTCTTGACGAAGTGCAAGTTCCTGTGGCACATTGAGTACAGCAGCTTTCGCTTGCTGCAAGCATTCCCAGAGAGTCTTCCGCTGGCGCTCCCAGTCGAAGACTTGACCACTTCCGAATGCGACCTCTAGGGCGGATAGAGATTTATAAGAACTGAAAACTCTAACGTTGGTATTGAATCCGGTAAGTTGGGAAACAACACCCGCTGGCTGAGCTTCCACGTGTGTTGGAAAGATATAATTATCGTCAACTTCCAGAGGCAAAGGGGGGTAGCGATCCGTGGGAGTCTCCGGAGGAACGTATATTCGCCCATCAGCAGATCCAAGTTGGTGCAGCGACTGCTGACTAACAAGAGACACATAAAACATCCTCCGACCTAACTCTTGTTGAATCATATCCACAGGTTCATCTGGGATTCCGATAAATGAGCCTGGTGATGGATGAGAAGAGCTAGACATTGGACTCAAAGGTGGTACTCTCAGTGGACGTCTAAATAGATCATAGACCCTTAACATCGTACTACATTCGGCAAAGTAAATCCGGCACCGATGCATATCATAAACATAGCCAGCACAAAGCCCTAGAAAATAGCTAATTGCTGCATCATAGACAGTTGCGCTTTTGTCGAGGTAGCCGGGTCCACGGGCTTGAATAGCAACATCATGGCATCTTTTGACCAACGCCATCGAATTTGGAAAATCATTCTTTTCAATCTCTGTTGCCAGGTGAAGTTTTGGTCGGCGAGGGAAAGACGCAACTAACGCTCCGACCATGGAGGCCAGCAACGCTAGAAATGTTTTGTTGGTAATATCCTCTCTTCGATCAAAAGCAGCTCGAAAAGTAGGCTCATGTGGAACGGGAATTAAAGGATGTATATAAGTAAAATAGTCGTCGACGAGAAGTCGCAACGTATGCACGGAACAAATTGATTCGGCTGAAGGAGTTATTGGTGGAAACTGGGGATTCTTGGTTGGTACAATTATCTTGTTCTCAGGGACTTGTTTTGGATGATCAATAGAGCTGGGAGGTGTCGGTCCCAGCTTTTGCTTCTTCAGAGCTTCAGCATGCCTATTAGGCGGGCCTCGACGTCTGCTTGGCCTGTCATAGGTGCACGGTATATCCAACGCCGCGCACGACCGACATGGAGGCCCGCTCTCATCGCACTGGATGCAAAACATCAGTATTATTCTTCATGAGCTGATCTTGGCAGTCAGAGCGTACTTTCACCTTTCGGATGCTACACGCGTCACAGGCCTTCCGTAGCCTAGTTCGGTTCTCCATTGGTCTCTGAATCGATCATCGATCATCCTTTTAGGATCATGATGCTCATAACAAATAGCACGTTAAATTCCCCAGTCCTGCATCCGTACTACAGTCAATGCGTTATGCGTGATGGAAGATTGTGATATCGATATTCCGCTTCCTTGGCCCCCAGTTGCCGTGGCGGCTCGTTAAATTGGTTAATAAAAGATCGCGGACCCGCGCGACGCTCGTATCAAGCTGCGAGTGAGAAGAAACACAAGAACACCTCAGAAACATTTGTCAGGGGGAATCCCTGGACATCTCCACTACGTGAGATACGCCAATGCACCCCAGGGGAAATATTAAGTGTTATCTGTGACGTTGGCAGCAGCTCCTGAGGCAAATACTAAGTCACGTGGGAGGGATACGAGCCGTGTCTTGAACCGGAAATGAAGACCGATCTCGTCATGACCAGAAGGAGGGGAGGTCACGACTTGCGTACTTTTTATCAACGTCAAATCGCTCGATTAAATGTTACGAAATCCAGTGTATCGCATAAAAAGAAGTATATTGTGTAAAGGAAGAGCGGTTGAAGGTATCTACTGATGCCCTCCACAACTATATTGATCTATTTAGGGACTAGTCTATACGAAAACTCCTTTAAAAGAGACATTGTCCACTTCAAAATGACCCGCTATCGAACATGCGTTAGGTGAGATACATTAGTCGTCATGTGCTTCATAAAAGGAAGTGCGACAACACGACGTCCCAGGCAGTTTTTGCAAACATTACGGGGACGAGCCGTGAAACCATGACAGAGGATTACTAGCTAGAGCAATCGCCCTTGTTCATACCACTTGATCATGGTACTCAGGCTCCGGTCTGTGAGAGTGTTCTTGGACGATCGTCTTTCTCTTTTCTAGCTCAACAGCCCAGAGAGCGGAACCGGCGGCTGTTGTCATCAAGAAGAGCATAGAAAACACAGGAATAAGCTGAAGGATCAATGCGACGGTCCCAAAACTGCGACGCAAATGTATTACTATCGAGTGACACCAGCTTGTTTGCAACACATAAGGCTGGACTTACCATGTATATTGAAGCTGCCTCTTGCGAACATACTCCTTCCTCTCCTTTTTCGAAAAATCCAAGAGTTTAAAATATCTCCAGTGGTGAAAAGGGCCCGCTCTATAACCGGTCAAAATAAGGAAGAGAGGCGTTCCTGCCACCGGGATAATGTTGAGTGGAAGAAGGAGGACAAATTCGATTATCTGTCGGAAGGAGAATGGAGAGTACTCCGCCCTAGTCGTGGGTTTACCAAGTCTTTTTACTGGCGTGTCTCCATCTGGATATATGACTCGATATTTGGTAATGAGTTCCTCGTAGCCCTTGCTCAAGAGGACTGCATCGAAGATGTCGACCAAGGTTTCGTCAACGAAGAACGCTTCGAAAAGTGCGGCAACAATCGCAGCGCCCTCTCCTAAAACGAGGAACGCGCCATTTACCCAAGCACTAGCACCCTGGAATATTGCCAGAAAAGCAACCTGCGGAAGGTAGGTGAAGAAGAAAAGTATGGTATAAATGAAGCCGGACAACAGGACAATCGGGATAAGGCGTGCGCGGAACAGTGGCCAAAGGAAGCGGTGAGATCCAAAGTAGAATATACCCTACGAGGAGAAAAAAAATAATGTCAGCATTATGTATAGGCGGCAAATGGGAAGAATAAAGGTATATTTGCATCTGAGAGGAAATGTTGATGCCTACCAGAAGAGGATATAGCCAGGCTGCCCTGCCTGTATCCAAAAGTCGTGGCATCGTTGTTTATCAGAGACTGCAGATGGCCATATCTTATACCACAAATGAGATTTCAGAAGGATTAACGGAAGGTTGTTGCTGTGAATTGGAATAAATGCTCTCAGAGCTCCGGAGTTGGAGTGTCCCCGGCTCGGAACGTCATGCAGCCGCCAAGCCCCCTTATCGATAGGCGCGGTGACCCGCTATAAAACCCACAAATTTTCGCCCAGCTCCAACTTTTCTTTTCTTCAAACATAAAACGCCCCCTTCATATTCACTCTGAGATCCCACATTATCCATGGATTACTTTGGAGGGGAAAGTGGAGGGGAGAGCAAGCTATTACGCTGGTGACTTACCCCGAAGCTTCCTACTTATATGGAGGTCTTTGGAAATATTTGCAGCGATACATGCCTTTTAAGAGACGCGACAGTCAGGATACGAACAGTGACGTATAGGTACTATGTATCTGAAATACCTATCTATCGTTTATCCGTTCGATTCGAAACAAGCTGTTAGCTGGTGTACTTCTCAATGACTCCAATAATCTCTTCTAGATTGTGGACGATAACAGTCGGCTGTAATTCTGGGACAGCTGTGTCCATCCACCCTCGACCGGCTCGATCGACCCAGATGGCTTTCATCCCACTAGATCGCGATCCGACAATATCGAACGGATTGCCGCTGATTAGCCATATGTCTTCCATCTGAGATGTCTCCTTGCCCACTTTCTTTGCCAAGTGAGCGTATACCGCCGGTGCGGGCTTATATTTCTTTACATCGTCGACAGTGATAAGGTCGTGGAAGACTTTAGCTTTAGGAGACAAGTCCTTGGAGCGTAGCACGGAGTTCGAGACCATCGACTCCGTCCCATTGGAGAAGACGACCGCTGTTATATTGGATTTCGAAGCAAGTTCGGTCAGAGTTGGGATCACGTCGGGGAAAGTAGACAAGGAATCGTAGGCCTTCATAAGCTTTTCGACAGCTTTCTCATCCAGCTCAAGGTCATGCTCAGCAAGTGCGTGTAACAGCGAATTGCGAGTGATGTTCAAGAAGGAATCAAATCGGTCTTCAGAAACATAAGTTTAGGTACTAGCTATAACCTCGTGGAGGTGTGAGATGGGTTCTAACCCATGCTATTCAGTCTCCATGTATATTCAAGCTGGTATCTCCTCCATGCTGTAGATACGGTGTGCGCCTTTTCTTGTCCGAAGTGTCCTACCAATTGCTTTGCAATGGATTCGGTCGATAATAACGTCCCATACAAGTCAAAGGCGACGATGATCTGCTTGTTGGACATCTTAGCACAAGGATGATAGACAATTCCTCGCGAGCTTATATCAAGGAGAAATATATTTGACCTCGACAAGAACTTGGTAAACGGTAGTGTTCTAGGTTATTGTAACCGGCAATGATGTCAATCTTTATTTCTCGGAACCGTTGAAAAGCGGGGGCGTGCGCTGCAATCATGATATCTTTCCCCGCAGAGCTGATCCCGAGAACATGGTGCCTGGAATCGCATGCTCCTCATGAGTTCCCAAATTGATGGTGGAAGCAATTACGAAGTATTCAGAGAGTGCGTCTCGGGAGCAATAGTCGCTAAGTCAGAGACGAAACCCGACAGGGCCAGCAAAAAGAAAGCCCAGAAGACAAAGCGTGGCTCGAAGAAAATCGCTGCTGACCAGGCAGTGGTAACTGATAGAGCTGACCCTGAAGAGTTAGCAGATTTTATCGATGTATGCCACTTAAAGCTTTAACTCTTGGTTGCAGCTGTAACTAATACACGGCGTACTCAGTTCATAGCATCAGAAACATTTCCCTCCCTCCCGAATGAACTACAATCCCTCTCCTACACCGCAATCCAACATGACAACGCCCTGGCTAGCAAATATACAGTCCCTATCCCTCGCACGCTCCTTGATTCGGTGACTGCGGCAGTTCCCGTATCTGTTGCTGAGTCTCTATCTGTCTACGGTCTCATACCAGATTCTTCAGACCTACCCGAATTCCTGAACCCAGTCGTCAACGAGTACATATCCAGCGTGACGACTGGACCTCCCGCATGGGCTAGTACACGCGCAGATGCCTGCGAGATCTGTGAGCGGGACTGGATCCCGTTGTCGTATCATCATTTGATACCGAGGAGTGTGCATGCAAAGGTACTGAAGAAGGGTTGGCATGATGAGTGGATGCTGAATAGCGTTGCTTGGCTTTGTAGAGCTTGTCATAGTTTTGTACATCGGATGGCCAGTAATGAGGAGCTGGCCAAGGAATGGTTTACTATTGATAGAATCCTGGAGAGAGAAGATGTGCAGGAGTGGGCGAAGTGGGTTGGAAGGGTGAGATGGAAGACAAAATAAGAGAGCAGTTCACGCTAGACAGTCTATTGCTTCGTACCTTGAGTGATGTAAAAGTTTTTTTTTTTTTTTTTTTTGGAAAAGACATGCACAACCATGGCATTGAGGTGTCTTTGATGCACAGAGTACGCGTATATGAACTGTCATGATTAGATTCATAATCATCTATATGCAGTCATTGATCCTGAGAGTAGTATTGTACATGCATCAAGCTCTCGCTGGGAGCGGAGTTCACTAGTAATAGTACATCATTCGAAGATATTACACCATATTTTAGCCCACCTAACCGACCACTCCATCTGCCGCTAGATTTAGCATACAAGCTCAGTGAATGCAAGGGAATTAATGATACCAAGTTAAAAATTCAAGACAAGAAGGTAAAGAGGTGAGGAGTAGCAGAAGTACTGCTGCTAGTACGATACTCATAGGTATCTCTTCTCGTAGATTTCATCATAACACTGGACGTGGTCGCCAATGGCAAAGTCCTTCCAGCCCTCGAAACCCATTCCGCACTCGGTGTCTTTCCGCATCTCCACAACATCCTTCTTCACGTTCTTAAGAGAAGTGATAGAACCTATTATGGGAAAGTTAGTGACAAACCCCTAGTAAGGAAACTTAAATGGTAAACAAAGAAAAGCGTAACTTACCATCGTAGACGATCTCCTCACCTCTCAATACTCTGACCTTCTTGTTCCTGTTAATAGTACCATTGCGGACCTTACATCCCGCGATAGCAGTAGTCTCGCGGCCCTTGATAGTAATATCGAAGATCTGGGAGATTTCTGCTTCGCCGGTCACGCGTCGTGACACGGAGGGAGGTAAATGCTCGCTGAGTTCTGCCTTGACGGCATCAATCAACTCATAGATAATCTTGTAATCCAGGATCTTCACACCATTAAGTTCAGCCATTCGAGACATGGCGGGATCAACCGGTACATTGAAAGAGACAATATGGCCATTTGCGGTCTGCGCGTGCTGAATATCGAATTCGGTTATTGTACCAACACCCGAACGGAGGACATTGGCGTAAACCTCATTATTTCCAATAGCGGAAACGGAATTCATGACAGCTTCAACGGAGCCGGAAACATCTGCCTTAACAATGAAATGAATGGGTTTCGGCCCAGTGGGTTCATCGTCCGCTGGAAGCGACTCTTCTTCAGAGGCTTCTCGCCGGCGCTTTTCAAGCGTCTCGCGGCGGGTCTCATTAATGGCGGCCATGTCCTGGCTAAGTTTCTGGGTCTCTGACTTTTCCAGCCGATAATCAATAATATCTTTAGCCTTCTGCTCGTTAGGAGCTTCGAGAACTTCGCTGCCTGCGGCAGGTTGCTCCCTCCAGCCGTCAATTTCAACGGCCATTCCCGGTGTAGCTTCCTTGATCTCGTCACCGGCTTCATTTTTCAATGTGCGTACACGAGCCCATGTCCTCCCTGCAACCACAATCTCTCCAGGACGTAGAGTACCTCGCCTAACAAGGACAGTTGCAACACGCCCTGAGCTCTTGGTTGTAGCTTCGATAACCCATCCTTCTACGTTTCCGTCCATGGCAGCCCTAAGATCAAGCATTTCTGATAGGGTGACTATAGCTTCCTCTAGGTCAAGCATCCCCTGCCCAGTCTTACCGCTGACACAGATAGCCTGGACATCACCGCCATAGTCTTCGACGTCAACACTGTGACGTGCAAGATCCTGCTTGACTAATTCCGGGTTCACATTATCCTTGTCAATCTTGTTGATTGCAACAATCATCGGTACCTTGGCATCTTTAGCGTGTTTAATAGCTTCAATCGTCTGGGGTTTGACACTATCGTCGGCGGCAACAACCAGGACGACGATATCTGTCACATCTGCACCGCGGCGACGCATATCGAGAAAGGCTGCGTGTCCGGGAGTATCCAGGAAAGTGATAACTTTACCCGAAGGCATGGACACGGAAAAGGCACCAATATGCTGCGTGATCCCTCCGTGCTCCGAGGCAGCGATCGAAGATTTGCGGAGCCAGTCAAGGATAGTAGTCTTTCCGTGATCAACGTGTCCCATGATGGTGACGACCGGCGGTCGCGGCGGCAGGTTGCTCTTATCTTCGGGTTCAGGTGCTGCGGTAAGATCGTCCTCAGGCTTCTCAAAGATTGGTTCGAAGTTGAATTCGGCTGCCACTAACCCAGCAGTCTCAGCGTCTAGAATATGACTGTAAGTTACTCCTTCAAATCCCATCTCTTCCATCCTTTGGACAAAAGTAGCTGGTCTGGCACCAATCACGTCAGCCAGATTGCTGACACTGATAAACTCAGGGAGATAGAGTGGACTTGGTGCTGCATCAACTTGTTTCCGACGGGCCTTGTCTTTCTTCATCCGTTTCCGTTCCTCACGGCGGCCGCGACGAGAGTCGTCCTCGTCAAAGTCATCCTCTTCAACTTCTGACTCGCGTTGATTACGGATAGGTCGTCGTTTGGACACTTTCCGTGTCTGCACATCCTCCACAATATCATCTGAGATGTCAATCGGTCTCCGCCTAAGGACTAGAGCTTCTCCCTCTGACCCTGCTATATCAGGCTCCTCTTGTGTTGTCCGACTACCCGAGCGATCAACCGCAATCGTTGCTTTGGCTTCTGGTTTCGTTGAACCATCTCTCTTCACCGTATCTTCCTCGGGGAACGCGGTCGGAGCAGGACGAACAGCGGAAAAACTGCCTTTCTTTACGGAATGGTCGCGGAAAGTCTTCTCCCTCAATGTCAACTGGTCCCAATCCGCCAACACCGACTGTCCCAGTTTTCGGATTTTGAGGGACTGCTCAGAGGTGTCTTGTTTTTTATGCTTCGTACGAGGCTCAGGACGAGGAGCGTTACATGCCGGGCACGAGGTATGTCTGCTAAAGCAACGAAACTTACACTCCGGACATGTCCAATCTCCATGTCGCGTCTTATTGGTGACATTTTGACCATTCTTCTCCCGTCTTGCTGGTCTATTAGCTCGGGTGTTCTGCGGAAATTGACGGCCATGCGAATCTTGTTTTGAGATAAACGGTAGAAGTTTCTCGTGGTTAGCTGACTTCACACTGTCCACACTATGTTTAAGATCTTGCTCCTGCTTGGGAGTGCTCTTTCGTGTCTCCTCCGGCAGCTCTTTTCTGCTCTGAGATAACAAAGCATCTCGATGTGCCTGCTCACCGAAGTCCAGACCAGCAGGCTTCTTGGGTTGTTTACTGGCCCATCCACCTCCCCATTTTGCCCGGGGGAACGATTCACGTCCTGCCGCCTCTTCTTCCTCTCTATCCTTGTTAACGGGAACTGGTTCAGAGGCCTCCTTCCTGTCGACTGAGGAGCGGAAACTTCGTCGGGAGTGCCATGTTGGTGCAACCGGAGATAAGCATCTACACCTCGTAGCGCATCGGTCAATCCGGTGACAGCGCGAGAGCTTTGAAGAAATTAGAAACCTATTTCTTGGAAAACAATATTATTATGAATGTGACGACGTACCTCCAAGACCGCCCATTTGTGCATAATGGCGGGGACTCTCCGGAGCGTTGTCTAAAAACCGACAGTATTTAATGCATTGAAGCTTCGACGGAGATCCTCATCGGAACTTTGACGGCCAAATTTCATGATCGCGCATGGGTCAATATTCGCGCTAGTCCATTTTTATGTATTATCACGTGTTTCGGCCCATCTGGCCAATCAGCGAAGTGTCTGCTTACTGAGAGAGATACCACGGCTCTTGCGCCATCGACGGACGCCAAAAAGAGAGATAAAAGAGTTGCTCTCTCCAGATACATCGCATTGACCTTGCAACTACTGTCTCAATTGGCCTGATAACCTGGAATTTATTCAGGTTGTGCCAGAGACTCATTTGCGAGCCGCGGGAGATGGAGCCACAGGCTTGGGAAGATCTGGAGAAGGGCGATGGCGGGGTGCTGAGGACGGTTAAAGATCTGGCTGCAGGTGCTGCTGGCGGCGTTGCTCAGGTCCTTCTAGGTATGTTTGATACATTTCTCAATTTTGTCTATAATAAATCATTCTGCCTCAATTTTTTTTTTGGATTTACCTTTTAAGGTTCTGTGGTGATAACGTGACTTATCCTTTGTGATACGCATATGTACCCTGTTATCGGGGACTTTCAATGGTTTTAATTTATGTCGATGCATGCAAGTAAGAATATATCAATATTAACATTCTAACATCTATTTAGGTCAACCTTTTGGTATGTGAACCTTATCAATATTCTTGCTCAACAATAGATCTTAACACTGCAAAGATATTATCAAGGTGCGATTGCAGACGAGCAATCAATATTCCAGCGCTTTCGACTGCGCCACCAAGATCTTGAAGAATGAGGGCCCCTTAGCCTTCTACAAGGGAACTTTGACTCCACTGATTGGTATCGGTGCCTGTGTGAGTATACTCTAGATAAACGATCTACTCTTATTCAGCCTTACGCATGCCAGTAGAGTCATTTGATTCCATATGACTCACTTATTCTCCAAGCTTAGTTTCCAAAGATTAGATCTGCTGACTTCACGTACAGGTCAGCGTCCAATTCGGTGCTTTCCATGAAGCACGAAGACAATTCGAAGAAGCCAATGCGAAGAAGTCTCCCTCGAACCCGGGGCTGTCTTACTCGCAATACTATGCGGCCGGTGCTTTTGCCGGTATAACCAACTCCGTGCTCTCTGGACCAATTGAGCACGTCCGTATTCGTTTACAGACCCAGCCTCATGGAGCCAACCGGCTTTACGATGGCCCTCTTGACTGCATTCGCAAGCTATCCGCCCATGATGGTATCCTGAATGGCCTCTTCAGAGGTCAGGCAGTCACCGTCCTGCGAGAGATTCAAGCGTATGGTGTTTGGTTCTTGACCTTCGAGTACCTGATGAACCTGGACGCGAAACTCAACAACGTCAAGCGCGATGATATCTCCAGCATCCGTGTCGCCACCTACGGTGGTCTCGCAGGCGAGGCGCTCTGGCTTGCTAGCTACCCCTTCGATGTGGTTAAGAGCAAGATGCAGAGCGACGGTTTGGGTGCACAGAAGCAGTTCAGCAGCATGACTGACTGCTTCAAGAAGACTTTTGCCGCAGAGGGACTGGGAGGTTTCTGGAAGGGTCTTGGACCGACTCTTCTGAGAGCTATGCCTGTGTCCGCGGGTACTTTCGCAGTGTACGTTGTTCCGAATTCTCCCATTTGAACACACCACTAACTGGAACCAACAGTGTTGAACTCACAATGAGAGCTCTCGGTTAAACTCCCGGTCTGTGAAAATATTTCCATTTATATGCATTTTTTCCCGATTGACGTTTATCTTTATCTCTTCATTTCAATGGCTTCTGAAGGTTCATGATATACCAAAAGATTATTTGGGTTCAACATACGCGAATGCAAAGGAAAAGTCTTTTTCAACATATGCATCTAGAACTATGAAACAGGGGTTATGTTTCTCGGTTGAATGTTATATTGATCTCCAGGCTCGTACACTAGTACACGGGGTCCCATGACATAGGGCATAGAAATGAAAGCACGCGCCTACATTTTTCTATAAGGCTGTAAAGAAATTGTAGTTGCTCGAGTATTTGATTAAATTAAATGAGCCCTTATTTTCCGCTACGCAGGCCAGATGCCGAATAGTACTCAGTTGGACCATGCCTTAGAAGAGAGAGTATAAAGTAATGTATTTGATGCCAAATTTCTTCAGACGTAGCTACAAAACCCGGTATAAGTTCACAAAAGTTCTAGTATAAAATACAAATTGTCATTGAAGATTTTTTCCCAATGCGTAATATTCCTTTCCACCGCGCTCACTGCTGTCCAGCGATAGGGTTCTCACGCAGCTCTGAAATAGTGATGGGTTCATATGGTAGGTTTCCACTCTTGGCTGCTTCCAGTCTTCTCTTCTGTCCGGCCTCGCCTGCTCTACCGAGGATACCAGCAATTAACTGCACGCAACGCAAGCTGTCATCGTTCGCGGGGATTGGATAAGTGACCTTCGTAGGGTCGGCGTCCGTATCGATGATACCAACCGTGGGGACGTTGTTCAGTCCACATTCGTGGAGAAGCACGACGTTCTCGATGGGGTTCAAGCAGACGACAAGGTCGGGCTTGAGAGCTGGGCGGTCGGCCAAGTTCTGCTTGAAGTCGGGGAGTTCCTGGTCCAATGCGTTGACGACCTTGGTGTCGCAGTGGCCCAGAATCTGCTGGCCGTTCGTCAAACTGCCGGGGATCCAACGCTCGAAGATGTGATATCCCCGGGCCAATTCTGCGGCTCTCACGACGGCACGCTTCTGACCCTTCCGGGTTCCAACAAACAGGATCAGACCGCCTCGTGCAGCTACTTCTTCCACAACCTTTGCGGCTCGGCGAAGATATGCTGCTGTGACATCCAGAGAGATGATATGGATTCCTTCTCTGACACCAAAGATATAGCGGGAGTTCTGTGCGTTCCAGCGAGACGTGGCATGTCCGAGATGTGACTGAGAAGCAAGGAGCAGTTCGAGAGTAATATCTGATGGCTTTGGAGGATTACGGATGATATCTTCTGGTTCGTATGTCTCGGACACAACCGTTCCTAGGCTCTGAAAACGATTTCCTGGATAAATTGACGATTAGCTCCAGGTTCTGATAAAAAATAAAGCCAATGGATCTTCCACTCACTTTTTTGCACCGTTTTCCTCCACTCATCTTGGGCAGGAGAGCTGATTTCTCTTGGAACAGCCGAAATCTTCTCCAGCTGAGACGGAGGAGCGGCAGTTGGTGTCTCGACAGCAACGTCAACTCGGACATCAGTCGAGTTGAAGCGCGTGAGCATCCGAGCCCGGTTGAGGGCCAGGAAGTTGCGGCCTTGAAAGCAATTTCATCAGTAATCGAGCCGAATGTATTTAATGAATTGGATACTCACTCTGCCGCGTACACAATTGCCGGACAATCATGATGTGCTGGCACTGCTGCGTCAACACCGTTCGCAAAGTCCGCGGAGAGCCTCTCGAACTTTTGATGAAGCGCTTGGCAAGTCCGGGCACATACTGCGCTAGTCCATTTCTGGTAGTTTCAGTCTGTCGTCCATCCGGCCGGAGCACATCCAACATGCATTTCAGAAAATATTATCTATTATGCACGAGTTCGATTAATTTATCTAATAACTATTTCATAGACCAAATTTATATTATAAGTGACTAACTAGAAAGTATGTTTGAGCGATGGAAAGCGTGCTCTACGGCAGCTTTGAACCTTTGGGTAACATCTACGAATTTGACATCTCAAAAACGAAAATCGAATTTCATCAGAATTAAACATTCTAATTATATTGGAAAAATATGACAAAAACCCCCGCCCTTTAAAAATGATGGTTAGGCCACTGGGCACATAGATAATTTCTTCTTTTTCATAACTAAGACAAGAGGCTTTCGGATATAATTTCAATACGCATCCAAACTTTACATGCTCTTCTAGATCAGAGATTATGAGGCAGCTTATTATTCTAGTTCAATGTCTAGCCAGATAAGATGGTGTTGAGAAGTATGCAAATATGCCGCTCAGGATTTAGGTCTTTATCAATACAACATCAACGACAAAGACAACAGGAACAAATCGGCTCAGACATCAAAGAACTATAAACTGCAAGTGGAGATAGACAATAATGTCGTTATCCCGCAAAAGAATCCATAGAGTCCGTCAACAAGCTGAAGCTGGGTATAGACCAGATCCGGTAGCCAGCCGGTAATGACATGCGACGCTTCGTTTATTTCTTGATGAGGAAGTCACCAATTTAGTGGTGGTGACCATGATGGTGATGCTCTCCCTCAAATCCTCCGGGGCCTCCGGGACCTCCGGGGCCTCCATAACCTCCACCAGGACCTCCAGGACCACCGTAAGGACCACCAGGGCCACCAGGGCCTCCAAACCCACCAGGGCCTCCGGGGCCTCCAAAACCACCAGGACCTCCGGGGCCTCCATAGCCTCCACCAGGACCTCCAGGGCCACCGTAAGAACCATCGGGACCTCCACGAGAACCATCAGGACCTCCACGAGAACCGCCAGGGGGTCCATATGACTCCTGATAGCCGCCTTGTTGATGAAAGTGCTGCTGCTGTTGCTGCTGCTCATGCTCGGCATGCTCGTGATTCTTGTGTTTCTTCACCGCGTCTTCAGTCACACTTCCAAGGATGGCACCGCCAATGGTTCCCAGAACACCATGGTGGCCAAGCTTGTGGCCGGCAAAACCTCCGGCAAGACCTCCAGCTACAGCGCCGCCTAGTCCACGTTCTCCCTCCTGGGCATTGCCGGGCGCGGACTGCTGCTCATAGCCCCTAAAGATAATGTCAGATTGTTTGCAACTGAAAGACAATTCAGGATTCACGTACTGCTGCTGGCCTCCGTACTGCTGGTTACCCTGCTGAGGATAGCCACCCTGGTTGTAGCCACCTTGGTTGTAACCGCCCTGGCCTTGGGAGTAGTAGTCCTGGTTCGACATGGCTCTTGAATGGATTTGATGGATATAGGAGAATAAGGGTTTATCAGAATGATGCGTGATTAGATGATTGAGTTCTGAGTTCAAACCGTAGGAGGGGCAACCCCGCTCTTTTATACCCCTACACAAAGGGAGCCGCAGAGACCGACATATCATCCGACCTACAATACATTAACCACATTCAGCGAGACTTGCGACTCAGCACCTTGGCCACCCCGCCAGAACCAAAGGTCGGACTCATCGGTTCTCATTCAGCCTTGTGGGTTGGATGACAAAATTCACCATTGGTCTAGCGTAAGAACATGCGCTGACGCATATAGCCCCGTGCCGTTGGGGAATGCGAGGATGCAGCAGCCAACAGGATGGCCTCGTGTTCTCCTCATCTCAGCTGGACCCATCCAGGAGTCTCAGGTCCCCCATATCCACCAGCCATCTACCGTCATAGAACGAATCCTCGGTTCAACTCCCGATGTCGCCATCAACCCTGTGGCGGTAAGAGAACTGCGCCCCCCGCGTTTGCTCACGACGTGTGGCAGTGCGCTGTTTCTGTGGCGCAGTGAAACGTCCCTCCAGGATCTTCTATTTTCGGCTGATTCTGACGTAGCTAATGGCTCTAGCCTCCAAACCGTCGTCATCAACGGTTATGACCCCTTCGTCGACATTTTGAAGCCTTCTTGTGCACAATGTAGATTGAGAATGTTGGGGTTGTTGCTGCAGATTCCGAATCAGGAACGCATACGTGTACACCTCAACCTTGTGGAAACCCTATCCAAGTTATCATAGCTTGGCGCTAACCGGCCTCTTAGTGGACCATTCTCTGATAAAAGGTAACCAGAGTGAAAAAAGAAAAAAAAAAGATGAAGAAGGGAGTCCCTTCTACTTGAAGTCACGCAGTCTCTTCCATATTTTTATTTCTTATATATCCTGTGCTGGGAAGTCTCCAGGGGCGGAACAGGATACTGTCCTGTCTCCCGTCCCGATAAACCTAGAACCCAAAATGGAAGGATCCAACTCTAAATTAAGAGCGGCATAAGTTTCTGCCAGCGTCTACGGTCGGATAAGCTGAATCTTCAACTACAGCACAGTTTGTTTGAACCCTCAGTCTTACCATATATGGATTATAATTACATATATTGAGTCACTTATGGGAAAAAGAGGATTAAAACTGATCGAGGTACCACCTTGATCTGTTCAACAACACTTATCTAAGCCGACGATCTGATTTGGGACGGAAACCTCGGTCTCCGAAGGCGGTATCCAAAGCGGTGTAGGAGGCGGGGTTTCTATCCTTATTGTCGAGCTTCACTACACACACACATCCTATTATAAGCGACATAGAAATGCAAAGATATGTCATGTGCCCGAAAGTATGTAGGTACTTTTAGTCTATGGGTAGTCTCTTCTTAAATACCAAGAAAAATTGCTAAGATATTCATGTTTTCGGACCGTGAGAACTAATGTCGGTCCGAAAACAGCGCGCGGGACACCAAACAGGGAACCCATTCGGAAGATCGCTATAGGCTACTCCATAGACGACGGGTGAATGCGACAGACTATGCCGGCAGAACTTGATCAGAGCAACGGCATTACCCTTAGCAGTCCGTGATAATGATCATCTGCAGACGGCGTGCTCGAATGCGCTGCCCAACATCTTTAAACACACCGCAACCCGTCGATCCTGCTGAGGATTGAAGTATGCCCAGACCAACTAGACCGAGACTACGGCAAAGGCACTCGGGTGACGAACCAACCACATGTGTGCCTTATCGCATGCGGCATCACAACTCGTACCTGCCACTCCAAGCTTACAACAAGACGGTCAGATGGTAAATAAAATGAAAGGGACGCATGATCTAGCCAGACGCTCGTTTGACCCCCTAATACATCTACAAGACAATAATTCCCGGGTTATAACAATACCTGGGACCCCCGTCGATGGCGGTTTCGTGATGTTATCAAGCATGGAGCTATACTCCCCCACAAAATTCCAGTTTACTCTCATTTCTCAGAGCTTTCTCTCGATCAAACGATAGCAACTTGAGGAGATAGATACGATGAGAAAACGTTGTTGCAGATATCAATCAAGCGTATCTATATCGCCATGGGGCCAGTAAACAAGGACTTTCAAGATTGGTTTGAACGAGAAATCAAACCGTGTGCTGAAGCATGCTACCAGAAATATGTGTTGGAATGGATCTGGGGGCTGAGAATGCTCTCCTCCACCAATGGTGGCCGCCATATCCCTCTCCAGCCCTTCCATGAGAAACCGTTAGTTGATCCTCGTCGACATCTTCCATATGTCTCGAACGCGATCAGATCATCAAGGTACACAATCTGGGATTTCTTGCCACAGCAGTTGATTTTCCAGATAACCCGACTGGGAAACTTTTATTTTCTTTGTATCGGAATTCCTCAGACCATCCCAGGATTGAGCAATACTGGAAACTATACGACAATCCTCCCCCTTCTTTTCTTTATCCTTCTAACGGTTGCAAAAGAAGGGTATGATGACTACAAACGGCACAGAATGGACAAGGTGGAGAATACAAGACGCGCCACTGTTATAAGAGATAGCCGACACGTCGAGCAGCGAAGAGCATTCGGGAAAATGGCTGATCTTTGGTCATTACCGTCAATTTCCAAAATGAAATCCGAATTTATTGAAGAGTTTGATATGACTCGAGATGGTTTGAGATGGAAGGAAATCCAATGGTCGGATATAAAAGTCGGCGACATTATCAAACTAGAAAGAGATGACCCTATCCCAGCGGACATAATTCTATTGTACGCGGACGCAGATGATGGGATTGCCTATATTGAGACAATGGCTTTGGATGGAGAAACGAATCTGAAGAGCCGACAGGCACTGCGAGAGTTCGACTGTTGCAGCACGATAGAAGGAATCAGATCATGCAAAGCGGAGTTCATGATCGAAGATCCGAATCCGAATCTTTACGATTTCAAAGGCAGGGTAACAATCAACGGAGAAACTTTGCCACTCGCCTTGAACGAAGTCATTTACCGTGGTAGTATCCTGAGGAATACTAAGCTTGCCATTGGTATGGTGATCAATACGGGAGAAGAATGCAAAATCCGAATGAATGCCAACCACCACCCCAAAGCGAAAAAGCCTCGTCTTGAAATATTTCTAAACCAGGTTGTCATCACCCTTGTTATTTACGTGATCCTCCTCACTATGGGCTGCTCGGCAGGGTATCTCATGTGGAGGAGATCGGTTGAAAAGCATTCATGGTACTTGCACCATGCTGCTGTCAGTGCCAAAGCAATCATTATCGGGTATGCAATCGAGTTCAACAATGTCATCCCACTAGCATTATACGTTAGTTTGGAGATTGTCAAGATTGGCCAGGCACTGTTATTGAACGGTGATGTCGAAATGTATGACGAACCGTCCGATACTCCGGCGAGGTGCAACACGAACACTATTCTCGAGAATTTAGGACAAGTCAGCTATATCTTGTCGGATAAAACAGGGACTCTGACAGAAAATGTAATGAGATTTCGCAAGATCAGCGTTGCAGGAACCGCATGGCTACATGAAATGGATATCAACCAGGAGGGGATGATGGGGGTTCAAGAGGATCGCGACAGTCTGAAGTCTTACAATATAATAACTACTCCCATCAAACGGGATAGTAAAACATCTATCTCACCTCTTGTTGAATATCAGCCGAGACCCTCCTTCTCTACTTGGAGATCTGCTGGCAGGCCTGATCACCTGCAACCGGAACTGACGACAAGGCAACTCCTGGAATATATTCGTCTCAATCCCGCATCTGAATTTTCTAAAAGGGCCCGTAACTTCATCCTCGCAACAGCATTATGTCATACTTGCCTGCCTGAAGTAAAGGATGGCAGGATCGATTTCCAAGCATCATCACCGGACGAACTCGCCCTCGTGCGAGCGGCCCAAGAGTTAGGTTACGTGGTTATCCGACGGTCATCGCACTCAATCACCCTGCTTATAAAAGGGGAAACTGGAAATGAAAGCGAGGAGTCTTATGAAGTTCTAGACGTAATCGAGTTCAGCAGCAAACGAAAGCGCATGTCCATCATTGTGCGATGTCCGGATGGTCGAATATGGCTTCTGTGCAAAGGTGCAGATAGTGTTATCTTGCCGCGTCTCAAACATGCGGATCAGGTAGCTCGGGTAGCTAAGAAGGTCCGTGAAAGCCGTGAATTCGAGCGTGACCGACAGCGACGGAGTCAACAGTTCGAAGCCGAAGATAGACCTGGTGCCAGGAAATCCCTCGAGATTACGAAGCAGTCTGCGTTCAGTTTCCTTGACAAACTACCAATTACAAATGACTGTGCTCTCCTTAGCCGCTGTCTCGAGCATGTTGATGACTTTGCAAATGAAGGTCTTCGAACCCTCCTTTTTGGGCACAAATTCGTTTCTCCCGACGATTACAGTTTATGGAAGAAGATATACCGTGAAGCAGCAACTTCTCTTGCAGACCGTCAAGATCGTATCGAAGAAGCTGCAGAACTTATTGAGCAGTCACTTGATCTCCTTGGCGCGTCCGCCATTGAAGACAAATTACAAAAAGGCGTCCCTGAAACTATTGACAAACTTCGTCGCGCTAATATTCGAATCTGGATGCTGACAGGTGATAAGCGGGAGACAGCAATCAAAATTGCACACTCTGCACGACTTGTCATGCCAGGGTCTAAAATGTTCATTCTAGACTCCTCAATGAAGCACTTGCAAGACCAGATGCAGACTGTTTCGGATGAGGTACAACTCAGGCATGACAACAGTGTCTTGGTTGTTGACGGGCATACACTTGCAGTTATTGAGAACGATCCGATACTAAAAAGCTCTTTCTATCGGCTCATAGCCTCCATTCACTCTGTTATTTGTTGTCGTGCCAGCCCAGCACAGAAAGCTAGCATCGTAAAGGCGATCCGAGATCATATACCTGAGTCTCTGACTCTCGCCATCGGTGATGGAGCAAATGATATCGCTATGATTCAAGCTGCCGTAAGTAGTTTACTCCTAGCGATTCCTGCTATTCAGGTGATAACTGTGGCTAATCATGAAACCAGGACGTTGGCGTTGGTATATCCGGCAAAGAAGGCCTACAAGCAGCACGTGTTGCGGACTACAGCATAGCGCAATTCCGCTTCCTTCAACGTCTCCTTCTTGTTCATGGCCACTGGAATTATGTTCGTACTGCGAAGTTCATACTCTTGACATTCTGGAAGGAAATGTTCTTCTATATGATGCAGGCGCTCTACCAACGCTACAATGGATATACAGGTACCTCCCTATATGAATCGTGGTCTCTAACTGTTCTTAATACCCTATTCACCTCTTTGTGCGTGATAGTCATGGGTATTTTTGAACAAGATCTGAGCGCCGATACATTGCTTGCTGTTCCTGAGCTATATCTCTACGGCCAAAACAATGCTGGCCTGAATTTACGGAAGTATCTCGTTTGGATGGCGTCTGCTACTGCAGAGGGAATGGTTGTGTGGTTTTTCAGCTGGGCAATCTACGGAGTGTTATATATTCCCCAAGACCAGGGGCTATTTGCCTTTGGAGATCTTATATTCAGTGTGGCTATCCTGTGGACGAATTCGAAGCTATTGTAAGTGCCTTTTTCCCTACCGGAAGCAATATGGATTTAAAGGGTATAAATATGAGCTTACTAAATTTGCTTTACAGCCTCAGCGAGACGCATTACAAAACAATCATTGTCATTATTGGCTTCCTGGTCACGGTTTCCGGTTGGTGGGCCTGGAATGCCTTTCTGGCAGGTGTATATGTAGCTCAGCCCGGCCCTTACAGTGCTCGAGGCGGCTTCATGAATACCTTCGGCAAAGACCCAGTTTGGTGGCTAACCCTCATCCTGGTATTCGCAATTTTGGTTGTTCTGAAAGTCGTATACGGTTCGATCAACAGGAATTTCATCTCAGTTGCAATGAAGCTTTTGAGGCGGAAAGTAAAGTGGCTTGGTGGGAATGAAGATTCGGATATTAGGACATTTCAGGAGATGGAGCAGGTACCGGCCATAAGAGAGAGACTGAAAAGAATGGCCCGTGATGAAGACATGGATGAAGTGGAATACATCAATGTTAATGACTAACGAATAATATACCCCAGGTTTATAGAAGAACTAGCGATATGAATAGAGTAACTAACCTATAATGATCCATATAGTATAATGTAGCATATTTTAAATGTCCACCATCAAGTGCACATATGATATTCAGCCCTTAAAATCTAGTTGAACGAGCAAAGTCCATCAATAATAAAATTATCTCGACAGCTTTGAAAGCTCTCCATTGTCCACCACAGAGCTAGTGCAGTTACGTTTATCAGGCGGCCACCGTCTGTGCCGGCCGGAGACGAACAATGCCTTAGCAAAGCGGTCCATCCGATACCTAACTTGAGCAGAACAGACAATGCCTAATCAGCAATTCCCTCATGGACTAGATGTGGAGACTCCAGTAGGAGGATTTAAAGCTCATCGCAGGAGCTGCAAAGCATTATATCATGCCTTTAGCCTCTCCAGCACAATGCAGTGAATACCAACAACATCTAACTTCTGACCTTGCACCAGCACCGCAATGCTACCCGAGACCACTCCAGACTTCTTAATCGGACTTACGTCCGCTCATAACTTGCATGGCCATCAGTCACCAATTGCGCAGGGCCAATTAACCATGAATAGAATCTCATATGCCACAAGAGCATACTGGATGCCACGTATATAGGCTAGCAAGTACATAGTATTTAAGATTAAGATTGACGACCTTCTCAGATTAGGTGTTGGGAAGTATTTTCTAAGTAGATAGACTTTGAAGCACATATCTGCATTGGCCTTGGAAACTTGTGGTTGTATCAGGAAATTTTGAGATAATTACAAGGATCGTGACTACTAAGTACTATATATATTTTTCGGCATACCACAAGCGGGGTCGTCTCGTCTCAGGATCATAAAAAAAATTCCGGTTTTGCAGAGGCAATGATATGCTTATCTAGGTCAAAATATTTCGTGACTCGGCTCAGAAAGGTCACAGAATAATGTAGAGGAGCACTTATTTACTCACTCACATCATTCGGGAAAACTCTCTCGCCAATCGAGGCCGGTGACCAATGCTCATTATCTGATAGCGAGAGGGAAAGGAAGCGGAGTCCGCAAGGCGGTGAGCAAGTGTGGACAACCAACCAGGTTTAGCCGAGCGGAGAAAGTGAATGCCAAGATTTACACACCCACCCAAATTTTTCGATGCGTGTATCGCAGCTCTCGCCTAACTTGGGCTTCCAGCGACCGGTTATCGTCCATCGCCAGGTCGAAAAGTGTTAGTGCAACGACCAAGACTTGCCATCTACCTGATACCAAGGCTACTGGTTGCCCCTTGAAAACAGGTCAAGATGGCTGACATTGAGGTATGCATTGAACTTCCCATCCTTGTGGGTGAGGACCAGTATGCTCAAGAATTCTCTAGGAACGCCTGCGCAGCCATGCTGAGGCCTTCGACGGTCTGCTATCCTTGATACCCGCCAAATATTATTATGGAGAGGATACAAGTGTATGTGGTGATCCTGTGGTCCACAATGACCACACCGTCTTCTCCTGAAGAGGGAAAAGCTGACCGTAAATCCTTTTACAGGACCAGTGGCAGCGAAAAAAGCAGACCAAGGAACAAGCCCGCAAAGCGAAGAAAGCAAAGTTGGACCCCGATTCTGCGAAGACCGCCAAGGATGTGATGGAAGAAAATGCACGAAAGCGCAAGCGCGACGATGAAGAGGGTGCAGACGAGGCCAGCGATAGCGACTCGTCTGTTTCAGAACTCGGCGCAGAACTTCCCAGAGAAGGCCTAAAACGAGCAGACACAAAGAAGAAACAGAAGAAAGAGACTCAGGAGGATGAGACGGCTGCTGCACAATCGAAGGAGGAGGCTGAAGAGCGGAGGAAACTGAAGGCTCAGAAGAAAGCGGAGAAGAAAGCTGCACAACGAGAGAAGAAGAAGAAGGCAAAAGATGCCTCAAAGAAAGAAAAGAAGCACGAAGAAGAGAAGATCACATCATCAGAGTCGATAAAAAAGTCCGAATCGAGCGCCAAGCCTGAAAAGCAAAAGTCTTCACAAGAGGAGGAACAGGACGAGGACGATGATGACAACGGTGCAGATGAGGTAGAAGAGGTTGAGGGTTTCTCTCTCGAATTTAACGAAGAGGCGGCTTCTACCACTTCATCAACACCGAACTCGCCCGGTTTCGACGCTTCTAATGCTGCTTCTGGCAGTTCCTCGATATCCTCCATAGTCCCTCCCAGTGCATCCGCAGATACTGCTAAGAAGTCTTCCTCTGAACAACAGAAGACACCTAAAGCAACACCAGAGGAGCTCAAGCAACGTCTACAGAAGCGTCTCGACGAACTCCGGGCCGCCCGCCATGCGGATGGTCTCAACGGCAAGCCTGCCCGCAACAGACAAGAGTTGATTGAAGCACGGCGACAAAAAGCCGAACAATGCAAGCAACATAAGAAGGAACTCAGGCGAAAAGCCAAGGAGGAGGAGCAACAGAAACAAGATGAGGCTATGGCTCGACGCTTCTCGCCTAGTGGATCCGGCTCTCTCCTCGCATCACCCCGCTCCCCGGCCGATTCGATCGCGTCTACCTCGAACAACTTCGCATTCGGTCGGATTGCTTTCGCAGATGGTACACAAGCAGACGCTACGCTGTCAAGTCTGATTGAAGGACACCAGCGCAAGGGACCCCAAGACGCCAACACTGCTCTCAAAGCCGCAGAGGCTAAGGAGGCACGCCTGGCTAGCATGGACCCCGCGAAGCGTGCAGAGATTGAGGAAAAAGACATGTGGTTGAATGCAAAGAAGCGTGCCCATGGCGATCGAGTCCGTGACGACACCTCCCTTCTGAAGAAGACATTGAAACGCAAGGAGTCCGCGAAGAAGAAGTCCGAGCGAGAGTGGAAGGAGCGTATCGATGGTGTAGCCAAGGGCAAGGAGATTAGACAAGCTAAGCGCGAGGAGAATCTGCGTAAACGGAAAGAAGACAAAGGATCTAAGAAAGGATCAGGAAAGGGCAAGGCCCGACCTGGCTTCGAAGGTAGCTTTAAGGCCAAGGTTGGCGGCAAGAAGAAATAAATGAAACCAATCTTATCCACCCCATGACTATTATCCCTTGTCATGGAAACAAATAAACAAGTCCAAGTGCTGCGTGTATGATGAAAAAAGGGCAACAAAAGCCCCAGGCGGATGTATGGGCATGGTACCTGTGGGCTTTGGGGGGAGTTGGTGTTTTCTGAGACCTGCGTCCCCTTCTTTTACTTTACTTTCTTATTTTGAGATTCCATGTGCATTAGGGAGCGATCTGTTTTCACAAATCAACGAGGATTGGAATTTTGTGCAAGATCACAGAGTGCAGTAGTTATTTTCGTATCATTACACTGTAAGCAATACAATAGGTAGCAGCAAGCAGCAAGCAGCAAGTAGCAAGCAGCACAACGCACTGTTGTCCTTGGATTGAGAAATGATTTTTTCAGACAAAGGAAAAATCGGCTCTATCGATTGCTAACTAGAACTAGAATAACACAAACATAAGGTTTCCTTCCGAAAATACAAGCTTCCATGCAGTGCTGCCGCAGGGGATGCTGGGTCGTGTGGGTGGTGAAATAGAGTTCGGATGACGATATTTATGTACAGTACAGGGACAGTTGCTCCAGCAGTGTCTCCTCCTGTACGGTGAGAATTATTCCACGACCGAACGTGGTTTATCGGTAAGGAGCATCGGCTCTGATGGCGGCGGCCAGTTCGGGTTCCCACTTGTCACCGTTGGACAGCAACTTCTCCTTGTTGTACAACAGCTCTTCTCTGGTCTCTGTAGCATATTCCGCATTGGGAGCTGTTGGCAGATATAATCAGTGGCATGTTCAGTGGAGCTCAGAGTTGATTGTGGGACAGGTTTCTGCGGAAAGCGCGGCTATGGCCATTCTCATATGACACAGGAAAAAGGATATCACGAAAGAAAACAAAGAATACTCACATTCAACAATGGCATCGACAGGGCAGCTCTCCTGGCAGTATCCACAGTAGATGCACTTGGTCATATCAATATCGTATCTGGTGGTTCTTCGGCTTCCATCTTCACGCTCCTCGGCTTCAATGGTGATGGCCTGCGCAGGGCAAATGGCCTCACAGAGCTTGCAAGCAATGCAGCGCTCCTCACCGGTTGGGTAGCGGCGGAGGGCGTGTTCACCACGGAATCGTGGGGAGATAGGGCCCTTCTCGAAGGGGTAGAAAATCGTGTATCTGGACATCACACCGTCATATCAGCCCCTCTGCACTCTCCAGACATAGCAACTGATTAAAAGTTCCCAAATCCATCATATATCGATCAATTGAGATTCTCTGTGCCCATCCAAGGCACTCTTGGGGACACTTACGGTGGCCGGAAGAATTGTTCCATCACAACATACATGCCCCGGAAGAGCTCGGCCATCAAGAAGTACTTGCTGGCCTTATCCAGAGAGGATTCTTCACTCTGATCCCATCGCTTTGGGGGTGCCAGACGGAAGCCGGGCTGGGGTGGCCCTGAGGGGGTAGCTGCCCTGGAAACCGAGGATGAGAAGTTTGCGGCCGAACCGAAGGACGACGGACGGAGGGAAGATGTGAGCAGGTAAGGCGAAGGCCGGCGATAGGCGACCAGCCTCGCGACAGGTTTCGCGGAGGCCATGACGAGCGAGATCTGAGGAGCGGAGGGGACGAGAGGGGAGGTCAGAGCTGGGAAGGCGAGAAGGTCGTCGACTATGTCGGATCAGTCGCGATGGTGGTCGAGTGCGGGTTAGGTCATTCCTTTCGTGGTCGCGCTGATTGGCTGCCGGCAGGTTTTTGCTTGTCCGGTTCCCGAGCCGCAAAGGTCGAGCATCTCGACGTCCTCAAACCACCATCTGTCAAAGCACCAGCTCATCTGTACTCCGGGATTCCCTTCTCCTCCAGTCCTCCTTCTGACTCTCGAGCAACTCCGATCTTTGCATCGTCTCACACCGCCGCTATGTTCCGTGCCGCCATTGTCCGCTCCTTGAGGGCTTCCGTTCCTCGCGCCATCAGGGCTCCTGCCTCGTTCCCTATCAGAAGCTCTCCCGTCGTGCGCCCATCTCAATTCTCTCCCTGCTTCGTTTCTCAGGCTGTCAGACTCTACTCTGCTCCTGCTGGTCTGGCCAAGGATGAGGTCGAGGGCCGGATAGTCAACCTGCTCAAGAACTTCGACAAGGTTCGTGGCCAACCATCGCTTCTGCATATGTCATGGATCAAGCTGACAATTCGATGATAACAGGTCTCCGACCCCAACAAGGTTCGTCTTTCTCTACGCTCATGATGCGAATCGATTACATTATTCCTAGAAATCCGGCTAATGTAGCACAGATCAACGGTTCCTCGCACTTCTCCAATGACCTCGGACTTGACAGCCTGGACACCGTTGAGGTTGTGATGGCGATTGAGGAGGTAAATACATGATTCTCATGGAATTGTAATAAAATTGGCGGTGATGCTGATGCTTAATAATAGGAATTCAGCATTGAGATCCCCGACAAGGAGGCCGATGCCATCCACAGCGGTGAGTGCTGAAAAAAATATTATATGCTAGTCTCCGACCTTTATGTGAACGGTATACTCATAACTTCATAGTGGACAAGGCTGTTGAGTACATCCTGTCTCAGCCTGATGGTACGTGACCTTTTCTACTCAGCCATCAAGATAGTTAGCTAATGTGGTCACAGCTCACTAAACGATCCGAGGGGATACCGGAAGGATAGAGTCAAAAAAAGAGGAATTTTTGGCGTGGATATAGGCGAAATGCTAGAGCTGGAGTGTCATATCGCCCCTGGCGCTGCCTTGTACGCTTAATTCATGCCGGGGTTTCTCCCCATTATTATCATGTACATCATCTGCGAACATGGAGCTTTGATAAATGTTGGATCTACGCCTCCTTTTCTCGACAGTTTTTTTTTTTAAAGATAATGCGGAATTTAAACTACTTCGATACTGACTTGAATTATGCTGGAGCGTCATTTAGCATAGCTCCTTGCCCACATTGTGTTGTCACTAGGAAGGCAGCTGGTGATCCCGTTCCACGTAGGATATCATCGTCATCTAGCAAGCTTTGACCACACCGTGATTCTCTATATTCTCCCTTTGAGAGTCGATGTTTATCCTGAGGATGCTACTACGCGCGAATTTGATTACGTGTCTATGGCGGAAGGACAACTCCGGAGCTGTCTACATAGATCTCGATGCTAAGGTGCTAATGCGTACGGAGACGGCTATCACCTTTCCCGGAAGGCCTAAATATATGCGAACACCTCCGCCGAGAGAGGAAGCTATAGCTGACTATAATAGAATATTCTTCCCTGATAGCTGGTGTTGTGACGCTACGCAGGTCCTTGCAAGCGTGGTCGGCCCCCCATGGCGGGCGCCAAGACCTCTGTTTTAGCGAGCCGCAGCGGCGCAGCGACAATGTCCGTAACGAGCACGAGGTCTCACGTCGCCTGTGACAGCTGGACTCTCTGAATTGTGTATAGACTCTGGAAAAGCGATACTTCCCGTGGAGTGTGAGGCCCAAGGCAATTCCTCCGCTCCGATTGTCCCCCATCGGCTTCCCCTGACGTGCTCCATCCAAAACAGACTTCCCGTGCGAATCGCGAACCTCTGCCCCCGAGTCCCATGCTGCAAGCACCTCTGTCAATCGACTCCTGAACTTCCCCGCACTCCCATCACTAGACAATCACTAGACAATCCCACCAGATAGCTAGCTTCCTCCATGGCCTCAGCCGGTGGCCTGACGCGCCGAAGAGGAGGCGGTCGAGTCGCTGGCACAGACGACAATGAAGGCAGCCGAGTGTCGTCCCCCACGCCCAGGAATGGAGCCCCGGACGCATCGTTCAGCGAAGAGAATGGCCATAAGATTGCCTATGATCCAAGAGACCTTAGTGAGAGCGAGGAAAGAAGCAAGCAGCCCAAGCTGACTCTCATGGAGGAGGTGCTGCTACTTGGACTGAAAGACAAGCAGGTACTTTCATTCTCTCATTGTATCTACCTCGTGGCTAAACATGATCTTCGGGACTGATGAATATATTCCTCTCTCTAGGGCTACTTGTCGTTCTGGAATGAGAATATTTCCTACGCACTGCGAGGATGCATTGTGCTCGAGCTGGCCTTCCGTGGTCGGATAAGCATGCAGAAAGATGCCTCCCGACGACGCTTTCCTCTGGCTGATCGCTTAATCGAGGTTGTTGATGATACGTTGACAGGAGAAGTCTTGCTGGACGAGGCGCTGAAGATGATGAAGTCGAGCGAGAAGATGAGCGTCAGCTCCTGGATTGATCTGATGAGCGGTACGCATTTACCAGGAGAGCGAGGGGCCCTTTTGATGCCAGGCGTATAACTGATGCAATACTATTTCTAGGTGAGACATGGAACTTGATGAAGATTGGTTACCAACTGAAGCAAGTGCGTGAACGTCTTGCTAAGGGCCTTGTCGACAAGGGCATCTTGCGCACGGAGAAGCGTAACTTCCTCCTATTCGACATGGCTACACACCCCGTTGCCGACGGTGGTGCTAAGGAGGAGCTTCATCGACGTGTGCGTAATGTCTGCAGTAACCGCACTGTCATCCTTCCTCCCAGTCCCTGGCTTCCAGAAGATGCCGAGTTCAGATACCTTCGGACAATCACCATGGTATGCGCCGCGTACGCGGCTAACGTCCTCGAGAATGCGCTGGTGACGATGAGTCATGAGGCTCGTGAGAGAGCATTTGCGCAGGTAGATGAGCTATTAGCGGAATACTCTCAGTGGCCATTTGCGCGGAGAAATGGTGGTTCGCAGGGTATTGGCGCCAACCTGGCACAGGCTATCAACGAAGAGGTCAACAAGGCGAAGGACAGGGAACTTCAACTCGAGGTATGTTATTTGTTGAGATTAGCAGAAGATTCTTACTATCTCTACACTATTAGGCGGAGAGGCTATTGCTGAGTACTGACTTCCACAGATCGTCGCGGCTTGCTTGAGCGTTTTCACCCGTCTTGATTCCCTCTTATAAGTGGCGTCTCCTGTCCTATTTCCGGCACGTTGATCACCACTCTTTAATCCAGCTCGCCGGACATCAATGAGGATTGCGGTTGCTTCCTATAATATAGCCGATGGCTGATGGATCGGAACCTGGCCGAGGATTCCTCGTTGCTTGAGAACACCGTCCATAAAATCAGCATGATGTGATATTGACTTGGTTTACTTTTCTCCTGACTCTTTCATCCCTAATACCATCTGCCCAGTACCAATTCCGTCTAAAAGCTTCAGGTGTGCAATATAGAGCGTTATGGTTACACAAGAGATTCCAAACCCGGCATGAACGCGTGGACATGAACGATCGACTCCACTTTTCTTACTCTTGTGGTCTTGATCGAATGAGATCGCATACTTCCTACCGAATACATCTTTGAACCTGAGCATTCGTTGACCAGGGGAAGAAAGATGATGCGGTGCATCTTCTTTCGCCTACTATTCCTTCCAGTCCACGCCTTCTTCCTGGATCCTGGTGGAATCCTTCGACCCTGCCTCTTCATTACATCTTCTGTGAGAGGTCTCTGTTGTGTTTGTCTGGGCCTTGGTTGTTGCATGTTTGCCCTTTTTTACGCGAAACAATGTTCTTTGTTCACTTTCTTTCTCAACATTGTTTTAATTTACTCTATCAGATCAGCTCCGCAGAAAAGAAATGAGAAAAAGTTTTTGAAAATTTTTCTTTTCTTCGTTGCTTGACTAGGTGTGGTTCTGTTAACGAAGAGTCTAAGCGTAGAAGGGATGCGCGCTGAATTCAATTAATGTGAGTGTAGGATGAAGAGAGAATGGGGGCATGTGATGATTATTTACATCCAAAAATATCAGTCCCAACGGCATATGTTGTCAAATCCTACAACTATGCGATGTCGTCAAGAAAGTAAAGTCGTCACAGACGCATCTTGAGAACAACTATTCGAAATTCGCTCTTAATACCACTCTCCCTCTTCGTGTCTTTTCTCCTACCCTGGCCATCGCTGTTTTTCCATCGCACAAGTCAATCTCCTTATCGACCTCTCCCCTCAGCTCTCCCTTCTCCACCAACTCCTTGATCTGTTCCAATGCTTTCTCATCCGACTCCACAGAAAGGAATTTACTCCTCGGACCACATTTCCCCATCACCTCTTTCATAATTGCCTCTGGGGCTGGGTTCGAGAAACTCATAACCACACCATTATCTCTAACGACAGCCGCCGGGTGCAATTTCTTCAGCGTCTCCCACCCGCCAACGCAGTCGAGGACAATATCGACTGGCGCCCATCCATGCGACCGGAATGACTCCGCAATATCAGGATTGTCGACAGCAGCATCAGCCCCTAGATTGGGTCGCAGCGCCTCTGCCTCACGGACTGACGCGCAGGCCGCGCATATCCAGACACCCTCCGGAAACAACGAGCGTGAACGAAGCAGCTGGAACGCTTGCATCCCAACGTAGTGATCCCACGCCGCCGTTATAAGGACCCGTAGTGGTTTATCCCTCTTAGCTCTGCTCGTCTTGTCTGGTTCTACCCCTCCATGTCGGAACAGAGCCTCCCAGGCTGTAAGAGTCGGTAATGGAATCGTCGCGGCCTCTGCGGCAGTAATGTTCTTCGGCTTAAACGCCAGCTCGTTCTCCGTCACCAGTACATAATCCGCCGCAGCACCATTCTGCGCCGCGATATCCGTTATCACGCCCATGACCTGATCTCCAATCTTGAATGTCGGCCCGTCCTGCTTCAATTCATCCTCAATCGGTGTGCTGATGACAGTACCGCAGAAGTCGCGCGCAATAATTGCCTCCCTCTTCGCTGCCGCATCGAGAGTGCTTTGCCATGCGAGTTCATCTGGTGAGAGTGCGGCTGTTTGTACTTTGATCAAATATTGCGTCGGATCTGGATTCGGTACAGGGAAATTGGTCTTGTAGATCAATCTGTCCGGACCAGGAGGAGCGGCCTTGTCGTATGGGCCTGGAGGGAGATAGAGAGCTTGCATGAATTCCGGAATGTAGGTTTCTTCGTCCATATTTGCAGATTCGGGTTTTGCTTGCGGACTCATCTTGGTGTGTGGTGATATGTTGGTCATTTTGAAAATTCTCAAATGAGATTTAGGGTCAAATGGTTGAAATATTACGATGAGATTGTTCTGGCTGACGTCCCAAACTCACGTCATAGGCATTGCGCTATAAAGTAGAAAAGTTGTTAGAAATCAATCCTGTGGATCTGGATCGATTGGAAGTATATAAGATGGATTGATCAAAACAAGCGACCACTATTAATGGTGATAAGTACAAATAAGATAAAGGAAATACTAAAATTTGCGGAGTCGCAATGTACATAGATCATACGGTACTTGACGCCGTGACTTGAACACATGCTTTCCCCGGATTTCCTAACATTGACGTAGTCCGAGAGCTAGATTAGATCAGCACCCCGCATCAGAAAATGTTCGAGTCCGGGTGCAAAAATAAAATAAAATAATAAGATCAAAGAAGTGGAGACAAGTTCGAAGACGAAAATAGAAGGATTGATGATGCACAAAACCTCCTGAATCACATTGTGATTGTGTCGTGTTGTGCGGCGGACAATACATGCTCGGAAAAAAAAAGATGATCGATGCGCCTCTCTCATGATGTACATGAATCCAGAATACAAGTGGCATAACGAATTGCTCCACGAATCTTTTCGTGACCTATCGAAATGTTGGCTTCCGCGGTACTCATAGAGATCGTCTTCTTGAGACTGTCTTCTCCTCAGGTTCCACGTTCACTTTGAGCTTGCCAACATGCTCATACAGTTCCTCTGGATTCTCGAAGACCTTCCAGACATTCTCTGGTACGCCCTTAAACGCATCCTGGAACCTCCCGTCTGAGTTTTTCTGTTCCATGTGGGGAATGTCTGTGACTTTCCTGATAAAGATAGCCTGGATCCAGCCCGGATACTTTTTATAGATTTCCGCGTAAGCTTCAGGATCGGTCTGCGTGGAATCCCCGACGCATAGGATCCTTCGCTTTGGGAACCACTGGTGGATTTTGATCATTTGATCCACTTTGTAGTTTTGTGTGCCCTGTGAAAAAGAATTCAAGAGCGCTCCCAGATCCATCCATGAGAAATCACGGAGCATGATGGTGCCAGGGCTGTAGTGAGATCGCAGGAACTGACGCAGAAAAGGATATAGATTGTACGGAGAAGCTGACAGGTAGAACCATGTCGGTACGAGGTGGTTCTGGACATGGGAGTAAAATTGAGGCATTCCACCAATCGGTCTGGGTTCCTCAGCGAAAGTCGTGCGTAGGATTCCAGTGGGTTCGGATGTTTGCGTGTACTTAATCGTGTCGTCGATATCTGAGATGACGAGCCAGCCTTCGGGACCCGCAAAAATGGTCTCCATGCAGACCTTGTCATTCCAGCCCTTTGCGTACGGTTTTATCACCGTCCCATTCTCAGCGTTATAACCACCGATACGTACATCCTTGCTGGTGATCCCGTTATCGTTTGTTGGACCTAATTTGCGCCGTCGTTTCTCGCCGTTGGGAATCGGTATTTCGAGAGTTATAGATCGGGCGGGCGCGATTCTATCCAAAAAGGGCTGTAATCGCTGCTCGATTCGCTTCTTAACTTTTTCGTCTTGGCCCCATTCGCCATCAAGACCTATTGCGTCTGCCAGTGACGCAACGAATCTACCAATGTCATTTCGCTCACCAGCGACGAAAACGCATGCGACTACTTCAGCCCCCCATGATTTCGTCCTTTTCGCACCTTTGCGCACGGACCGATACGCTGTATTGTCAAGCAACCAGAGGATGTTTTGACGGGGATTCGCTTTCTGCACCAAAGGATTCCGCGGTCCAAGCACGGACGATACGAAACTTATGATGTTCGTGCTTGGGAAATACCATCTTCGCGGCAGTTTCTTTTCAGTACTGGGCAATTTGGCAATCTCCCGCTGTTGACGCTTTTCCGGTGTTTCCTGCTCCTTTTTTCGGAGTACGTTGGCCATTATGCCGACTGCTATTAATATTTTGTTATGGTATTGATATCTTGCTGGGTTTAGATGCCAAGGAGCGAACGGGAGTTCGTGCAGCAACCGTGGTTCACAATCGGGCGGAGCTATCCCTCAGGGGTAAAAAGAGATTGATCAATGCGGGGCGACTCAGGAACATGGGCAGAGAGAATGGCGAGAACGTTCCGCTTTAAAGCTTGCCTCCGAAGCGACCGCCATTCTCTGAGACAGTGCTCGTCTAGTCATCATTTGCACGAGTCAGACTGTCTATGCGAGCCTTTGGCGGGGATGTTGAGTTTGTTGGAGTGAGATGGCGCTGCTTGGCCCGGCCTAGAGTCTTCAGCTACCCGGATAGTGTCCGATAGTGTTCTATCTATGGCACACGAAGCCGACCACCCCGATGTCAGCCTTATGCTTCTCGTGATCTTAAAAGGGCGTCAGTTGGACGTCTCAGCTGTTGGGACACAGCACCCCAGTCTAAGCGCTTACACGAATAATAATAACAGGCAACTAGGCGTGCTTGTATGGTTTCTTGAGGCGTCAAGCTGAAAGAAATCCTCTTGAGAGCTGGAGCCGAAAATCTGAGGGAAGTTCAACAAGCCCTAGCCAGATGGCGATCATGAGCCTCCACAGGGCCGTTGCACAAAGAACTAGTAAGTTGTCAACATCTACCCACGTTCACCGCTGATAAGACTGAAATATTGGGAATACTGACTGAATGACTTGCCGCAGGTTGGGAAGGGCCTATGTCTCCGACCGTGAGGACAGCGATATCGTCACCCCGATCTCCCACGTTCTCTACATCAAGTGATGGCAGTTGGGACTTCGTATACGACGCGACGCAGAATCAATCAGACAATGATTCGAAGCATGCGTCAGAGGTATGTTGATTTTGAGAGCCTCATAGTTTATCTTCCACTTTATTTTCTGTCCGTGCACACGTTTTCCCCTACCCCCAAGTACAGCACACGTGCCTTGAAGCGCTTTCAAGGGAGAAAGTACGGACGCCCTGCACGCGCCAACTGCATATTCGTTCAGAGACAGGTCCACATGGTCTCGGAAAGATGCTGGCTTTGTTTTAACCTCTTCTTCTATCCCTTGATGATCACCATGCCTGCAGTGGCCACATCTGCGGAGGTGTCCTGCGGGATAACTGTGATCCCGCGGTGTCAGATTGTACTGTACTTACAGCATCCCTTGAGAATTCCTCAGGTCCTCAATCCTGAGAGTTACAAGAGACACAGAGAATTCTCCCTCGATGCCGGTGCTATAGCATGTTAATCCTACAATTTTGCCCCTTGGTATGGACATCATTGTCCTTCTTTATATGCTACAAGCAAGCCGTGAATCATATTTTAACCATGGAATCGTTTCTTATTCTACCCTGTTTGCTAGACATCTAACGTTCACGATCATCTATTCGCTCGCACTTCCATCATCTTCTCACCGCTATTATGGACTTCTGGACTGACATCTATCCTCTGGCGGTAAAGGCCACTACTTCTTCCAGGCCCTCTTCAAGAGCATCGACTATAAGACCTAGTTCCGCCTCTCCGAGCTATACCCATGCCAATCCTTTCATCGACAGCACATCCGCCCACTCATTGACACATCCATGCTCGACGCATTCCTTAGCGGCTTGTGCCCGGTGCAAGCCAGTCGATATTCCCACAATTGAGAGGACTCTTGTACCATTTGGTTCATATGAACCCCCTCATGAGGACAATCATGACCGCATTCATGACAGACCCCGAGATACCGGTCTTTCTAAATCAACAACGGCGTCACGTCTTCTCCAGAAGTGGGGCACATTCAAAACATGAGGTTGAAACGATTCTTCGACCGCTACTCTGCCACATTTTTTCCATCTTCAATCCTCGCGTGATCCCAAAATAATGGGCATACGTTGAGGAACAACAAATACTCTGTTTGCGGAACATGCTAGCCACAATACGGACTGGCCCCTAGAAAGCATATCCCGCAATGGGGATATATTATAGACTATACTCAACATCCTCTTGCTATAGAACGCGATGTTTTCACGAGACGACTTCTCGACAGGATCATGATGTCCCGATATCCAAGGGAAAGGAATAATGAATAATGTACTATATATAACCGCAGAATTACTGCACTTAATGATAATAACAAATATTAATATTAACTTTATCGACCATGTTCCAGACTGTTGAATTGCAAGCTTCCGTGAAAGATTACCTTTTTGACGATCTTTCTTTACTTACAATTAATGGCATCTAGGTTAGTAGATTCTCTGATTATTACCACCGAGAACAAAAACTTACCTCTGAAATTGCTAAATTAGAGATACGATATAGTTCTATCAGAATAAAAGTTTTAAGAAAAATATAAACATAAAGCAAATATTAATGGAAACGCGTGGTCACGTGTAGTGGCACCAGTCCCCGTTAATGAATAACCGACGACGCGTTCCACTTACGCAGTTAATGTATTGTGATCTCCAGACTCAACATATGGCGATGCGGCAAAGGCTATTTTCTTTTGAATACCAAGTCCTGCAATACCGTTGAATCCTCTGTAGAACCGATGAAACGTGATTCAATTGCTGCGGGCGATCAGAGCAATTCGGCCCCCAGATATCTCTGGCTGATGACGATGAGCTTTTCCAGAGTAACCACCGTTTAATCGAGCTTATAAAGGTTCTACCTTCCATATACATGCTCGGAAAAAAGTGTCCAAAATTTAGACGGCCATGTCTGGTCGACGACAGCGAATTACTGGCCAAACATATGCGGAGAGACTGCTGGCGCCGCCGGTCAGCTTCTCAAATGGGCCATCATGGGTTCATGAATCGCCATATCTCTATAAGGACTTCGAAGAAAAGCCTCAGTTTGGGGCGTCACGGCTCAAGGAACTAGCTATGAAACGCACCTTGTCTGATCAACGCAGTCTCGTAGCTGAACTGTTTGCGAACGTGCCGTGGGATATTGCAAATGAGATGTGGGAATGCCTAGGGAAAAGGTATTTGTCCATCTTACCCACAAATAGACCTGTTTGACAATTCTCACCGTTTCCAGCGGAAAGCAGACTATGTATATGTGGAAAGTGTTCGCGACCGCGTATCCGAATGAATTCAGAGAGATCTCACAATACCGATCTATGAAGATGGGTTTCCCAATGATGTCAGTACAAGATTATCTCGGACTGGTGAACGATGATTGTGTGAACTGGGGAGTAAATCTATTTCTCTCCACTATATACGCTCGCACACCGGACCTTGTGGGAATCTCTCATATCAAGAACCTTGTCGCTTTGGATATATTTACTCCGCTTCATCCTTCGCTAGACTCACTAGAAGAATCAGGCGCAAGTGTGACTCTGAATGACAGAATCATTAGAACTTGGTGTGAGCTCTCACAGAGCTCTGGTGCTTTCAAATATCTCAGGGTTCTTAGGCTCTGTCATCAGAATGATCTCTCGAGATGTCTTTTTGAGTATATCGCGGCTTTCCCCTGCCTTGATATGCTTATTGTCCAGGATTGCAAAGATCTCACGACCGAGTCGTCCAAGGCTCTTTCAGAGCGGTATGGTTGGAGAACCTGGACTGGAGGCCAAAACCTGCTTATCAATCACCAGGAGAGTGGTATGGAGTATTCCGACGACATATACCAATGTTATAAAACAACGTTGGCTCTAGACGGTAAACGGAAAGACAAGAAGTCTGTCTTGGATCATGACACTCCCATCCTCGATTTTGAAATTGGGATCAAGCGAAAGTCAAATAAAAGCCAACCTATTGTATTCTTGAGAAGAGAGGAAGATCAGCCTCACATCGCAGAGACAGTCTTGAGAAAGAGGAAATTGGCTGGTTCAGAACGAGGGGCTGCACAAAGCAGTACGAAGGCCCGTAAGCCAGTCATGAAGGAACGAGGGAAAAAGGATATAACTGGTATGCTGGCAGAATTCTTATGATATTTTTTTGGCGAATCAATTTGTCGCATTTTGGGTAGGAAAGTATAGTAGTAAGATTTAGCTGTATGATTTATTCCTTGAAGATTAGAATCCGGAGGAAATTCCACCTATGTTTAGTCTCAATTCGGGTAGATCGACTGTAAATAATCTGGATGACAGAAGACGGCTTTGACAGCTCATATGTTGTTGAGTTCTCGGCGCTGACAGAATGGGCATGCTCGTATGACGCGCGACCTTTCAATAGATGCAATCACACTAGCCACCTGATCTAGGGGCAAACAGTTTGTATAACGCGCAGTTATGTCATTTTACTTGTTTAGTTAGCATAGATATTGCACAGCCTTCTGTTATCTTGGAGCCAATGATCTGTCGAGAAAGTCGAGTTTTGTGCAGTAAACAAGTTTCGCTGGTTTTTCTCTGCAGAACGCATGTCCAATAGGAGACAAGTAAATGGGTATTAGAGATTCGCAGTTCTATTTACATGCCTGTAGAATTTCTTAGAGTAAAAATGTCCCCGATAACCTAAAAGGATGTCACAATCAGCAGACCGTTTTCACTTTTGACAGCATGATCGCACGGGACGAGCCGACGGGGCGCGTCTGACGAGTTTTAAAAGTCCCGCAAAGACATCACTTTCTCCCATCACCCCCGCAAAACGACTCCAGATTTGCACCGCCACAAAGTGACCGTGCTGACTCCAGCTTCAGTTCAAGCAAAGAGAGAAAAGAAAAGAAATAGTGTGTTTTCTAGCTTGCAGCAACTTATCCATTCTTCATATTCTTGAATCCTTTTACTATTCCCCGCGATTAGGCAGTGTCGTCACTGCGCGTCCCGCTCGAAATGGCGGATCGGCGACCTGAGGGCTGGAAAGACCCCTCGAATGAATCTGCCATCGCGTCTCCACGATCAAGCATGGATTTTCACCCTGCTGCTGTTGCTCGCAGTCCTCCAATCCGTTCAAACGATATCAACATTTCCTCCGCAAACCGTCGGAGTTTCCACGAAGCGCTGCGCACCGTGCCTCAGTCTCCCCGCGCCCGACGACAGCCGTCTTTGACACAGGCCGCTATTCAAAGTCTTATCGACAACCCTCCTGTCCCAAACTCTGCAGATCCAGCTTTTGCCGGTCGCGACTGGAGACAGATCACAATCGGGGAGCTGGTTAGCCCTGATGACCTCAGATTCGTGCAGCTAGATACAGATATCGAGGAGGCCACCAACGTATGATAGCCGCGGTTAGAGTTTGCTTTACGAAAGTGCGCTAATTTTACCTACAGCTCTTGATACATTCTAGTACAGCGGTTCTTTTGATACGAGAGACTGCTCAATCTACGTCTGCCGTGAATACGTTTGATTATACGGACCTCAACGCGTACCTATTACTCGTGGTGGGATTAGCACAACCAGATCCGGAGAATGTCGAGCTCTTTCAGCAATTGGCGACTAAGGCTAGAGAAGGCAAGAAGATTCCGCTGAAGGATGTCAAGGCGATGGGTCGTAAGGACCCGCTGGTGACGCTGCCAGCGTCCGCCAGCTTGATGACGGTGGTCGAGACATTCGGAGGCGGCGTGCACCGGGTGGTGGTGGTCAAGGAAAACGGCACGGAGGTCGTGGGAATTTTTAGCCAGTTCCGACTGGTCAAATTCCTCTGGGAAAATGGAAAGAGTTTTCCTGTCATCAATGAATTGTATCCTCAATATCTGAAAGATCTGAAGATCGGATCTCAAAATGTTATCTCCATCAAGTGGGTCTATTCCTTATCGCAGATGATGCATATGCTGATATCAGTACAGTGGAGATAGGCCACTCTATGAGGCCCTTAGGCTCATGGACCAAGAAGGAATCACTTCTGTTGCTGTCGTCGATAGCCTTTCTAATGTTGTTGGCAATATCTCGACAGTAGATGTCAAGGTAAGGTCCGAACTCTATTACAAAAAACCCTCGTGCTTGTCTAACAGCGGAAATCAGCTCCTAACCAAGTCGAGCTCTCTACCATTGCTTCACAGCACTTGCATCCACTTCATCTCTGTGATCCTATCGACACGTGGCCTGGATGAGGGCAAGGATTCGTTTCCGGTCTTCCATGTAAATCCCGGGTCGACTCTTGCTCATACTGTCGCTAAGATGATGGCTACTCGGTCCCATCGGTAATTCCCCGCGACTGACTCAATACCATTGTGAAAGTCTAACAGTTGATTGCGACAGTTTGTGGGTTACTGACCCACAGTCTCCTTCATCTTCTGGGCCTCCGACACCCTCTCATTCCTCCGGTCATGTCCCTCTGAATACACAGGCAAATCTTGCCCCGGCTCATACATCACACACCCCTCCATTATCATCTCCCGGTTCACCTCTTCCGGTTAGCAATCAGTCAACACCAGCACCAAACTATACCAATCCCTATCTACCCACTCCTCCGCAGCCTTACGCAGCGGCACCGACTCTAGCTGGCACTTCTCCTTCTGGCGTGCCACAGGTGATGGCCCCTTCGATCCCGGCATCTTCGCTGCCAGGAGCCCGACTTTCAGGCCGCTTGGTGGGAGTTGTCAGCTTGACGGATGTGCTCAACCTATACGCTCGCGCTAGCGGTTTAAGGCCCGCAGATCCTGCAGAAACCCGGAGCCGTCGGAGGCGAAGCAGTAGCTCTAGCGTCAATGTACGAAAAAGCGGCGATATTGGTCGAGAACTCTGGGGTCGTGGTGGGCCATGAGCATCACATGCATAGCTATCGATGAAATGTCTGTGAATAGCTGGACTCTGCCAAGTCATGTACAAAATGCGCCAAACAAATCTTTGCAGCAGCATGAGTCGGTTGGAGCATGTTCATTACGTTTCTGAAGAATTGCGCGGCCGGTTAGCGCACGCTTGACCTCCACCTGTTATCGTTATCATCACAGCCGCATGAAGACCTATCTTTCTATTCTTGTTCCCTCATTGGCTCTTTTTTTTTCGGATTGGAAGGCCTCGTCGTCCGGTGATGACTGATTTTCTTCCCCCCCTGCAACCTTACTCATGAATTCATGTTATTAGACAATCAATGCAAGGGTCGAGACTTAGTTCTCACGTCTGTTATCACCCTCAACGTATGATGTGATAACCAATCGCGATGTCGAATGTAGTCTCTCTGTCAGATTATGCAAACGACAGCGTCAGGGTGGCTTGGCCTAGCCATCTTTTGCTTTCTTGCTATTATGGCTTGATTGATGCCTCAATATCTTTCTATTCGAGGATAATGAAGCCACGAAATTTGGAATACTACTTCTTACTACAGTACAGGACGGGGAAGAACCGAGGAAAGCCGTGTGCCCGACCGTGCCACTTTTTCTTACGACATCCCGAAAGCATATTGTGAGTTTGGCTGAGAGAGCTACGGTATCTGTTAACCAAGTTTGTTGGTAGTCTCTCTCGCTTCGCCTCGACTCGACAGTAGCTAGTATCATGTCCCCTCACAGCCTCATTATAGCGCGCACGTTCTATCTTATCGATAAGAGAAGAGAACTCCACTCAAGGTTGCGTGCTGGTTCTAAATGGATAAGGCGGCCACATCCGCCATGTTACCTCGGAATCACTCACGAAGCACAAAAAAATCGCCGGATTTGGTAAATGTACCATCCTCCTGCACTCAGAAGAACTCCACTTGATTCGCTAAAAACACTATGGAGAAAACTTCCCTTATGTGCCGTCGTGGCTTGCTTTTCCAGCGTACTAAGTTCTCTTTCTAAGTAGCTTACCAGCAATTGTCACACTGCCTAATATCGCCTGAAAAGCATGTGCACTTCAGCTGAGACGAACGTGTCAGCTTCGAGCAGCGATATTTGGTAGACACTTATTATCTCGACTATCTATCCTCCCCATTGGGGAACCAGCACAAAGGGAATCGATTAGACTTTCAGGCGCACGAAGCGGGGGTACGTTTAGGAACAAGCTGATGTGACAGATCTGTCAAAAATCTCGATGCTATTAGTTCAATCTAGTTACTCTAGAGAGGTGATGGGGACCTTGGATATTATCATTGCCTCCCCCTTGTCTTGTTCGTAACCTTGTTATGTATAGTGCTTAAGCTGATAAGGGAAGCGGGGAACCAGGGAAACAGGGAGTTTAAACGAGGATGCCCGCATGTAAGCGCGATTACGTCGGATCATGGGATTCGACATGAGATCTAGTCCTCCCCCTGCGCGTAGCTGGCTGATCCATTCAGGTTAGGTGATTGGTCCTTATGGTCCATCCACTCTGGCGAGACGTTGCTCTGACATTATTCGTGCTACAGAAAATATCACAATCACTGCGTCTTCAGGCATCTAAATCAGAAACGCCATAACACATTCGTGATTATTTTTTCCGAAAAGAAAAAGTTCAAGTAGGCGATAAACTTCGTGATCCGACAAACTAACCGTACTTCTCACTTCTCCACAAAAAGTCCGTCACAAGATCACATCTTGAGTTTTCATGCTCGTGCTCATGTATACACTTGTGCTCAGACCTCCTCTGACGTCGCCTTGCATTGCGATCCCGATCGTCCGGGACACCAGTAACGGCGAGACTAACCTCTGCATGCCTTTCAACTACAAGTCACTGCTGTCTATATAGGTTTCCAAAACTACGAGCAGGTGCGATTGACCTTTCGTCGAGCGGACAGGTAACGAAGCCTACGTGCATCTTCAATGGAGATGACAAGATAAGCCACTGAGCTCAGTAGTCGAGTCGATCACGGAATTGCTCGGTGGTGACAATTAGCCTTTCGACGGGCCCAGCAGCGGGAAGTTTGGGTTGACCCCAGATTTCAGTGTAAGTTCTATCGCTACCGACATGACCAATGGAGGAAAGCGGAGTTTCTCCCGTAAGCCCTTAACCTAGAACACAGCACGATCTCTGGTCACTTCTACGGTTCCATGCGGAAGCGAGAGGAGTGAGTTTCGTGCGGGATAGATATCTATCATATTCGCATTAGATTCGAGACATTGTGGATTTTCGTCGGGTCTGGATACATTTTTAATTTTGGGGGCTGATTTCGGGATACAACGTACGATATTGTGCTTTTCCTGTGGGATGTGATCAAGGTGACGAAATGGGGGAACTTCCTGGTTTTTATTTTTTTGAGTTTGCTCCAGATTTGATAAGCACGATATGATAGTCAGCGAAACCAGCCGGGTGGATTTCATAATCCGGGATTGCCCTTTTGGGGACTTCCCACTGTGCTCTACGGTGGACGGGATAGTATCACGGTACGTTCTTCCGTTGTAGATCAGCAAGAAAGGAAGGAATTGCGACGCAGTAGTATGGATAAAGTTCGTTTTTCTTTCTCTAATTAGTAATTCAGCCTGTTACGTTTCATGCTACACGTGTACTTCCACGCAGGTGCCGGTAAGCAGCCACATTCGCCACCGCAGAATGCCATAACTAGTATATCAAGTACGCGAATACGAAGCTGCAATGCAAACCATTCAAAAAGCATTTATGAAAATGATCCATACGATGAAGTTAGAAATTCCAGTTGAAGAGAGGGTAGAAAAAAGAGAGCAAAAGAAAAAAAATTTTTTTTCTGAGGTTAGTCCAAAAAATGATTCTAGACCCCTACAATCTCATCCTCAATCGCTGAACGCAGCAACATTCCAACGATCCAGGATATCGGAAATGCAACACCATGCAGGTACATGCAACGTTTCATCTTCCATGACCATGTTTGTACCTTACATTAAATCACATTCCATGTTGAAACAATTTCAGCGGTTCTGAAACACTTATTTCCTAGGATCTGGGATGTGAGGAGATAACTTGGTACAAAGTATCTGTCTATGTGTAGATTGGTACCAACTCTATCACCGGATCGGGGGTACGCAAGAAAACTGGTTACTACCAAGTTCAAGTTCAATTCAAATCCAAATTCACCAGCTGCCAAATTTTTCCCCCTCTCTACACGCAGTGTTATAGCAAACTGCTAAAGAAAACACTCACATCGCAAAGTCCCTTCATACTCCACACCAGACAGTCGGGGATCCCCTCGCCCCCAACCTTACCCACCTTAAAATAAAGTTATCTCCATCCTCGCACAAGTATGCCCCAAATCCGGACGAAGTGGAGTCGAGCTCCACATCTGGCTCGTGCGCGGAAAAGACAAATAAGGAACCGAACCCATCCTCTCCAATAAGACAGCCAAACCCTACAAAGTGGAGTGGAGACCAGCTCCGTATGTTTGCAGGGGTATGCGCCGGGTATTTCTGCCCTGCTGCGGCTACTTCCCCGTTTCCGTCGATCACTAACGAATATGCTCCTCCCGATACGTGACAGTATCCCGTTTTCAGATGGATAGATTAAGTGTGTATGGAATGTGAGATGGGACGGCATTTGCATGAGCTTGTTTGTAGAACGAGGG
>JAPVCE010000029.1:3151786-3274401 GCA_029606265.1 Paecilomyces dactylethromorphus | reverse complement strand
TTTTTTTTTTTTTTTGAGAAGGATGAAGCCGGAGAAAGTACAGTTGGTAAGGATCGAGCGCGTGCTCTGTTCTTTGATATCCTATGTATCTAGAAGTCTCAAGATGTAGTGGATGCTGCCCTTATCGAAGAATATGGCCCCCATCTCTATAGTCCAGCACCGCAAACCCCCCCAAAAGCGGAAGACTGGGGAAAACAAATCGCTCTCAACCAGCCAATCTTAACCAACCAGTCTTATCCACAAGAAGGAGGAAAGGAAGCAGTGCGACTCGCTCCCTTCCTACCTCTCTGCCATAGGTCAAGTCAACAGATACGTGATTCCAACTCAGACATTCGCAACTAATACCGAGTTCTCCCCGCCTTATCTTAGTTGATGATAGGCCACGTCCCTCCAATCTAAATCGCAACCTCTTATTTCGTCTTTATCCCCTTATCTCTAACCCTCTCTATTCTTCTCAATACAGACCTCACATATTTTCACCCGGTTCTTGTCATCGGGATATAGTTCATTAATGTCTCCGAAGCTAAACTGAAACCCTAAGCCACCTTTCCTCCACCGTCCCCGCAGAAGATATACTCGCACCGCTACCTAACCTACACCAACTCTACCGAGTACACTAAAATCAAGCCCCCGCCCCAGCGACCTATGCCCAGACAGGAGCAAACTAAGCGACGAACCAATGGCAATCCAGTTAAGGTACGGGGAAAGTACGTACAAACTGCACGAGGCATAAGTTATGGAGACTGAAAAGTATGGATATGGAGAAACGGAGTTGACAAATTTCCAAAGTTAGATTTAATATGGAATAGTAATCTAGTATCCGCAACTTAACCGGGGAAGATCGGCAGTGCGGGTTGTTGCGGGAAGGGAAGGGAGGATGCATGCATATGCATATGCAATGCGTGGTTAACTTAAATCTCTCTCTTGGGTTTTTTTTGGGAGGGTATGTTACGGATTAGGGACTTGTAGAGAAATTGTGTGTCTCTTTTTCCTTTTACCCTTTTTTCCCCCTTTGACGCTTTTGTAGGTAGGAGATGAAGGTGGTGGTCTAGACCGGACGATGGCTGAATCCAGGAACATTCATCCACAAGGAAAAAGAATAGGTCGAGGCACTTGTTTAGTTATCACACACTAGCTATCTTTTCGTCTAGATGCGATTCATTCTCACAACTTTCACGTCCAACCCCCTCGCCCCCTTCCCCCTGCACGATCCGGGCGCTGCCGCTGGTACCTCACAACTCAAAAGCCTCTGGCGTGAAAAGAGACGAACAGGTGATCGTTGTGGTTCGCCATCGGCGACTACGAGACTTTAAGTCCCACAGCATCCAGTGCATCCACAGTGCGGTAATCTGTAATCAGATCCACTCTTCTCCATCTAGCCCTGTGAGAGATCATAATCGGTGGCGATTTGAAATGACAGAACTCAATTGTTTGGGGCCGTCAAGTACAGGACTAGCCAAATCCGGCGTCTTTCGCGGTCGTCTGTCCAGTGATTGTGACGGATGATCGAGGTGTGATTGGTCTAGACCTCCACTAATGGTGCTGGGGTGACGAAAGAAAGAAGAAAAAAAAGTAAGAGAAATGCATAGGCGATCTACCGCGAATAACTAGCAAAAACTATCACAGCCAATCCACGGGCAAGCGGCATGGCGTAGGGCTGAGCATCCCTGCAGCCACAGCGCTTGCCAGATAGACAGGTATCTTATCGATAGGGGCTTCTCGGCACCGAGCGACGATCTTGCTGGGCTGCTGGCCAAGTGGGACCCTGGCGTCTTGTAGTAGCAAGTCGGTTCTGGCCGACTGGCACTCGCCACGGCCAAATGTCGGTCTTCCCCATCAGACTGTCCTGTAGAGCCAACATCCCAGTTACTGTAACTAAAAAAAGACCAAGGAGTGAAAAGTATATTCAAAATAGTTCCATTCAGTATCAAGTCCCCTGGACTTGTAGCATTTAGCACGCTGGTACAGCAATTATCGACAATAACGAACGGAAAGGTGCCAAAGCCGATCCGTAGTCCCCGTATCTGACAGGCATAATACAGACAAGCGGCACAGAGGCTTAATATATCAGAGAGATGGGTATTGTTCCCAGATGACCAAGTTGACTGGAAAAAGCAAAAAAATAACTCCAACGCTGTAAGCCCGCCGTGTCATCATAATCACAGAAAGTAAAAGTACAATATATCATAATAAAACAGAATGATCCCGAAATAATAGCAAAACAGCAGTATTAGGCCGCAGCAGCAAAGTCCAGGTCTAAAGCGACCCAGTCATCAAAGGCAGAGCTTTCCAGTCCTAATCCGTCCTGATAGTGGGAACTGGTTCCCAGGCCCAGTGCGAACTGGTTGAAGTCGGCGAAATCCGGATCTAGTTCATTCGGCGACACCATAAGCGGTATCGTGGGTGCACTATCGTGAGTTACCATCTCCGGGGGAACGTTGTCGTCCCACGACGTATTGCTGGCAGAATTGAAGCTACCTGGAGATGGGCAGAGATCCGGAGTGCCCCAATTCTGAGCCACGAAGGTCTGCTGAGGGGCCGGCGGTAGCGGTTCCGACGGATGGCCGTTCTCCTCCTCTTCCTCCGCAACGGAGGGTTCAGACTGAGCACGGGGACTTGGTACATTGCCGCTGGGGGCAGGATTGCTTGGAGGAGCCAGCACAACTGGGCGTTCCGCCAGTAGTCGAGGCTCCGGAGCAGAAGCCAGTCGGGAACGGAATGATTGGGTGGGGGTGGAGGCCTCGGATGCAAGCGATTGCTGAAGCACCCTTCGTCGCCAGGAGTCGACGCTCTGGATGTCGTTTTGCTGAGGCGCCTGGTATCCCTGCTGCTGACGCCGGGGGAGAAGGTTGAAGGGTTGCTGTCCCCATGCGTTCTGCTGGGCGAGATACTGAGGGATTTGCGGAGAGGGAAAGCCATTCGAATAGCCACCGGGTGTCTGCACATAGGAACCTGGTGTTTGTACGTAGGGTGTTCCAGGTGTCTGAGGATAAGTCGTCGTCGGCGTACCGACGTGACTGCTACTAGCCATCATTGGGCTGGTCATTGGCTCAGCACTGACACCCTCTGAGAAGGAAGCGCGAGCTGAAGGGATCTCGATGCGGAGCTTCTTCACCCCATCTGCCGGAGCAGATATTGAATGGCGCGAGCGCGCACTATTGGCGCCCGCCGCAAATGCTGCAAGCAATTGACGTTGGAATTGCTCTTCGATCTGCATATTCTGAGCTTGGAGCATGCGAAGACGCTTCTCCTGGTACCGTTCGTCGACCTCTTCGTACATGGCCTCTTTCTCCACGATCTCCCTGGTGATGTAGAGAGCCTTTCCGGTGCGCTTCTTGTGCAGCATGGACGCCCGATGAGCGGACTCCAGACGGGCATCCAGACTACGGTCCTTCCGCCGTGATGCTGCCACAAAGGCTCTGGTTTCTTCGTTAGTATGCTACACTTCTACAACCGATCGAGATAGAAGGATGGCCTACCGCTCCTGGTTCTCCTCCCGGGACCGGGGGATGGACGAGAAGTCCGCATCGAGTTCTGGAGAGACGGACGCCATTTTTCCAGACATATTGTAGAATAGGCCCCTCAGAACCCGTCTGAGGCAAGATCTGTGGAGAACAGAACGACTGCTGGTTGACCTCGCGTCTCTGTTGACGATCTCACCCCCGGATCAGTTGATTTCAGTAGCAGGATGGTCTGACTTGTTTCTTCTGCTAAGTATATCTGAATGGGAGGCAGAGTGTTGTATTCGAATGAAAGAAATGATATAAATATAATATAATATATAAGTCCCAACGATGGACGGATTAGAATGGTAACGACCAGATCTGAAGCAGAGTCAGGCGACAGAGCCGGAGATCGCGAGGGGTTCATATACTCGATGGTAAGATGAGGGGGGCAAGGCAGACGAGCTCTCCCCATCGAGTAGTGGTATAGGCGGGGCCGCTCATGCTCACCACCGCCGCTGTCAGATCCAGAACCTCTTGCGCTTGTTCTCCATCGCAGGGACGACTGATCTCCGGTCGATAGCAGCAGGACGACCACGGATCCCCCGACCGCATCGAGTCTGGGTCGAAGATCCCATCCAAAACTTTCCCCTACGGCGAACCGTGGGACAACAGCCTCCGCGTCTGGCCGTGGGCCAGACTGACGACCACCATCCGTCTGGTCTGGAGGAGTGGAGCTCGTGTTCACCTGTGCCACTGCTGGTGCTGGGGACTGCTGGGGAGGATTTGATTTTCCCTGCGTGGAGCACTGCGCATTCAGTGTCTTTCCTGCGTGGTGATGATATGGGCAGCATGCTTTGGCACTAGGGCGGCGACAGGCAGGGTCAGCCTGGCTGGCCAGGCATCGAGGCATCCCGAAAAGAACATCGGAGGACAACGGCTTCAACGGCCAAGGTGCATGCGCTGCGCAACGTTTTCAACCAGGTTCATCCCCGAGGCAGAGGAATCTGACCAGCAGCCATGCTCTCCACCAGGCAGGATCTCTTCTCCGTGGCTGACCCGACCGCAGCGCTCAGATAGCGCGCGACTATCGCTGGCTACTAGCGTTGGGCAAACAACTTAGTGTGTTCCTCATAGTGTACTACGAAACATCCGCAGCACAGTCGTTTTGACAGCTGCAGCCCTCCGCCGCCATCGATGTAACCAGGATCCTCCCTCCCTGCCAGGACCCGCGGGAGCTGCAGCAGTTCCCGGACGGAGGAATCAGCGTTCGCGCGTCTGTGAGGCCCGTGAGGACGACCGCCAAGAGAGTTTGGGCCTATGAGAAGGAGGAGTGGGGGGACCGAGAGCGATGAAAGGAGACCAGAGCCCTTCGCATCGGTCCTCTCCACCGAGCAGATTCCAGAGGGTCCTCTGTTATAGAGTCGCACTCGAGCGTCCACGGGCCGGTCAAGTTCAATTTCAACCGTCACTCTCGACGCCTGGACGCCTCATCCTCCCGCGTGGACGAATCAGGACACGAGAGAATGCTGCTGCTGCTGTTTCTGGCAAGGGAAGGAGCCTCCCAGAAGTCACTGCTGGGAGGGGGAAGGAAGGGACCGCATCGCGCCGAGCCCGGAAGGAGCGACCGGGGGAGAGGAGCCACAGCGGGGGCAGCATTGACCACTGGCGCTCCTTCCCCAGGACGCGCCTGCCAGAGCTTGGCCCAAGTTTAACTCACGTGACTTTCCCGTTCTCCAATGCGCGAACCCACCGCATCGGGTTAAACAGGCGACGGAGCAAGCGCTCGGGCCCCGGACCGCCAATCCCGGTCGGTCAGTGCACGCTGATCGTCCGAGCCCTCTGCTTGGCCCTCCGGCCGAGACGCTCGCAGTCCAACGTACCTGCAGAGGCGCCGATGCGGCCTATCTATCATACAGCCATCGATGAGGGAAAAATAGAGCTTAATTCCACTAGCACTACCACCGCACGCATTCCGTGCCAGACGCGACCAGACTGGAACTGGTAAATGGAGGGGAAAAAAATATGACAAAAAGAAAAGGTAAAAAAAAAGCCAATCCCCCTCAAAAAAAGGGCACAGTTCCATCTCGCGTAGAGTATACCCCACTTGCAGACAATACAACCACCATCAAGGCCGTAAGACTTTCTTTGATCGACACAAACTCGACACGACACTCACGGAGTCACCGGCGACCAGCGACGTAGAGTATTGTTCAACAGGGATCATTCTAATTCGAGACTACTGACAAAGACCATTTCTAAGGATTACAATAAACTGTCGCGTGACGGATCCCTTGTCGTAGATTGGCCAGCAGGAGATCCAGTTGTGAAAGGGTCTCCGCTGTGATGAACTCCCCGTCCCAGGGCTCCATCGGCAGGAGAGAGCCAACTGGTCGTCTGGGTTTGCCACAGCCCCGACTGTCCAGACCGTGTCGTCTGTGATGGAGAATTGAGCCACGGTGAGGCGTCCGACAGGCCGAGCGCGCCCAGCTTTCCCCAGCCTAGATCTGCCTCTCGCCTACGGCATCCAGAAACAGAGCCATGAAAAGCCAGACGAATCACATCCAAGATCCAATCAGGGCGTGGCAATCCCCGTGGAAGCCACTGTGAGCCACCGCGAGCCACCGCCGTGATCCCCAGATCTTCGGCCGGGTCGTCTATCATATAGTGGCACCTTCCTGATCCGGTCCTGCCGAGGCATCCTGCTGTGGCTAGGATCCTCACCAAGTGCCACTCTGGAGATCTCTGCTGGGTGATCTACACTGCATACTATGTTGCATCAACGCCCGACAGACGCGATGGGCCCAGCTGGTCGGGAATTCCCGACAAGGTCTTTTTTTTCGCCTCGCCACGATGGGATCCAACACGGTGGATATCGACCTCAGATCTCTGGAGAACCCAGACTCCAGTTGCTGTCAGAACAATCAAAAAGCTTTTTTAACCTGTCTCCGCTGAACCGTATACAACGGCGCCTGGAACAAATCGATCGTCTCCTCGGCGACCTGGACCTGGTGTTGACCTAATTGATTCTGTAAAACGACCAAAAAGGAAGGTATCCATTGGTCCATTGGTCCTATCAAACGTCGGCCGAGACGTGCTTGGCAAAAAAATCCCAATAATAGCTGATCAATTAGTGTCTCCAGAGAAAACGTCAACAACATGGAAACAACATAGTTCTAGGTAAGACAACACGGACTCATATCGGGTCAAGTGACTCGATTGATGAAGCATGGTTGGTGATCTCAATTCAGAGGGACATACAACGGTCTCGCTTGCTAGAGCGACCAAAAAAAAGGAGGCAAAAATGAAGGGTCAGTCAACAACCAAGCGTACATGAATGGAACGATCTGAGAATTGATCCGGGAATAACGCGATCACTCAAGGCCCCGTGATGACATGCATACAAACCATCTCATGAGATGCCCAACGGCGGTACCATGCCCTGTTCTCCTTTGGCCTCCGTGCCGACCTTGTACGAGACCTTGAACCGGATCTTGACCGAGTTTCCCTTGCCTGCATCCACTCCATCGAGGAGCAGGTCCTGCTGCACGCCGTTCTGTTGAAGTGGGCCGATATCACGACCCGACTGAGGTCGCAGCTGCAGCTTGTATGCCTACAGATAGCGTTAGCTCCCACTGGCGCACCAAATACACACAAACATTAGTGGCGACATCTAACGCACCTTCTCCACTGCGACCTGGAAGTGTAGCTCCGTCAACGGTTGAGTCGTGGTATTTGAAAATAAGGCTACTACATGGATCTGCCGCGGGTGCCCAGGATTCCTGCGAGCGGCGAAGTCAATCCGCAACAAGGAGTTCAGCACCTGCACTTTGCTGGTAGTCGGCAGAGAGGTCTCCGGCAACGACGAAGCAAATGTCCACTCGTCATCTCCAGCGGCATTATTCGCTCCTGTGACCTGTTGGGAAGTGGGTTGAGACGATGGCTCTCCACCGATCAAGTCAAGTAATGACGACGACGCCTGGCCTGGAGATGGTTGAGCAAATTGGGACGGCTTGGAAAAGGGAGAAGAGACTCTTGGACTAGCTGAGACAAGGGCAGCAAATGGATCCGCCGGTGGTGGAGTGGCCGTTGGTTGCTGCTGTAGGACGAGAGGGGCAGGTGTTGAAGACTGGGAGACCGGCCGGGACGAATTTAGAGACGACAGGACATCGTAACTAGGCCTGAAAGGAGCAGTTTGCTGTGCAGAAGAACTTGATACTGTAGTAGCCGAACCTAGTGCGGGTGGGATTGGGGTGTCTGATATAGAGTCAGCGATACTCGTCTAAGGAGGGCGAGACTTCAGAAGCATACCTAATCCTAGTGAAATTGCACCCATTGGCGCTTGCGGCCTGTCCTGGAAAGAAAGGCCAAGCAGATCATTTTCCAAAGAGCTGACGCCTTGAGTCGCTGCACCTGAGCCATTACTGTTAGAGCTGGGCTCCGGGTCGAAGTCGATCAGAGACAGCTCGTTGGCGGCATTCTTCGAGACGCCCGTACTCGTACCCAACGTGCCCTTCGGAATCTTCGAAGCTCCCTCAACATCACCCTTCTTAACGAGCTTGTAGCGTTCAATGGTCCGGTGTATGCTGTCATTGATCTCCAAAAGCTTGTGCACGGCCTCAGTATCATCTGCCTCTTCCTCGCACATCTTCTGGATCTTCGGGTGAGCGCTTTGCAGTGCATTCGCCAGCTCCTAACATACAATCAACAAGAGAAACTAGCTTCAGTCGATTCTTCGTACCTCAAAAACGTCTCCTTCAGCGATCTTATCACCAGGTTTAAGACTCTGCAACATCTCTTCGAGGAGCTTAGCCTTCTGCTGGACCTTGGCAACCTCTTCTGCGGCCTTGGCGCGGTAATCGGTCTTGTGCCTAGTATCATATCCCGCCATGACTTTCATCAAGCGGTTTGCTTCCTGCAGATCCTCTGGCCCACCTCTTCGGATAAGTTCCTGCAACTTGGCTGATTGGGCTGCTCTCTCTTCTTCTTCCATTTCTTCCGCCGATCGAAGGTTCTAAATACGATTAGTTGGGTTCTAACACGCCGTGGACGGCCACATACATCGCTGGGATTCAGCACAGCCGCATCCTCATGGCGGACCTCTGGAAACGTGTACCCCTTGTACAAAAGGAGACGGTGCATGTCCCTGATAAATCCTAGATCTTCTTTGTATCGGGACGTCTGGCATATCGTCTGCCGCCATTCTTCGATTGATTCCAAAATCCGGAACTGCACCCTGGACGGCCGCAAGGGTGGCCTCTCCGGAAACCGCCGTACCATTTCATTCAGGAACTCTTTTGTACTGATCTGCAGGTGGAAAGGATAGCCGCAGTTCTTAACACATATGTCGAGAAGCTGATCCGACATTAGCCCCGCATTACTCGGTGTGCACACTACTGTTGGGAACCTACCGCCAACGCAAGTAAGGCCACATTCTGGTTGCGCGAATTGATAAGGCGAACTATCGTAAAAGCAGCTTCTCGGGGACTTTTATTTTATCACGAGTCAGAGGTCGAATATGGTGAAGGACGGAAGCGACTCACGCGTTGCCTTTCTTGGAGTTTATCAGGTCCGCAACTTCAAGGTTCAGGGCAAGGTTAGGCTCATAATTTGCGGGATCGCATGCATTATCTATTGCGATCGTTAGTATAATTTTTTGATATCCGCATCGTAAGCGCAGTGGGAGGACACACGTATAGCCCGCTGCAAAGGTGTTAACCCAGGGTCAGCATAGGCACCGAATCGGTCCCTAGCTGCCATGCGTGCCGAAGCTGCCTCCAGATTGGCGGAATATCAATGTACAAATGAAAAAAGTTAGATGTGCAGGGTATCTTAGTGAAGATCAATGGCTGGACTCTTGTGAGGAGCAAATGTGCTGGTGCGTTGTTCGATTCCGTGACGGAGACTTGGCTTAATGATGACCGGGCGGTTCGCGGAGCTACTCAGGCTCCACGTGCGGCCAATTTACTGACACCCCACGATTGAATCTTTTCCGGAGCCATTTCTTTCAACCACAACACCACGCATCTCTAAGATGGTCTAACAATTGTTGGGTCCCTTAGAACTAATCCGAACATTTCTTGATTGCAAAAAAATGGTCCGACACAAGAAGGACAATTTCTCACGAGGAGGCAAGAAGTTCGCCTCCAAACCCCGCCCACGACCACCCCGCGACGATGACGGCGAGGAGACAGAGGGCTCCACGAGACCTGCTTTCAAGGCAGCCTGCTGGGATTTAGGCCACTGTGATCCAAAGAGATGCTCTGGTAAAAGACTGATGAACTTTGGTCTTATGCGGGAATTGCAGATCGGACACAAGCATCCCGGAGTTGTCATATCGTAAGGTTTTTCCTTCTAATCGAACAACGGCATCAATTAACGCTCACCCTCCGTTCTAGTCCTAATGCAAAGCACATCTTGTCTGCAGCTGATCGTGAGCTTCTCGAACAATATGGAGCGGCAGTGGTGGAATGCTCTTGGGTCAGAGTTAAAGAGGTGCCCTGGTCACGGATAGGTGGCAAATGCGAGAGGCTGCGTACGTATACGATTCTACCAGCTAATTATGCCATTGGTTTTCTGACATATCTAGTTCCCTACCTGATCGCTGCGAATACAGTCAACTACGGACGTCCATGGCGGCTTAACTGTGTCGAGGCACTAGCAGCCTGCTTCTATATATGCGGACACGAGGATTGGGCACAGGAAGTGCTAAAACATTTCTCTTACGGCGAAGCTTTCCTTGATATTAATTCTCAGCTCCTGAAACGATATGCGGCCTGTTCGAGCGAGGAAGAAATCAAGAAGACAGAGGAAGCGTGGTTGGAGAAGATCGAACGTGAATATTCTGAGAGCAGGGCAGAACGCGATGCGGGAGGCTCAAATGATATGTGGACTGTTGGGAATACAAATCGTAGAGAGATAGTTGACTCTGATGTAGAAGAGGAGGATGGTGATGAAGATGAGGAGGAGGAAGAGGAAGAAAAGGACCCCTACGCTATCTCAGACGATTCCGACGATGAGGAGCAGATGGCCGAAATTCGACGCAAGATCCTAAACTCAAAGGCATTTCAAAACCCGTCAGAAACCTCGAAGCCTGAGCTGCAGAAAATTGAGCGCCCAGAAACTCTCCCTGTCGAGTCAGATGCCGAATCAGGAACCGACGGCAGTGACAATGAAGCATTTGACAACATCATCAATGCTACTGTAGTTACGGACCGGACAGGTATTATCGCAAAGCAACAGCAGAAAAGAACTGAAAATCTCTCCGCGACATTCTCGCGAACTGTGATTTCTGCTCCCAAGAGATCCTGAAACAGTTCAAGCTGGTGCGTTAAGGCAACTGTATCCATGAAAAACTAACCAAGTATGAGAACATCATCTCTTCCTCAGACCACGCCGAGACATAATATCAGGGATCATTCCCTCATTCAATGGTCGCATGGTTGATGCATTCACGAGGGAAAAAAATCCCCATAGTTCGGTCATCTAATATCGCCCAAGCCCGCCCGGAATCTACGCCATCAATCAGGTTATTTGGTCAGAAATTGGTTTCGGAAGCTGTTCAACGGCAGAATGTGCTATTCAATAGCTTTCTCATTCCGCAGCAGGTGTAGGCTTAGTGCCTGCTATTTGCTTGCTAAAGCTCTCAGCCTTAGCAGCATAGCACTAGTGTATGCACCGCATTGTCTGGAATGACAACGTGGATGCCAACATAATGAGACGTTCCACGCTCTCTTTTACCACATCCATGCTCTGATGGTATTCCTGCTGGATATATCACATGTGGCCTTTATCCCTCCTAGGCGCATAGGATATGCTGAAATACAAGTGCGCATAGTGGATTTAACCTGACTCCTTCTCTTAATGGAGGGAGATTGAACCAGGATGCTCCTCCTACCATATTGCCGTAAACGGCTTTAAGGATGCAAAGATAAATCAAACGAATACAATATGTCATGTCTGTACACTCCCTACGTAAGGCTTATATGGTTTAAACGACTCTGTCTTTATTCCTCCCTCTAGTCTGTGTTAAGGCCTAGGGGCCTAAAATCCACGGCGTTAAGTGGCTAAGATGACATCTTCGTAGATTATGAATTAGGCAGCTTGGCGCCTTTTTTCTTTTCTTTTTTCTATAGGCGATGGCAGTCGGGTTAATTACCCCGTCAGGAAGGAGAATCCATCACCCATCCCATCGAACGCTGAAAATTTGGACACAGGCCCGATTGTTTGGAACCGTTGGGTAAATAACCCTTGCTCAGAATGCCATCTATCAAACCTCCTTCTTAATTATCAGCGTTGCTCACCAACCTTAATAGAGCACAAATAAAACAACTAATATCAATACCCTCCTTTTTCTGCAAGGCAGATCCAATATCAGCTGACAATTGTTTCTATCACATAAGCTAGTGTCTCCTTGCCGTATCTCAGTCCTACACCCTATCTCCATTCATGTCAATCACGGATCCTGATGTGTTGTGCATCGGCTGGCCAGCAAGCACCTGTGTCAGCGGTGTAGTCGGCCCGCCAACTCCCCTATCCGATGGGTCGTCCCTCGAGGCGATCACTCGGCTACTCCCGCATGTCAGTCTAGCCGTGCGAAGTATGCAGGGAAAAACACAATAAAATCCACAAACTATTTTCTTTATATGTATTTTCCCGAGTTTTTTTTATTCCTTTTTTTTCCCCTTCGAAATTCCTAACCCTATTATCTCCCTCCCCAAAAATGAGTACCGACCCATGACGCACTATTTCCCACCCCCGTGGAAATAACTCATTCACTATGACCGTGCACCCACGCCAGGACGGCACGCCCACAGGGATGATCTACCGGGGGAATCGGAACACGAGAATTGAAAAATTGGGTTTACGATGCTAAGAAGGGGTCCTAATACTTAATAATCCTTATCTATTGGCTCTTGGGACTTTCTTTTTTCAGCCCAAGAGGTCCAGCACGCACGGAACTTTAAACTAAAACTTTTATTATTGGAGAAATGTAATAACACGGGCTATTAAGCTCGGTTTTGACAAATATGACGCAGGACGAATATCCACTTCGGAACTAGAGTGGCAAATCACATGGAATGATAGACGAGATCGTAACATGGATTACGATTACATGGATTATGCATGTGTATGTGTAGCGATCTCCCGTCCTGTCTGCGAGTTCAGGGACGGAGTGAGGCGTCGGCGCTCAGGGCTTCGTAAATGCATATGTGTCGATCTTAAGTCCTGGGATTAGGGTTAGATCTAGACTTCCTATTCTATCCTCTTCAAGGAATAGTGCTCCTAAGGCTCTGGTGCGAAGCTGGTGTGAAGTTTAAGAATTTCTTTGGGTTCGGGGAGGGTGGAAAGCAACATGTCAAGCAGGCTGATTTATTCATATTAGGTCTTAAAACTTTGCATATGTTCTTGCGTGCCTACGGATCCAAATTATGTAGATGAGTATCATCGATACTTACAATCTGTATGGATATGTAACTTAGAATAATGGACATTAATCTGTTCGGAAAGCAATGTTAAAAAAAAATCAGTTTAGCAGATAAGAAATAAGAAATATCATTCCCATTTTGTAGCCCCCCAGCAAGTTGACATTAATCCGCATTTCATGAACTATATCGCTCTTTGAGTCCGCAAAGGATAAGGCTGGGTGATCAAGCCCGATGCTATGATCAATCTCGCCGAAAACATGAAAGAAAATCGCTTTCAAACAACATTCGAAACCAGCCGGGAGCCGTTGACAGTCATAGGGCGCATCAGGAACTCAAAAGTGAAAAGAAAAGCAAAACGTAGACTGCCCAGCATGTCGGAGTGAAGAGAAAAGAAACAACTTTAGAACAACATCGGAAAAACAACCAGAATCATACTCATTCCGGTCATAGCAGAGGGTATCTACCGCAGTGGAGTGGAGTGGAGTGACTTATTTACATCACATAGAGAAGGTTCACATCTACGGTCTCACGTCAGGACTGAAACCCACAGTGTAGGAGAGAGGACGGCTTACCCAAAGGGTGACTGCTGCTCAGCTGGGGCTTTTGGGTGTACTTGGTCGCCAACTCGTCTCGAATGCTGTTCAGGAGCTGTACGTAGCTCTGTTGAGGGTTCTTCTTCAGAGCAGTGATAAAGGCCCACGACATGGCACCAGTAGCCTGACCTGCGATGTCCGCATCCTGACTGGTTTGGTCATCCTTACTGCCGGACCACATGATAACATCCGCCGGACTCGTCTTGGTCATCTTCGTCTTCTCGTATGCCTCGTCGCCCTTTGCGGCCTTCTTGAGGAAACCAACAGCGGTTGAGACCATACTGCCCATATCACCACGAGCGTATGCAGAGACAACTCCCAGAAGACCCTGGCCAGCTTCCTTGGCCAAGTTGGGCTCCTTGAGGACACCCTGGGTCGAGTAGATATAAGGCAGATCCAAAGCAGAGCCCGAGTGGCAAGAATCGAAGATGGCAGTGAGCCGGACACCAGGCTGGAGTGACGCGACCATGATCCGGTGCATCTCATCATCAACGATATGGCCTGCGGTTCTGAAGTCGACCGGATAGATGACTTCATCGTATCCATCCTCTTCATCACCGTCGAGATCGGGCGTCTGACCACCGTGACCTGCAATATCATCAGAAGAGGAAAACAAGAGCACGGAGCGATCCGAACTTACCAGAATAGTGGAAGAACAGAGAATCGTTGGGCCGTGCATCTTTCACCAGCCAGTGCATCGCCCGTAGTATATTTGCCTTCGTCGGTTGGCTCATAGGATTTTGTTGATCGTCAGTGAGGATGACCATGTCTTCTCGGGCGTAGCCGAAGTTCTGGTTCAAATATGTCGACATGTTCTTCACATCATTAATGCATCCTCTAAGCTGGCCCTTTTGACCAAAGTAATTAATTCCAATCAGGAGTGCTTTTCTCTTGCCGGTGCAGTTCGAATACTGGAAACTGTAGCCCTGCGGTGCTCCATTTCCGAATTGGACCGGCGCTGTCGGTGGACGGGAAGGAGCACCTTGGTGTCCTTGGTTGTACGAGTTTTGCTGATACGCATTCGGGGCTGCCTCACGCTGTTAGAGGTTGACGAATATCGGGCCGCTGCTACAGAGGAAGAACTGACCTCGTCCATTATACATCTGACCTCCATTCTGCGCCTGTCCTCCATAGCCGGGAGGACCTGCAGGAGGACGCTAGCAGCAATCAGTAAGAGTCTTCTTTCTATTTCGAGCGTAGAAGAGGACGTACGTTGTATCCACCGTTATTCTGGTAGGACGCGGGGGAATTTCCGTAGGGTTGAGACTGGGGCTGCGCGTAGCCGTAAGGATTGCCCTGACTACCTGGTCCATAGCCTTGGCCAGGATATCCACCATAGTTTTGCTGTTGAGGGCTGTGGAAAGGTCAGTTCATGATATTTACGGTCTGTGGCACTCGAAGGGAAATCTCACGGATACTGCTGCTGCTGCTGCTGCGGCGGCGGCGGGTAGCCCGGCGGGCCACCATAAGGCGGATAGTAGGACATGTCGAGAAGCGGAGGGTAAAGGCAGAGAAAGAACCAAAAGGTATCAAGATTTTTCCGGACAGGCCGGTTTGGATGTCAAGAGATTGTGATTAAAAAAAGACTGTGATAATGCGGAGGAGGCGAAGATCGCAGTTCGCGAAAGAAAGCGGCTGGTCTGGCGGGCGTCTCAATGCGGGAGGGAAGGGTATGAACGTATTGGCCCGAGCTCTTAGCTAATAACCCCTCGATGGCGAATAGAACGCCGCGTACTGATTCTCAAGTGGTTGAACCAAACGTCCAGGCTGATGAACCACCGGATAAAATAATCTCTGCTCCTGAGGATCCACTGGTAACCACGCCGCGGGTACACTATTCTAAATGTGATGACGACGCTGGGATGGCGCGGAAGTCTTGTGACAGCAGTCTGAAGTTGAATGGGGAAAAAAGCAGACTTGATCAAAGAGCCAAAGCTGGAGATTGGAAAAGGGGAAAGAAAATGGGATCGAGCACTGCGGGACCCCGATAGACGGCAGAGATGAACCGAACCTTGGATGAACCTGGTTCCTCTTGTGCTCTGGTTCCGGGCATCGACTTGCTATTTATTGGCACTCTGGCATGCGACCCGATCAGTCATCAAGTGATCCATTTCTGTACCCCACCAACAAAACATGCATTACATTCCAAAAATAAGCGATTTCAAGTCCTCGATTCCTTGTCTACTCGGGCTTCACCGTAGTGCTACTAGTTCACACTGTCCGTGCGATCTCCGCGGTAATGTCAGTGCGAAAGTCTGTTCCTTTTGCGGAACAGCATATCCGCCCGCCTCGTAAGGCCGACAAAAAAAGTGGGGGAGTGAGAAAGCCACACACTGTGAATGAGGATGTTTTCTAGAAGTGACAAGTCTCAAGCTTACCCACAAACCAGACACCCTGGCACACGTGTAGATTAGTGGAAGATCCGCCTCAACGACATCATTTTTCCTGCAGGTGATGGATGTCTGGAGGCGATCACCGTGAGGCTGTGCTCGGGTGCCGGATGTTCACACTCGAAAATTCTCTAGCCTCGCATCAGCACGTTTTTGGGAGTGGCTGTGCTGGCCAGGACTGGAATGGTTACCACTGCAGAGCCACTCATCGAAGTAGAATTTTCAGAATTGATCCTATCGGATATACCGTTGAAAATTGCAATTCGGACTACTGCAGGAGTTATCGTCTATTTAATCTTATTTCCTCGTGCATATGTGTGATAACCGTTCCATTGCGTCGGGGTCGCCTATCCTGCAGTAAACATTCAACATGCACTTCCGCGGACTCGTAAGCACTAACATGAACTAACCAGCATACCACTCAAGAGAGTATCAACCAGATACTGAAGGCAGTCTGACAGTAATATGGACGCCACACTAGATGGTTTAATCAAGCCCCATGTCCTTCTTTCCAAACTCCCGGACTTCTCGATTGTTCGGCGTTCACCGGAGCAACCTTGCAGAATATAGTATAGGGTCAGAGCTAACAGGATCATTCAAGATGCTGTATGCTAGGAACTGCATCACAGCACTCTGCTCGATTAGGAAAAAGAAAAAAATTTTCCACTGTCAACTTTTCTAGCTCTCCAGTTGCAGCAACCAAGAATTCTGGGTAGATATTAGCTTCAACGATACATATGCAACTGGGTGAACGTCAGTGATTCTCAGAGCTTCTGGACAGAGAATAGCTGCGAATTGTATTGCACTTATATCCGATATTGGGAGCAGGACTCATGCTGAAATAAAATCTCAGGCGGCATGTTGCTTGGTTGATATCTAAATATAAATATCTCACGCGCTCGTTGAACAGATCTCCAGATACTACGGAGGATTTTCTAGATATATTAGGAGAGTGAGCGAGATTGGCTACATCCAGAAGACAACCTATTTCAAAGTCCAAGACAATAACGGTCTTAGTTCTTGACACATTTTCATATTCTCCTGCCATCAGAGTTCAGGATCGTATATAGAAAGATTGATTTTTGGTTTTTGCAAGGAAAAGTATTACATCTCGTATCTACTGCTTCTCCTCGTCGTCACAATCGTGAATATTGAACTCTTTCTTTGCTCTCCAAATGGGTTTCCTTTTTCCATTGTTCACCTTCTGGGCATGCCTCGTCCACGCCCACGGAGGGCACGCTGGGCCGCACCCGGCGGCAGACCGCGGGTGGGTGCTTGGGGCTGGGCGGATTCTTGGTTCTCTGTTTAGGTACATATAGTGTTAGCAGAATGATTCTCAAGTAACGATGGAAACAAGCAGAATGTGCCAACGCGGAGAACGTACTTATCGTCTCGTCGACACTCAGAATCAAGCAGGCAGCCTCAACAGCAGCCTGGATAGCGTTGACCTTAACCAAGCTGGGTTCCCACACGAAAGCCTCCATGTTGTCACGGACACCCTCATGGTCGAAGTCGACACCTGCCCAGGTGTTGCCCTTGCGGTGCTCAACACGGAGTCTGTTCAGGATATCGGTGGCATCAAAGCCGGCGTTGTCGCAGAGTTGACGGGGAATCACCTCCAAGGCTTTGGCAAACGCCTTGACAACAGCCTGCTGCTTGTGCGGCACGTTCTTGTCGGCGTAGCGGTGCAGGTAGCTCGAGAGCTCCATCTCGCAGGCACCACCACCAGCGACGATAGTAGTGTTACGAAGAGCACGCTTGACGATCATGATGGCATCGTGTAGACTGCGCTCAACTTCAGCGATGAACTGCTCGGCTCCACCACGAAGCACCAGGGTGCAGGTCTTAGCTCCGGGGCAGTCAGAGAAGATGTTGAATCGTTCACCACCAATCTGTCGTTCCTCGAAGGAACCGCAAGTACCCAGGTGGCGGTCCTGGATATCGGAACACGTCGACTGAATCGATGCGCCTGTGGCCTGGCACACACGCTCCATATCATCAGATGCGACGCGGCCAGCGCAGAAAATATCCCGATCAGCGAAGTACCTGTTCATTGTTATTAACCCAGCATCGCATGTTTGACTGAATTTGGAATAACATACTGTGTCGCCAAATCACCGATTGGCAGCTTGCTGAGCACAACCTTAGCTCCGGTCTTGTAGATGGCCTCCATCTTGTTGTAGATAATCTGCCACTCTGCGTCGACAATAGCCTGATACTCCGATACCTTCTCCACCCGGACCTCCGCATTATCCTTCTCACTCTTCAGCTCAAGCTCCACATTCAAGCAAACAATCTTTGGGTTCTTGAAGGACTTGGGCTGTTGCTCGAAACCAGCGTAGGAGAATGTCTTCTTGAAAGCAACACCATTAACAAACAGAGAGTCTTGGAGCGCGCCACCGTTAACCTTCTTGATACCGATGAGTTTCTCGTTTAGGTCATCCTGGTCGAGAGTAAGGACGGCATCGACCACCACTGCATCGTCTCGTCAGCTTTCCTGTCCTCCCGTGGCCCCTTAAGACACTCATAAGAGAGTTGCGCTTACTCTTCGTAAAGAAATCCGAGTTCCTCTTGATCAGCTTGCTATTCATAGCAGTAGCGGCCAATTTTCGCAGAGTTTCGATCTTCTTCTCCTCACTGCCCGCTGACTCGATGATGTCCACCGCAATCTCCTTGACCTTGTTCACAGACATGGCACCCGCTCTCCGCAGACCTTTGATGATTGTCTGTGCACTGACTCCTTGATCAACCAGATCGCGAACCTCCTTCAAGATCTCACCAGCGAGAACGACAACTGAGGTTGTTCCATCACCGACTTCTGCATCTTGGGAGCGCGCGATGTCGGTGAGAATGCGGGCGGCGGGATGGACGATGTCCAACAGCTAACGTCAAAACGGTCAGCTCTTTTATGACGAAGTATTCCAACAAGTAAATCGAGATGCAAGAGTACGCACCTTCATCACAGTTGCTCCATCGTTGGTGATTGTCTGCTTGCCGTTGCTGTCGACGAGAAGCAGGTCGCCTCCGTACGGACCAAGTGTGCTCTTGATGGTGGACTGCACTGCAACGCAGGCGTTGATATTCGAAATAATCTGACCCTTTCCCTGTGAAGCATCGGTTCCTATTATTTTTTAGAGCATTAGTAAATAACTCGGGTTCAGAACCATGCCCGCAGGAAGATCATGATACCACCAACCTTCCTTCAGGACGACGATGGTGGGGACTTGGCCGGAGAAGGCCATGGTTGTGGGATGACTGTGCCGGGTGACCCGACAGGGGGGAATGCGACAGAAGAAAAGATATTAAGTGATTGAAAGGGACGAAGAAAGGAGGAGTTGCAGGTGTCTTGGAGGAATCGCGGGGTCCACCTTGACAAGCTCTGGAGTTCACGATCTCGACCAAAATTTCCCTAGAGCTCTCTCGAACCCGCGTCGCCAAAGGACACAACGGCAGCCAATCACGATCCGCTTCACAACCCTACCGCTTTGACGACGTTCACCACAGGCTACAACAGCCCACCAGGTAGTTTGTTAAGTGTCATCTAGGTTTTCTATATAGTAATAATTTTTGCTTTTGTTCATGCTATATAAATGATGCCTCTCTATTGGCGCCTACATGGCTTTTATAAGAGGAGTTAAGTGGCCCCATGAATGATGCTTGGAAACATATGATCCCTCATGCTCCATGAGGTTCTATACAAACGCCTTCCGTAGAACTCCCAGAACACCATTACTAACTAAAACTCTAAGTCATCTTCTGACCGTTCAACATATCTCGCCATCATCTCCTGCTCGTGCTGGGCTTCGCTGAGCTGAGCGGTCACTAGACCAAGGGTGTCTCGGCGTAGAGCAGCTGCCTCTATATCGGATTCATCATTCATCATGACCTGGTAGTCATTGCCAGCATGGCGTCGGACTTCCTCCTCGAAATTAGAATGAGGCAGATCTTGGGCCACATGTCCGTATGGGTCAGACATAGCATCGTGGTGTTGAAATCTAGGGAGATGATGGTTGATGTCGATTATTTGCGGGTCAAGAGGCATATTGGTGTAATCGGTTATGGAGTCAACCGGGGTAGGTACAACCGGTTGGTGCGTCGAGACAAATGGATCCTGACCATTGGGAGCATCTGTCATGAGTTCATCAGGAGAACCAGTTGGTACATCTGGTGATCCGTTGATATCGTTGGAATGAGTGATTGACGATTCATCTGCTTTGGATGTTCCAACAACCGGAGCTTTGGGCGCTTCCTTGCACTGCGGGCAATCTCTGATGACTCTGCTCACAGTTTCCTTGATCCTTACCCAGTGGTACTTCACGGCAATCGTAGCGGTTGTTTTATTAATACCTCCGTGTTGCTGGATATGAACCTGACGAGCTATCTGATATTGTTGTTGTGGATCCGACACAACCTCCTTGTCTTTCAACATGAGCTTTTCCGGCTCCCCATTCTCACCGCCGACTAGCTTGTAATGAGTTGCAGCACTTCTTAATCGGCTCTTCTCAGCCCTATCGGCCCCTCGCGGGTATTTAGAGTGCTTGAGATAGTATCTGATTTTGTCAAAGCGTTCTTGGGTCACAGAGTCCTCGCCTTCGGGACCTAAGTCCCGCCCATATATAATGGCATCCACGAACTGGCCTGGCTGAGAGCGCAACTTCCCACCACCGGGGACTTTGCCAATTCGCTTGAAGCCCAATGCATCCCATATACGACAGGAGGCGACGTTATTTTCATATACAAGATTGAAAACAGAATATGTATATCCCTGGACACTGTTAGTGTATCACACACAAAAAAAAAAAGCAGAATGCGGTGCTAGCAAATGCAGGTCAAGTTATTCTCTTGTCTTTTTGGGCTACTAACCAATTTTGGGGCCCATTCAAGGTATCCTTCTCCCATCAACCTACCCACACCTCTGTTCCGCGCAGCATCTGTAACCAAGAACATGCCATTGCAGATATGACTGCTGCGGCCCGGGTAGTTCGGTTTGATATTAAAGCTTCCAAGGCAGGTTTTACTCCAATCCGTACCGGCTTTCTCCATAGCCTGCACGTCTTGGACGCTCCTGATATCACCCAAGAGCATGACGGCACCGAAATTTGAGAACCAGTATGACCCAAAATCATCCAAGGCAATTGGATCCGTCATCGCATACGTATCACCCTTTTCGATCTCCTTGTTGAGCTGATCTGATAGATAGCCCAGCAGGGACCGTGGCAATTCGCCTGCACATGAGAACGGGACTAGCGTCGCGACAGTGACCCGGTCTCTGAGAGTTACCTGACGCGGAGAGATCGTGCCAGGTAGCTCCTTATCCGTCGCGATGACCGGGGCCTTTGGGTCTTCATGTACCGCGGGCATCATGCCCTCAGGCCTGCAGAGCCGGTCACGGGACTAGTTACCTGATTAGTCCATCACTAATAATTTTTGAGAGCTGGGAGCTATTATGCCCGGCTGGCTCCGTAGAGAGCCACCGTGGAGAGTGGATTGACATTGGAAAAGTCGAGGGGTACGGCGGGGTCTTTACCAGGTAGGGGTGGAAGCACAAAATATCCAATTATACTTCAATCCCTGGTGTCTCACAAACACCATCTAGGATAGACTCGGTGGGGGATGCACGCTGCGGTGTCGTCAACGGGCACTTCGAGGACCGCTGGGTATTCTCGAGACCGGAACGTGGTGAACGCAGCGGAGAAGACGTCGTCCCGCCCTTGAAGCGAGCGCGCATCATTGTTATTCCGGTACTCTAACGGATGACGCGCCAGTCGGATGATCCGTGAACGTACGGTGTATGATATAAATGTGCAAACTCTATATGATAATGATAATGATAATTGACGGAGGAACAATCATAGCTATGATAGTACAATAATGTCACACCAATGATCACCAATTATACAAGGAGAGAATTTGAATCAGGATCGTAATAATCTTCCATCATTACACTTTACCGCCTACCACGGGACGTGTACCCAGTGTATAATAGCAGATCCTAATACCGCGACGTTCTAGTAGCTAGGTACAAACAACTACTTATTCTCAATTCATCGATCTCTGAGCGTTCTGTTTTCTACCATCTTGCATCGTATTACCAGCCATGGAACGTCAACTTCCGCAATATTATCAAAATACTTTATCACTTCCCAAAATTGACAAAGAAACGCTGCAGCAGACGTTCAGGGAGCTGCAGTCCGCGATTAGACACGGTGTTGACCTGATCCAAAACAATGTCCCCCGACCAGATGACCCCAAGACATATGGCAACATATACAGTGGTACCGGAGGTACATGTGTATTTTCATACATTGTAAATCTCAAAGCGATAGTCCAGATGCTAAAACCATCGATAAACCAGGCGTCGCCCTCGCATTCATGAGGCTACACTACCAAGCCAAGTCTCTGGTTATGGAAGGTGATCCTCCTATGCCGGACTTCCGCGCACTCGCTCGCGAAAGAGTCGTCGCCAAAGGACCACCCATCCGGATAGACCAAAAACGTTTCTCACCTTTGGGTACTCACAAATTCGGTGCCATATATGTGCGCTGCTTAGAAAAATGTTTTTTCAATCGCAGAAGCGCTGGGGTTCACCTCCGTGCTCACGATATTGGCGACATCGCTGCGGTAGATATGTATGCTTTTCGAGATGCAGAAAGGCTTCCGACTGACTACCGTTATCCCGACGAACCGGAACCTCCAGGCGAGGAAGCCTTGTATGGACGTGGGGGTTTACTCTGGGCAATTGAGAATTTGAAGGTACATCCATTCGATGATGATGGCCAGAGATATTTACATCATGTCTTCGCCCACACTCAGGGTTTGGTTTCTATCATGATGGAGGCTGGGGAGGAGGGCGCAGAGCAGTTTGTAGAGAAGTATGGAAACGAAAATGCGTTGCCGCTTATGTGGCTGCGGGAGGATAGACATTGTAGCCTCGGCGCGTGAGTTTGTCTATTCATTTATGGAGTCAGAAAGATCCTATGCTAACTAGAAAATGAATGGATGAAGTATCCACGGAGCATGTAAGGATACCTGTTTTTTGACCATGACGATAGCTGACATACAGGAAAAGGTGGTACCTTAACCATTCTACTCCAGTGCCAACCATACGAACTTGGATATGGATCGGATTGGTGTTATTATCCTAAAATAGCTGACACAATAACCGGTCTATGCAAGATCTGCATCTCAAACAACGGTCACTTACCTACATCGCTCCCTGCTCATCCTTCGCAACGTGCTTCACCTCTAGTACAGATCTGTCATGGTGTCCCGGGCTTATTGCTTCTTATTTCCGCAGCAAAAAATGTGATTCCCGAATACTCAAAGCCGGAATGGGACGAAGCCGCTAGGCTGGGCGTTGAAAGGATCTGGAAAGAAGGCCTGCTATCAAAAGGCGGCGGTGTGTGCCACGGTCATGCAGGGAATGCGTGGCCGCTTCTACTTCTGCATATCCTATGTGAATACTGTGGAAAAAATGGTATTAAAGATGCCAGCCCTGAAACCGACGCCAGTGGGAGAAGTGGCCGTATCACTCGCAGTGTCACCAAAATGCGGCACCTCACTGGTGACAACTTGCTTTCGATGGCTCTGGCGCTCCTATTGTATGCACGGAAGACGCAACCATTCAGCGAGAATGCTGAGGCAAAACGCAAATTCAGGATGCCTGATCGCCCCTACAGCCTCTTCGAAGGCCTAGCAGGCACTGTCTGTGCATGGGCCGATGCCTGCGTCTTGATTCGGATTCGTCTGCGGAGAATCGAACTTGAGGAGGAGGCTGGACATCCGTTAACTTCTGAAGACTTGTCAAAAGATGATGTCTTCAGGGAGCATTCACATCTCTTTCTCGGAGTGCCAGGATTCGGGGGTAGAGGTCTCACGGGAGGCCTTTAGAGCCGACGACAGCTATCAATGAATTTGTCCGTTGAGTTTTCCCCAGGCTCGAAATTTTGTGATCCTTGGGGTGGAACCAGGGTAACATTATGCTCATTGTCTTGGAAGAATAAATCATGTTTGACCCCCACATGATGGAGTATTCGTTGCAAATCAACCGAGAAAGTAAATCATTATACCATACATTACTGAGCACATGCGATACCAAACACCGTCTAATCCAACCCAGTGCCAATTCCTTCCAAGATAACTCCATCCACAACTTCTTAGACCCGGACGCCATGCTGGATGCTCGATTAATGCCACGAAACGAGAAAGGGGTATTAAGCATCTTTTATATCTAATACTTTCGAAACAGTGCTTTACACAACAGTAAAGCCACCGTGATATATTGACGGTTGCCCGGGAATCAGCTTTTTGAATTCGACTCTCTTCGGCGTGTAATTTCCTCGCGGCATCTCCGCGACGATTCTTAATTTACGCCAGCACTTCTCGACGCGGTGATCGCGATCTCCGCAGAACGTACAGCGGATTGGTTCTGATTTCTGCTGCGCAGCTTTTCTCATGTCAGGCTGGCTCTGACTTCTGGACCGTGTTTTGCGCTCCTGTTCTTTGCGCATCTGTCGGACGACGAATTCGTTGATCTCCTCCTGACTAGGTCTCTTCGTGTGTCCTTTGGGATGTTCTCGTTCCTTGGTCTCTTTCTGCATTTGTTGCGCGACAAATTCGTTGATTTCGTCTTGGGTCAGGGCGCGTGGTTTTGTCCAGTCCGGTGAGGAACGGTCCTGGCTATTATGATCTGCCTTTCGTAGCATTGCTTTCTCGTATTTGATTGCCTGCTGCGCGACTTCCTGGAAAGACATCCGCTGAACCGGGTCGGTGCTGTTTACGCGCTTATCCCGCATCATGGTCATAGCCCAATCCTTCCAGTCAGGATGCGTTTCCAATTTCGATAGAAATAGGACGTTGAGCTCGAAATCTTGTAAGGTGAAGTACTCGTCGATGTGGGTCAGGCCTTCCCGTAGCGCCTGGATAAGGGCTATGAATTCTGCGACGCTATCGAACGATGCGAAATCGAGGTTGAGGAACTCTCCAATATAGTGCATGAGTCTTATCTTTTTCTGCGAGGCCTCCATTTTCGCGACCGGATAGGTACAGGGGCAGCTCGCTGGATTGAATTGCTGCTTCTAGGGGAGCAACAAAGGGATTTAAACGATCGATGAGGGTGGGAACGAGACGACCTGGAGGCAGGGAACTCAGGTACATTAAGAGAGTTGCACCTCTTGGGGATGAATGGGGGCCATTGGCGAAGAGACCGGCCAGTAGGCGCTTTACGTCACTGCAGTAGTCGGCGCCACCAGAGCTTTCCGTGTGGTTTTAGCAAGTTTCGCTGGCCACATGAGTGCCAATCATGGGCTTTGTTGGATCCAGAGAACCTTGAACTGCACTAGAACCCCTTCTAGGTTACTCTGGATCGCTTGGAGGTATCGTGTGGTGGACTGATCATCAGCCTGTAGAGAGCAGATGTTTGTTTACACACGGACGGCGGCTCTCCACTGCGATCAAAAATACCATATTCTACTACAAATTAGTGGAAGAAGCTTAAATCCGACCACACCTAGGATCTGTCATATATGTATTATCACCTTATTGTCCCCAAGAGGTGTTGGTTGGTCCTCCCAGATTGAGGGGTCCGATTTCTTACGGCGCCCCCACCACTAATACTCCGGTGGCTGGTTACGGGCTCGTAAAACTGCTGCTACTAGCCATCTGAATGGTGTGGATGATGAGCATAGAGATGCAAGGGAAACAGAAAAACTAAAAAAATCATTCTTTCTGGAACATTGGATACCCTGAGCAACTCGTCGTAAGCCTTGGAACTTTCTACATTGCCATGTGGTTTGTTCCTGGCAACGGATCCGCGGCACGGCTTGCCCGCAGCTCCCGCTTTCCTTGAGGTTCGTGCGACGTCACAAGGCTGAGAGGATATTCCTAAACTCTCCGTCGCCCTGTCATGCTATCGCCAGGGCTACGTGTGCTACTTGAGATCCAGCGCCTGATTAGATCGACACTCTAATAAGACAAATAGAGAGAATCGCAGAGTGGCTCAGCCCCCGCTGTGTTAGGTTACACTTTTGGGGGCCAGATTCCCCGAACGAGATATATGCTACTTCAGTGGCGTGCTTGGCCACAGCACGGGATCGGTAGGATCGTTTTCTATCGGGCTTAGAATAATGCTCAAAGAGCAGAGCTGTACACCTGGCTGAGAATCTATCACTATTTTCTGTGGAAAAGATGCAACTTGAAAGTGAGATGGTTATGATATGATTTACAATGGAGATAATTCCTCCCTCATACGAACATGCCACGACTCGAGACGCCTGGTCCATAGTTGCTCATTATATACCTTCCAGTGATCTCTGTGCTGCCGCCTTGGTCTGTAGGAGATGGCACGAAATATTTATGCCGTTTCTCTGGGGGGATCCTGCCTCCCATTTCGGGACGGAAAATGATGCGGTATATGGTGAGATCCATGAAAACTTATGGAAGAACATAAACTGATATCGCGGAGTTGCTCTCACTCGCTTCAGGAGAACGTTGAAACGGGCACGGCTGAGCATCAGAATGCTGACCCATACACTTCATCTTCCTCCAGCGCTGTCAGAGATATACGATGGGCCCCGCCCCGAGTGGCTTAAGGAGGTACTGGATTATCTTCCATGTCTACAGTCACTGATAGTTTCGGAATTACCTTTCTTTGACTATAATGCCATGGCTGCCTTGAAACAAAATTCACATCATGGTCAGTTTGGCAGAGATGATGCTTTGCAAACATATAATCTCCGTCTTTTGAAGGCAGAGCGGGAGCCAAACACAACTTCTGTTGGCATTGCAGAAGTCTTGTTACGGTTTCCTGCTTTGATATACTTGGATTTGTCCTATACAAAATCTGCCAGAGACGGGGCTGTTCTCTCCACCTTGTCTCAACTGGAAAGTCTCCAGGTTCTCAAGTTGCGGGGTATTGGTCTGAAGGATGGCGATGCAGAATTTCTAGCAAACGCCATTGATATCCGTGTACGGTTCTTGGATGTTCGGAACAATTCGCTCACCGATATGGCTGTCAGATCGTTGATGCAGGCTTGCTTGACATTTACAGCATCATCCTCGAATGGAGCTCAAGCAGACCTAGGGATTCAAGGACAACAGTCGTCCGTCCATCATTCAACATTCAACTCTTACAATGTAGATATACTGAAGCGTGCAGATTTAGATGAGCTGATATTAAAACAGCTGACACGTCCTCTGACAGGTAGTTCTCTCATTGAGAACTTACCGCACGTTGGAATAACTCATCTCCTCATATCTGACAATCAGCTAACGTTAGAGGGAGTAGCAAGTCTTATAGCTTCTAAGCGCCTGCATGTACTTGATGTTGGAACGGTGGACACAGCGAAATCTATTAGGAGAGGCCGGCATATCATGGGCGAAACAGATCCCTATAGTTTCCCTGGAGCTGAGAAATTGATACCAATATTAGGCCGATATGGAAGAGAAATACTGACTTACCTTCGTGCTCATCATGCAATCGTGACGGCAGATACTCCAGTTAAGGACACTGCACCGCCCAGTGTCTTACTGCCCGAACTTTCAGGAGAGACTGTGAATTTGAGACCTGAAGCAGAGCTTCCCTCAACGAATGAGATATTTGAATTATCAGCAGGGACAGTATCCAGGCATGAGTTGGAGGACACGTCAGTCGAGTGCACCACTCATCCGAACCCTCAAGACAAACAGAATATTACTCGAAAATCCTATGAAGATGAGCAGTTAGACGAAGTGAAACGAGGCTCTATTTTTGCACCTGAAGTGGTGCAAAGTGATAATGCACCCGATAACGAAGACGGAATATGGAGAACCACAGGAACAGGCTCATTTCCCGACATACGAAGTCAGAAAATCCAAGAACTGCTTTCAAAGAGACCAAAAAATCACGGCATCCCTCGACGGGATAGCTCAGCTTATGCTTTCCCCTACCTTCACCCTTCCCATATTCCCCACATAGAGACACTGGTCTTGACTGATATTCCTTCTACTGTGCCTGCAAATTCCCCGATCCTGTCTTCTCTGATTCGTTTCATAACCGCTTGCGCAGATGAAGCGCTGTTGGCGACTCTTCAGTCAAAATCCGATTACTCACTTCCACCGGGACGAGCTAGACTCAATGCCGAGAAAGAGCAAGCAAGGAGTCTCTTTGCACTGCAACGTCTGGTACTCGAGGTTGCCCCTGATCCCAAAAGCAATAAAAAAAAGCAAAACTCCTGGAAACCGCGTAATTTGAGACTGATCTCGAGCACGGGGGATCCAGACTCAGAGAAGTTGTGGTCCGCGGCAATGGATGACTTTAGCTTTTTTGACGAACTCGAATGCGGAATCCCTGACAACGACCCAGGGAAATACTTTCCTATGGCGGTTTTGAACGAGAAAGTTAGCCTCACACCCGAAGACGATGACTCTATCCGCTCTACACGCTCAGATTTGGGCTCTCCTTTGTCAGCAAACGTCCTACAGCCCAGTCCAAGTTTTCCGGCCCAAGGAACATCACCATCGAACTCAACAATGCTAGGATCGTCACAAGCAGGAGGCGCTAATAAGGGATATTCCAGATACACTGGCGATGACATAGAGCAGCAGCATCCCAAAGAGCCTGGAATTGATCTCGTCGCTGCATTGGCAGCCTTTCGACGTTCGAAGAAAGCACAATATGAGGAACTCACTAGAGCCTATCGGCAACAGAGACACAGTTACGGAGAGCCATCATCTCTACTATCACCTTCTTCTACAACTTTCTCCCTGTCCGGACATCCATCTCCGTCGCTGCCACCAACTCCGATGACTGCAACATGGCCAGGTAGACCGATCCCACTATTCATAGAAGGGCATTGGAAGGGAGAAGTGAAGATCGTGAGGAATGCGGAGCCCAGAGGGAGAACTGGGCTCGTGGATATGTATGGTAATTACTTCGAGAAGGGGTATCTGTATCCTTGACATCGTCAGGGTTTTCTAGTGGCCTAGAAGTCTACTCCATAAGAGTAGTACGGGCAAAAGAAATAAGTGAGAGACCGCAAGTAATCCGTGTCGTATGTCTGGCATAATTCTGGCTTAAAGGTACATTACTCGTGCGGTACGCTCTTAGTCAAAAGAAACGAATCATCCGCAGAGAGAATTCACGCAGTTCATGACGCGGAATTTCCCATTTTTTCCCCCGATCTCCGTTCTTCCTGATGTTTTTTTCTTGCTCAATGGACAATCTTTTATTTTGTCTTGCCATGTCCCAGCCATCATTACCGACATAAAAAAGGAAGGAGCAGTCTCCATATCCTTCCTCCCTTTCCCCAGAGCTCATTGACAACCGACATTTGCCTGTATCACCGCAGCTGTCCCTTCACCCAGAGAAAAACACCGAAAACCCACGCAGATCAAGCAAGGAAGAAGAGAGAAAAAGAGAAGTAGTTAGGAAACTACTCCCTTACAGAGCCTTGCTGGCCTGCTGGGGGGTGATCTTCTTGCCATCCTTGTTGTACCTGATACGTGGGGGAGGGGCACGGTTGCGACGACCCTCTCGGGAACGGACACTGTAAAAGAAATATTCTATCAGCATGTCCGTTGTTCATCATGTATCATCCTGTTTTCGGAGAGAGTAATTCTCGACTAGCTGCCGAATGAAACTTCAGGAAGTGATGCCGAGGGGTGATCCATACCGAACAATCTTGCCGTGGATAGCGCAGGAAACGCAGTACTGCAGCTTCAGGTACATCTTGGGGACGGCGTAGTCGGCAAAGACGGAGGCGTCAGAGATATCACCTATAATTTGAAACCCTGTATTAGCCCAATATTCTTGATTGATCCTCCATTCCGCCGTTTTATTTTGTGTCCAATGGCTTTCCATATTTCGATTGTTCGGCTGGGAAAAACGTACGGATAGCAGCGGACTCAACCATGTTGCGGATGGTGAATCTCTTGATCGCCTTATCCTTGGGGGTGCATCGCGAGCAGTTGGAGCAGCGGATGGGCTTGACGTGGCCGCGGCCCTTCTTGTTACGTCCGCTGTAAAGAAGAGAAAAACATCCCGTCAGCTTGTCATCCTTTCATTGAGATCTGAGATATATTTCGATCCCCGGAGAAGTAAATGCCCTGTTCATCAAATTGCCGTCGGAGATGGAGACGAAATTTGAATGCGCCGGACAGGATTGCTGGAAGGGATAAATCGCTTACTTCGACGCCCTCTTCTTGACCATTTTGACGGATTTCTGTGCGACACGTCAGACGGGAAAAGAAGTGTCTGGGGGGAGGTTGTCGCGTACTTGGCTTGTCGGTTGTGGTTGTCGATAGCACTCGGGGCTCTCGTGATGTGATTCTATCGATGTGTGGGCGGAAGCCCTAGACCCTTAAGCGAGGCCCCGGTCACGGGATGGATATTTGCGCCTGAGGCATAACATAAGGCACCAATGCCCTGGAAATCATGGAAGTCAGCCGCCATCTTCTTTGCCAAGCCTCCGGGAGCCCCAATGTTTTCCTGGTCAGTCATTTGTCTTCGATATCCAAGTGCGAGCAGCTGTCCGTTTAAGCCCCTCCGGTTTGTATGTTCTCCGTACGCATTCAAATCGTTCCGGATGGCGCGATATGTAGTTATGGGCAACATTGAGCCATTCGGAGGGAACCGGGTCCAACTTGTTATGATTATCCCGCAGGTCTCTTCCAAGAAATGATTCTCATGATCTAACTGATCATGATGTGGGCTCTCATCCTGGACGCTACACTTCGGAAGCCGTGTTTTGATCAGCTGATGTTTTTTCGTCCGGAGTCCCCAGGTCTTTACCTCAGCCTCGTAACACCCAAGACGGACTACACATCTATCTTCTCTGTGAACGTAGACTTAACTAACTACAGGCGACTTGAACGATTATGAGTCTCAAGAATTTATCCTGCAGTCAATTGTCCCACTAGTTCGATAGGCAATTGATCATTATCTTACCAAGTATATGCAGTAGCTCGTAGCTCTCAACTTGAGCTCAATTGCCAAAATTTTCTTTCACGGTTATTACAAGAAAACCTCCCCCCAACGACACTTCAGCAATTACATTTTCCTTTTCAGGGTTCGGAAGCACCGTTGGGACGGTTTTCCTAAGAATAGCTGTTGGTGGGGTCTTGAGCCCGTTAGTCGTGCACGTCCTTTGTATTTTATAGCCTGTACTAAGCCACAATCGCTGTCTTTTATGTCATGCGACATGAAGGTAACCTGGTACTACTGTTGGACTTGGTATATTTTCAATTTCTATAGCAATTGCGATTCTTCCTCTAGGGGGAGATTGAGGCTCTGCGGGGAGGATGCAGATTGACTTTCAATTAGCCTTTCCAGAACATTTTCACATAGAACGATCGAACGCTGTGAGCCACTCTTTCCGTGGGCCATGCGGTAAGAATGGATTCCTATTGCTCGGAAGATCTCGGCCAATGTGTATCTTGAATCACATCTGGTATATCGCGGAGTATTTTTATCCTATAGAATATGATATAACATAATGATCACCCTCATTCCTTCCGGCTAGGATCAACCGGGTATAGTCAGGGTAAGCTCCTGAAGGGCAGCACACACCGCCATATGATCACAACTTTCTTATTTCAAAAATCATCATCCACGAAATCCCTCTTGAACACCCAGCGTCCCATTTCATACGCGCGTCGACCAGATCGACGCAGCATCACGTGTAAGAGTCACGGGTCGGTACGTACCCAGGCGGGTTAGACCGGTCAGAGCCATCGGAAAGACCTCCTTTAGGCTCCGTCCAACCCAAGGTTCCGGCTCCCAGGGATTGTTTATCCTCCCGCCGAGAGAGCGACGTCCCCCATTCTCCCAGACCGGCGTTCCAGGTTCACAGATACCCCTGTTCGCACGGTCCTGCGCTTTGTTGTTTTCTGCGAGCACTCTTGCCAACACCTTCAGAGCTCAAATTTGCCTCTATTCACCATGTCTGCCACCGGAGGAACGTTTCGGGGTACGCCCAATAGAACCATTGGCAGAGGTAAGATGCCGGATTTCGATAACAGCCCGGGATCGCACATCCCCCGACCAAAGATCGATGGCGCGTCAGTACACGGCCATACGCCCAGCGATGCTGCAGGATCTACAATCAGTGCTGCGAGCAGACAGAGGCAGAATCAATCGAAGCGTGATGAGGTATTCTCAATCCTACTCCCACATTATCTCCGAGGGCCCGACCGAGATTCCCGTATCTGGCTTTCCGCTATCGTCAGCTAATCTTGAAGGTCATTAGGCTATTAGAAAGAAGATGGAGGCCGATCTGAACAAGAAGAAGCACAATCCGACTAGAGCACGACACACCCGCAAGGCTCCTCCGGGTACTGTGCTGGCCCTAAAGCCCAGCCAGGCTCTGCAGATCAAGCCGACCACCACCGTCGCGGAGGCCGCCCAGTTGATGGCTGCGAAGAGAGAGGATTGTGTGCTGGTGACGGATGATGATGATCGGATTGCGGGTATCTTCACCGCCAAGGATCTCGCTTTTCGCGTTGTTGGAGCCGGTCTGAGAGCTCGCGACGTGACCATCTCGGAGATTATGACTAGCAATCCACTCTGCGCGAGAACTGATACCAGTGCTACAGATGCACTGGATCTCATGGTTCGGAAGGGATTCCGTCATTTGCCGGTCATGGATGAGAACCAGGACATTTCGGGTATTTTGGATATCACGAAATGTTTCTACGATGCCATGGAGAAGCTGGAGCGTGCGTACAGCTCGTCTCGTAAGCTGTATGATGCACTGGAAGGTGTTCAGTCCGAACTTGGCTCCAGTCAGCCCCAGCAAGTCATTCAGTATGTAGAGGCCTTGAGACAGAAGATGTCCGGTCCGACTTTGGAGTCAGTTCTGGACGGTCTGCCTCCCACGACCGTCTCTGTGCGGACATCCGTTAAGGAGGCTGCTGCCCTGATGAAGGAGCACCACACCACCGCACTTCTGGTCCAGGACCAGGGCTCTATCACTGGTATTTTCACCAGTAAAGATGTCGTTCTGCGTGTCATTGCTCCGGGTCTTGACCCGGCGACCTGCAGTGTCGTGCGAGTTATGACGCCTCACCCTGATTTTGCTCCTACGGACATGAGCATCCAGGCGGCTCTTCGTAAGATGCACGGTCAGTAATCGTATGCTGCTGTAGTTCTTGAAATGATACTGATGTTGAGCAGATGGCCATTACCTGAACTTGCCGGTTATGAACGAGGCCGGTGAGATTGTCGGCATGGTCGACGTGCTTAAGTTGACGTATGCAACTCTCGAGCAGGTATGTACTTCACAAGTTTCTACGAGGGGTTTAGTAACTAACATTATTTCTCCTAGATCAACACTATGTCGACAACCGATGACGAAGGGCCAGCTTGGAACAAGTTCTGGCTTTCTATGGATCATGAGTCTGATTCTATGGTGTCGGGAGGCGCCAGCCACCGCCCTCACACCCCTCACCGGTCTGTTCTCAGCCCTGACCCCTCAAAGCCTGGTTATGACAGGGAGAACAGTGTTCTTCCGAACGAGTCTGCTTCGCATCACGGCGATGACCATTCTGAACTGCTACTTGACCATCATATTCGCCATGAAGAACAACAAGCCTTCCCATTCAAGTTCAAGGCGCCCAGTGGACGTGTTCACAGAGTCAACGTCCTACCAACTGCGGGTCTGGCAGACCTGGTTGCCCTTGTGACTTCCAAGCTGGGAGCCGAAGTCGAGGCTGTTGGTGGACCGGCCAGCTGTGAGGAAGGTAAGCTCAGCAACACTGGGTATGCACTTAGCTACCTTGACAATGAGGGCGATACAGTCTCTATCACGACGGACCAAGATCTCACAGATGCTGTTCTGCTTGCTCGGCAATTTGGCGCGGACAAGGTCGATCTCTTCGTGCACGACCCAACGCAGCCTCCGATCCCTGTCACAATTGAGCCTCAGCCACTTCCTGTGAAGGTGTTGAGCCCCAGTGACGAGAGGAGCGTTCTGGCGGAGGACGACCAGGTGTCGGAGGAGGCTATCAGGGTGATTAAGGAGCAAGCTCCTGTCTTCAGCCAGCGCCCGCCTGAGGAACAGCTTATCGCAGGTGTGCCAAATGACCTTCTTCTGCCTGGTGCTATTGTGACCTTAGCTGCTGTGATCCTCGGTGTCTTTATTCTCAGCCGTCCCAGTGGCAGGTGATTGGTGATTGCGTCCTTCAAGTTTGCAGTTGAACGCAAGTCGTCCTCTATTGGTCTCGTACCTCTTGTTATTATATTGCCCTGCTGTAAGCAGTGTTTCTCTGTTTATCCTGTGTTGTTATTGCGCCCTAATACCTCTGTCGTTTACCTATGGATGCCCCCTCCTCCTCTGTGCCGCGAAGTATTTGCGAATTGATATCTTGTAGCTAGCTATGTGTACCGTATCAATATACTGTTCCTGTAGGAATTTTGTCTTCTGTCCTGGTAGGGATTATGATGATTATGATGAAGATTATCATCATCGCTTGTTATTGATCTCATGAAGCTGTGGAGCTTCCCGTCGCATCAGGCGCCCGAACGAGTTTAGCGCGCCCGGTTGGCGTCGTGCGCTCCCGAGCGAAAGAAAGATGCTCAACTCGCCGGGGCTGGAATTTTTGGTTTTGGCTTCACATCCCACTTTTCACCGTCTCGCGCTCGGTCTGCGATTCAAACCGCCTCTCTCCGCGAGTCCACGGGAAGCTGCTGTCCCGGCTGTGGTGCGGAGTCTGCGTCCGAGCTGTGTCTTTCACCGAAATCGACCCTAACCCCGTTTGGCGTCTCCCTAGAGAGAGATTCAATCGGCGAGTGTCCACCCCACCGAAAACAAACCCCCCGCTCGGGTGTCAAAGGCAACTCGCGTCCGTCGGCCTGTTAAACGCGAGTCTTTCGAAAGCATCAGGATCTCCTTGAGCTCCAGCAGTCAACATGTCGCTGCTACCTCCCGAGGTCCACACCGCGCTGTCTCAGCTGCTGCGCGCGCTGACCACTCCCGACAACACGGTACGATCCCAGGCGGAGGATCAGCTCAACAACGAATGGATTCAGGGTCGCCCGGATGTTCTCCTTATGGGTCTAGCTGAGCAGATCGAAGGAGCCGAGGATCAAGCTGTAAGTGAAGGAAAAACTGGTAGTTATCAATGACGTACAGTGGTCTGACCGAGCTCGCAAATGTAGACGCGTTCCTTTGCTGCAGTTCTATTTAGAAGGATATCAACGAAGACAAGCAAGGATCCCAGGACGAATGAATCCAAGGAGCTCTTTTCTACCCTGACAGATGAGCAGAGAGTGGCCATCCGACAGAAGTTGGTAGCTTGCTTGAGTCGCGAGTCTTTGTCGGATGTGAGAAACAAGATCGGTGATGCAATCGCCGAAGTTGCTAGGCAGTATACTGATTACGGTACGTCTGGAACAAGAATATTCATTCAATACTCCTGAATCTAACTATTCTTTCTGCAGGCGAACAATGGCCCGAATTACTTGGGGTCCTGTTTCAAGCCAGCCAGTCTCCCGAGTCTGGTGTGCGGGAAGCAGCTTTCCGGATTTTTGCTACGACCCCAGGTATTATTGAGAAGCAGCATGAGGATACGGTCGTTGGTGTTTTCACCAAGGGTTTCAGAGATGACAACATCGCAGTATGTGGCATAGGTTTCTGGTTATTACGATACCCCCTGCTGACCTGCTGCAGGTTCGCATAGCGGCCATGGAAGCCTTCGCAGCTTTCTTCCGTTCCATTCCCAAGAAGTCTCAGTCAAAGTTCTTCCCTCTCATTCCTGATATCCTCAACATTCTACCTCCCCTGAAGGAGTCAGATGAGAGCGAGGAGCTTTCTCGAGCCTTTGTCTCTCTCATCGAGCTGGCTGAGATCTCCCCGAAAATGTTCAAGCCTCTTTTCAATAATCTCGTCAAGTTCAGTATCAGTGTCATCGGAGATAAGGAACTCAGTGACCAGGTCCGACAGAATGCTCTGGAATTGATGGTGACTTTCGCGGAATACGCTCCCAATACTTGCAAGAAGGACCCTATTTTCGCCCAGGAGATGGTTACTCAGTGTCTGAGCCTCATGACCGATATTGGCATCGACGATGAGGATGCTTCTGAGTGGAATGCTTCTGAAGATGTGAGTTTAGTCTCCTTGACATTTGTCCCTGCGATCAACGTACTGACTCCATGCCTAGCTTGATCTTGAGGAAAGTGATTTGAACCATGTTGCTGGCGAACAAGCTATGGACCGTCTGGCCAATAAGCTTGGTGGCCAGATCATTCTTCCTGCCACATTCGCCTGGGTTCCCCGGATGATGTCGTCCTCCGCATGGCGCGATAGACATGCGGCTCTCATGGCCATCTCGGCCATCTCTGAGGGCTGCCGCGACCTCATGGTTGGTGAGCTTGACCAGGTCTTGGCTCTGGTCATCCCAGCCCTGCAAGATCCCCACCCTCGTGTGAGATATGCAGGATGCAATGCTCTAGGTCAGATGAGCACTGACTTTGCTGGTACCATGCAAGAGAAATACCATGCGGTGGTTCTCAACAACATTATTCCAGTCCTTAACTCCACTGAACCAAGAGTTCAGGCCCATGCTGCTGCTGCCCTAGTCAACTTTTGCGAGGAAGCAGAGAAGAGTATCCTCGAACCCTATCTGGCAGAGCTCCTCAGACATCTCCTCCAGCTTCTACGGAGCCCCAAGCGTTTTGTCCAGGAGCAGGCTCTCTCTACCATTGCCACCATCGCTGATTCTGCGGAGACGGCATTCTCTCAGTATTACGATACCCTGATGCCATTGTTGTTCAACGTCTTGAAGGAGGAACAATCGAAGGAATACCGTTTGCTACGTGCGAAGGCCATGGAGTGCGCTACCCTGATTGCCTTGGCCGTTGGAAAGGAAAAGATGGGACAGGATGCTCTGAACCTTGTTCAACTCCTTGGTAACATCCAACAGAACATCACAGACCCAGATGACCCCCAGTCGCAGTACCTTCTCCACTGCTGGGGCCGCATGTGCCGTGTCTTGGGCCAGGACTTTGTTCCATATCTGCCTCACGTCATGCCACCTCTTTTGACGGTGGCTGCAGCTAAGGCTGATATCCAGCTGCTCGATGATGAAGACCAGATCGACCAGGTTGAGCAAGATGAGGGATGGGAGCTCGTTCCTCTTAAGGGCAAGGTCATTGGTATCAAGACCAGTGCCCTTGAGGATAAGAACACTGCCATCGAGCTTATCACTATCTACGCCCAGATCCTTGAGGCTGCCTTTGAGCCTTATGTCCTTGAGACTATGGAGAAAATTGCCATCCCCGGTCTGGCCTTCTTCTTCCATGACCCTGTCCGGGTTTCCTCGGCCAAGCTTATCCCTCAGCTTCTTAACTCGTACAAGAAGGCCCACGGTGTCCAATCTCCAGGATTCTCGCAGATGTGGAACAAGGTCGCTGAGAAGATCATTGAAGTGCTGAGTGCGGAGCCTACTATTGACACTCTTGCGGAGATGTACCAGTGCTTCTATGAATCTGTGGAAGTTGCTGGAAAGAACAGTCTCACTCCAGAGCATATGCAAGCCTTCATCCAGTCATCCAAGTCGACGCTCGAGGACTACCAGCAGCGTGTTAAGCTACGCATCGAGGAGAAGGCTGAGGCCGAGGACGGCGAAGAAGAGAACCTTGACTACGAATACGCCGTCGAGGATGACCAGAATCTCCTTAGTGACATGAACAAGGCATTCCACACGATCTTCAAGAACCAGGGTCCTTCATTCCTGCCAGCATGGCAGCAACTGCTTCCATTCTATGATGCCTTCATCACTAGCCAGGACCCGACTCAACGTCAGTGGGCAATCTGCATCATGGACGATGTGCTTGAGTTCTGTGGTGAGCAGTCATGGAACTACAAGGACCACATTCTACAGCCTCTGGCGAACGGTTTACAGGATGAGAACGCCGCCAACAGACAGGCTGCAGCTTATGGCGTTGGTATCGCTGCCCAGAAGGGCGGTCTGCCATGGAGTGATTTCGTGGCTGCCTGTATCCCTAGCCTTTTCCAGGTGTGCCGGCATCCTCATGCCAGAACAGAGGAGCATGTATTCGCTACTGAGAATGCTTCCGCCAGTATTGCCAAGATCCTCCACTACAACGCTTCCAAGGTCCAGAACCCGCAGGAGGTGGTTGTCAACTGGATCAACACCCTTCCAATCACATTTGACGAGGAAGCTGCGCCGTATGCGTACTCATTCCTGGCCCAGCTCATCGATCAGTACGTTTTCTCCCTTTCCCCTCCTTGTTCTCATAGTCCACTTATTAATATTCCTATCAGGCAAACCCCGGCGGTTCTCTCGAACGCCGACAAGGTCTTTGGATATATCGTGCAAGCGCTTGACGCAGAGACTCTCCAGGGCGCCACTGCTACCAGGGTTGCCACCTCAGCGAAGCAGCTTGTAGCAGCAACTGGTCTAAACGCAGAACAGATCCTCGCAAGCGTCAACCCAGATAATCAAGTAGCAGTGCGGAGCTATTTCCAGTAGACAAAAAGAAAATGAAACGTGTGCGGCGTGTGATGTTTCTGGCCATGACCTTTTGTTCTCTCTCCATCTGTGCGAGTTTGGCGAGGTGCCCTCTTTTGTTTCTGATGAGACCCGTTTTGACACTGGGGCGTTTGTTGACCGAGGAGATAAATCTTCGCACTAGTCTATTGCCCCCCATTTTACCTTCCTATTTACCTATGAACCCTTTGATATCTCTGCAAATATCAGGTTATTAACTCATGCCGTTTCCGACCTTACCTGACTTGAATCTGATTTGGTCCGAACTGCCCCACCCCAAATGATCCCCATGATACGTTTGTGATAGCTTTTACTAGGTTATATCTCAAAATCTGATCCTGATGAACTTCAGGTTTTCCTTAGAGGTGATACTAAATTCCCTATCTCGCACACATGGTCTTCTTTTTTTTCATGGGCTCATTATGGGTCTGTTTAGTGGGAAAGCAGAAAGTAGATGGATAGGATAAAGGAACAATGAAGATAAAGAAAGATATCTAGTAACTTCAAGCGATTAGGAATAATATTCTTATATTTGGAATCATTGCTATTGCTATTGCTATTATCGCACGTAGCTGTCATTATATCTGGTTATTGTAGAGCCAGTTCTATGAGTTGAAACTGCACATGAAGAGGTAGAAGTAAAGGGTACGCCTGTTTTATTATATTCTATTCATCTATATAGTGCATCCATAACACTTTCCATATCATATCTATCTATCACCACAGAGATCTATTACTATACTTGAGGTAAATTAACCATCATGCCACATCAAAATAAATACAAGAAATTGCTTGAAAACACCGTTCTATATCTGTATACCTTTCCTCTCCTTTATACCGGTCGTTAATAAAATGAAAGAGGGTCATGAGGTAATGTGCATGGGGAAGAGGGTATTTGAGGAAGATAAAACGCCTTGCCTGGCGGTATCATTTCAATGAATCTGAAGAAGGAAGGTTGAGGAGATCAGGAAATCGTTATGTCGTGTCATTACTATGGTCACTGAGGATCCCGCCAACATCTGATAATTTAAGGCGCTCAGCAACTTCTGGATCATACGATGCTTGTTGTGTCAAAGAAACAGAGCTAGAATGGGCGCCGTTTTCATTAATGGCGTTAGGGCCCTTAGCTTCCCTGTTCCCATGAAGTATTCGATCAACATCGGATAGATCTAATCGATCAGCGGCATCTGGGTCGTATTTTTCCTGCTCTGGTGTGTTGCTAACACCAGGTGGAGGACTGGTAGCATTCGTGCTATTATTCTCACTGCTGCAGCTCAGAATCCCGCCAACGTCACACAACTGTAGCCGGTCTGCAGCCCCTTCATCATAGGTCGACTGTTGGGAGCTGGCTGTATTGATGCTACCATCATTACTCTCCCTCAGGATGTCTCTGATGCCGTATAACTCGGACGTTTCCGCAGGTACCTCATTAACTGGTGATAGAGCACTTGAACCTGGTTCGCCAAGAGACCCGTTTTTAGTGGCTTCGTTCTTATCCTGATGACCACTTTCACTCAAAATACCTCCAACATCGTGTAGTTGGAGCCCGTCGACTACAGCTTCGTCATAGGTAGGACCAGGATTACGATCGGTGTGACCAGTATCCTTGTCTTTGTCGCTGTCCTCATAATGAACAGTATACTCTCTCGTACGCCAGATGCAAATCGGCCCAACAGAGTGAATGCTTTCAACGGGAGGTCCAGTATATTCATTCTCGTGATAGTCATTATTGATACTGGCGCGTTCGGATACGGCGCGGCTCTCTGGACGGGGAGTGGGAGCCATTGAGGTTGGAACAGATGGTGGAAGAGGACCCCCGGCAGAGATAATTGTTTGGCCCCTATTCTGGTTCTCAAGAGCTGGTATGATAGAGCTGAGATCGAAAGTATTGTTGTTGTTAGAAGAACATGTACGGGAACGGGATAAAGCGGATGAGAACGGAAGATGTTTCAGGCGATGACCATGTGACATGCTTTGACTTTTCTGGTGATTCTTTTTGTTCAGCATCGACTGCCGGGATAGGTGTGCAAGGGTGATGCTATTGCTTCGGTTACGGTTGTATATACTTCGTCTCGGCGGGTTGCGTGACCAACCAGCGGGAAGATTGGGCGAGCGAGTCCGACTGCTACCCATGGACGATACCGAGGTTAATACTAATTCGTTATTGTAGGATCCACGGACATCCCTATCGCTGCTGGAGTATCCACTGTCTCGACTTCTGGAAAGACGCGTCATATAGGGATCCCAGGCAAACTTTAGTCGAGCAAAAGTCGAACGTCTCCGTCTCTGTTCGGGAGCCTCAAGTGTCGGTTGAAAGTTCTCTTCATCATAGCGCCTTGCAAGATCAGATTCTCTCTCGGATGTCCCCCTATTGCTGGAATACTTTCGCTGTAGGAACAAGACTAGAGGCCGGATTTTGGGAACTGATGCTGCAATCATGACCACATTGTTCTCTAGCCTAGAAGATGCCACGCATATCAGAAAAGCTGTTCAAAGCGGAAAGTGATGGAATTAACTTACGTATACCAAATTATAAATGGAACCGTGTCATCTGCAAAAAAGGGTAATGGTCAGATGCAAAATAGAGGGAAACTAGATACGCTTAGCTCTTACATGTAAAATCCGGAGTATCTTCTAGTTTTTTTATCTCGACGGTCTTAACAATCGAAGCTACCATAGCTCTAAGAGAGCAAGCACATTAGTTGTGGTGGTCAAAGATAGAGGAGGGCTGGCTTCTATTAGACTCACATGGAACTTAACCCCATGAGAACGGCCAGAACAAGCTTAGTCCACACACGGACGTTCAGATAAAGCACGACCGTCATGGCAATAACCGTGAGGACCAGGTCTGTCAATGAGTTTATCGCTGTGGAATGATTAGTTCGATCACGCCTTCTCTAATTCCGACGGTCAAGTTCATAGCATACCTCCTTGGGCAAAACCAATATCTGTTTGTACATGCACCGAGAGGCAATCACCTGGTACAGTTGGATTCCACACCTTCGAGGTGGGGCTGCACTGAACAAATTCAATAATGAGGGCCAGAAGGTTCAAAGCGACCTGCAGGACGATAAGGACCCAGAGAAAGACGCGGCGAACGGTTGTCAGCAGGTGTATCACTGATAGCAGGAATAACGCATATGAGATGCGACCGAACGTAGGAGAAATTATTCCCCACGCCCCAGCAATATATTCAAATTTGACTGCATGACTTGCATCCTCCAAGCTTAGATAGAACGTATGTTTCCCTAACCCACGCTGGACAGCGTACGTGAGTAGCGCATTTCCTATTACTTGAGAGACCTTCACGAACCGTTAGTCACTCCGCAATTGTTCCTCCCAGAAGAAATATGCGAATCCAATCAAGATGCTTACCCAGGCGAGTAGTATGAAATAGTCATCCGCATTGGTCTTACGCTGGATGCGAAACTGGGAAAAGAAGCGCAGCATTAGGACGACAGTCGTGACACTGAGATACGTCCAGGTTGTCACTAGGACCGCCGTTCCTAAATCTGAATTCTTATTCTCGCCGTCAGGGACTGGCGGCCCCCCTGTATATCTCATCTCCACAGATCCTTCAAGGGCGTTGTGGGGAGCACTCGACGAGAGACCGCGATAAACGCTCGTTTCATGCTATCTCTGTAATCCTGGGTCCAGCGATAGTTTTCGCAAACAGGACGCCGAGAGCGGAGGTCTGTCCAACGTTCTCAGAATTAATCTGAACCTGGAGGACCAAGAGAGTGACTTATGAAGACTGAAAAGAATCTAAGTACATCGCCACGAACCACACAGCTGGGATAGTCAGCGACCGTCAGAGACGCCACCGGTGCGACTCGAGTGGATATTACAGATGAAGATGTCAGAAGCCACCTGGGACCGCCAAGACGGCGTGAACTCCTTTACGCCTCAATTGACGATTTTCATGGCTGGCAGAAACCGGGGACTGGTCTGTGCTCAACGACGTGCAGTTAAGATCTGCCAGGACTGGAATGCTGGAGAGCGTTGAAGATTGCAGCATGTCGAGAACGGTATCTGGTGCGCCAATGAGGTGCATCTGTCGATCCAGAGGGCAATCTGGCAGATGACCAGATAAGAACGAGTTCCATGGATGCAGATGAGGTCGAGAACCAGCATCTTTTGATGGAGTAGATATGCAGAAAACTTTCAAAGGCCTCGAGATCGAGAAGGAGAATGGCCAGGCGTCAAGTCAATGATGTATGTGCACGCGTTCCCAGCCAATCATGTTCCATTGGTGGCTGTCGGTCTGTCCGTTTCAGGAAATTTCCCCAGTGTCCCTCAGAAGGAACCCGAGGTTGCAAAAAAAGCCATCCTCGTCAGTCAGGGAAGAAAGAAAAGACGAAAGAAAATTCTTTCTTCAGGAACAGGGTTGGTTCGATCTTAACAAGGAAGAAATTCGGTCTCTCCGAACTGAAATTTCGTTCATAACGATTACTCCGGTGTAGGAGAGACTCTACTCTACCGTCGGCACTTTTAGAATAAATTGACAGACAATATGGATTCCAAAGCTCGCGAGCAATGGAGGCAGACCCAAAAGGGAAAGTGTAGAGTAGGTGAGGTTATGACTTCATAATTGCCATGCATAGTCGTTGGGATTTGGTATTCGAGAATGATCCGTGCGTGCGCCAGTAGATTGCAAGGACCCATCTAGCGAAGCAACAACAATATATTATTGTACGTCCTTTGTACAACATACAAATCCCGAAGACCCCGAAGCCTCCTCGTGTCTGTGGCAAGTATTTGAGTCCTCTGGATTCCTTGGGACTATCCCTATGCCCAGCATCTAGTTCCGTAGTCCCATTCCCTGTAAAAGTATGGATGGAAGTCACGAGACGTATTCTATACTTCTCAAGCGCGGAACGAGGTACTAGCTTGGAGGGGCCCATGGAACATTAAAAAAGTGCGCATATACCTCTACAACACATTCTGGGGTATCTGGTAACCTGTGTACAAGTAGAGTAGTTTTATATACTATTGCCTTTTGATACCAGAAAGAAAATCACTTGTCTCCGGATAAATATTTAATGTAAACTCATCGGGATTTGGGCCGACGGGCCCGACCCCGCCATGCTTACATGAGGGGGGAAATATCACGACAGCGATGATAAATAAGACGGAATTCATATTAATTAGCAATCAATTAATTCCGCATTCTTGGCGTTGAGCTCAATCTATATATTCAAGAAGTCAATAACATTCCCCCTAGTTAAATTGGATTGAATTGCGTTGAATTGAATTAATCAAAAAGAATAAAGATATACACCATGCCATTCACCCCTCCATCTTCCTTCAAGCCACGCAACATCCTCCTCGTCGGCGCGACAGGAAACATCGGCATATTCATCCTCAAAGCCATCATCGGAGCTCGAGATGAGTTCTCTCGCGTGGTGGTTTTCACCTCTCCGGTTTCTGCGAAAAATAAGGCCGCTCTATTCGATGACCTGAAGAATAAGTACCGCGTTGAGGTCATCGTCGGCGACATCACGAACGAGAAGGACATCACGGAAGCATACAGGGGTATCGACACCGTCATTTCTGCATTGGGTCGTACAGCTATTGAGACGCAGATCCCATTGATCCGTCTCGCGGACCAGTCGAGCGATCTGAAGTGGTTCCTGCCGTCAGAGTATGGCACAGATATTAAATACTCGCCGGCATCCGCGTCCGAGAAGCCGCATCAAGCGAAATTGAAGGTGCGCGCATACCTGGAGAATGAGACAAAGGATTTGGCGTATACATATGTGGTGACGGGGCCATATCCGGAGATGTATATTGAGGGTTTTAAGTCCGGGAGGGAAGGTGGTGGTTGGGATATAAAGGAGAAGAAAGCAACGTTGTTGGGTGAGAAGGGACAGGACCCTGTTAGTTTTACGGCGATGAAGGAGTGAGTTTTGTCGATTTTCTTTGGTTTACTATGTGTTTCATCAAGGATGGTATATGCTGACAATCCCATCCAGCGTCGGTACCCTCGTCCTCTACACCCTCCGCCATCCCGCCGCCTCCTTTAACCGTGCTCTGAGAGTCAACTCCTTCACCGCAACCCCAGCTGAGATTCAGGCCGAGCTTGAACGACAGACGGGTGGCAAGCCCTGGACTGACGTGCAGTACACCTCTCTGCCCCGGCTGCGCGAGCTCGAACAGCAGGCATGGGCGGAGGGCAAACCGTACGCAACAGTCTTCACCCTCCGTCGTATCTGGACTGAGGGCGGCACGCTCTACGAGAAGAGAGATAACGATGTCATTGGAGACCCGAAGCTGACGACATTAGAGGAGGTGGTGAAGGAGATCGTGAGCGCATAGGAGACGGAGTTGCAGCTGAGTCCAAGGAAGATTTAGGTTTTGTGCCAGTATATAGTTATCACTTACATATTTATTCTTTTCCGCTTTTGAAGAGCACAATTTAGACTATGTTTGTCTACTACACATGAATTGGAGTAGATAATTCTATGTATCAACGCAGTTGACGTCAATGTCATCTTCGTTAAATATAGAAACCAGACTACGCCCCAATAACCATCTCCAAAATTTCCAACACCTGCCCCTTCTGGACCAGCGGCACCGGATTCGTGATACACATCCGATCCTTGAGACTATTTTCCGCCAACTCATCCAGCTTATCGCGACCGACACCCACATCTGCCAACGATCGAGGCAGGCCCAGCTCGCGGATGATGGCATCAAGCACGTCGCCCAGATCAGCTCTCGTCACGTCTACATGATGCGCCTGCAGAACCTCAGATACGATAGAATTCGCGATGAGGAACTGAAACACCGTCTGTTGGCGATCATTATTGGCGTTCTTGGAAGCGTTGTACTTGCATACTGCCGGCAGCAGGATGCAGCTTGTTTCGCCGTGGCCCACGCCAAGGGGACCGAGCTGGGTGATTGTTAGTATGCATTTTGACAATTAATGTAACACATATATATATTTCTATAGTGATAGGAATAGGTAGTAGAATGAGATAAAAATCGTACCTGATGTCCAATCCCATGACTAGCACCCAACTCCACCAACCCACTCGTACAAGCCGCCATCACATCCACCGATCCCAGCTGACAATCCAATCGGGCATCTAGATCACTCTTGCTCTTCTTGCATCGCAGCAGACCCGGAACCAGCCGACCCAATGCCTTCTCCGCTAAGTCATCCGTAGCAGGAGTGCCCTTGGTCGAGCACAGAGTCTCGACGCAGTGGTCGACGGCGCGAATGCCGGTGCTTAGCCAGACAGAGTCCGGCGTAGTGGACGTCAATTCTGGGTCGAGGATGACGAGCTGTGGCCCGCGGATTGGTTTCAGGAAGGCATGCTTCTGGTGCGTGGCATCCTCAGTCCCGCCAGCGAAATTGGAATATTCTCCTGCGGAAAGAGAGGTTGGGATGGAGATGATAGGAATGGTAGGCGGTTTGATATTAGAACGCTTCTTGGGCCCTTCCGCCAGTGTGGAGAGATCAGTGGTGGTGATGACGTCGTTTGCGAGTGCCTAAGGTAGATTTAATACATTTAGATATCTGGAGATGGAATATCTGAATAGTATACTGTTACATACAATCGCTATAATTTTTGCCCCATCCGTCAAACTTCCCGCTCCTAGAGTGATTAGGAGATCTGCATTGACGGCGCGCGCATCATTGACAACCTCGGCGACCTCAGACCACAGCGTGTGGCTCTTCATGCCAATTCTCTGACCGACCACCCGATCGCCTAGCGCGCTCTTGAGCTGCTGGAACGCCTGAGTATTCCGCGCCAAGGATCCGGAACAGATGATGTAAATACGCGATGCCTGGAAGGTATCCTTGACATGGCGTGCAGCGGCCGTGTAGAAAGGAATACCGTATGACAGTTGCGGGAGCTCGCGATCCGCAAAGGCGGGGCGGACTGTCTCTGTCATGGTGTGTTTTATTTGTTTTGGGTTCACTGGGTTGGATCGGGTGATGAGAGTAGAAGATATGGCAACATCAGGGAACAGGTGATGGAAATGAAGACTAGTGTCATCTCTAGCCTGGGGGTTTGTGAACATTAATCAAATGCTAAGCGTCGCTGCTATATAGTGTAGCATGATTATACAAGCCCCGTAATAATATTGCTCACTAATCATTACTGCTATTAGCAACCACTGAGCATGTAGGGCCGAGAAAGACATGGAGTGTAGGACAGAAGTATATGTAGGTATTCTAGGTATATAATACGGTATTGATAAGATGTATGAAGAGAAATGTATATATGATATTGACAACCTATCCAGGATATTTAGGCAACAAAAAGGCCACCAGACTCCATGCATGCATGATGACAGAAGAAAACGAGTTTTTTTGAGCACCCCCTAACAGTAACTGATTTTTTTCTGTCCCAATAGTGAAACATATCAATACATGTCCCGAATCTATCGGGCCTGCTTGGCCAGCAAGTTCAGCGCACTACCAGCGAGGATGAAGGCGCACTGGTCCTTGCTCAGAGTATGCTTAACTGGAATCGTGAAGGTCTCGCCAGTCTGGCGCTTCTGCACGCGCAGCTGGATCTCGCCCTGTCCACCAGCCTTGAGCACATCGTACAGTCCCAAGGTGTCGACAATGTCGTTGGCTTCGATGCGGTCGTAGTCAGCTTTGTTCGCAAAGGTCAACGGCACAACGCCCTGCTTCTTCAGGTTGGTCTCGTGGATACGAGCGAAGCTCTTGGCCACGATGATACGGCCACCCAGGTATCGGGGTTGCAGAGCAGCATGCTCACGCGCACTACCCTCACCGTAGTTGTCCTCAGCTACGACGAGCCATTCTATGCCGGAGTCCTTCCATTTAGCTGCCAGATCCGGAATCGAGTACTTCGCACCGGCCTCGTCGTATGCCACGTTGGTCTCACCCGTGGCAGCGTTAACAGCACCGATCAGAGTGTTACGGGCGATGTTAGGAAGGTGACCCTTGTACTTAAGCCATGGACCAGCAGCGGAAATAGTGTCGGTTGTGCACTGACCCTTGACCTTGTAGAGCACCCGGAGGGCGGACAAGTCACCAGCAGGGAAGGGTTCGAAAGGATCCAGTTTGGCCAGACGGTCCGACGTGGGCGAGATAAGGACCTCCACAGAGGGATCCGGCACGGCCGCAGTAGGCTGGAAGGCCGGGTTACCAGACTCGAAACCCGCGCTTGGCAGATGAGATCCCTGAGGCGGGTTGAAGCGGAACTCCTCGCCGCTTGGGGTGGTAATGGCATCCGTAATCGGGTTGAAGGTCGTGCTGCCAGCGTAGGACATGGCAGTGACAATCTCGGGCGACGCGAGGAAGTTCATCGTCCGTCGATTACCATCGTTACGGCCGGGGAAGTTACGGTTGTACGAGGTCAGGATAGCATTGTCCTCACCCTTGGGAACACCATCAGTCCGCTTCCACTGTCCGATGCAAGGACCGCACGCATTGGCTAGCACTATACCGCCCGCCTCAGAGAAAGTGTTCAAGGTCTGGTCACGGTCCAATGTAGCACGGATCTGCTCGCTTCCGGGAGTGATGAAGAAACTGGCCTTAGGTTTAAGACCCGCGGCGGACGCCTGCTTGACGAGGTTCTCCGCGCGGGTCATGTCCTCATAGGAGCTGTTGGTGCAGCTACCGATCAGACCAGCTCCGAGGCTCTCGGGCCACTTCTTTTCACGGACAGTATCGGCAAAGGCCGATAGGGGAACGGACAGATCAGGGGTGAAGGGACCATTAATGTGCGGTTCCAGCTCAGACAGGTTGATCGTGACAAGCTGGTCATACTCCGCCTTGGGATCAGCACGGAGCAGACTCTGCGGGCCCGATGCTGCAATCTCAGAAGCAGCCTTGGCGATGTGGCCGCGGTTTGTAGCCTCGAGGTAGGGTACATGGTTCGGTGAGAAGGGGAAGAGTGAGGTCGTGGCGCCTACTTCAGCACCCATGTTACAGATGGTGGCCATACCCGTGCAGCTGAGCGTCTCGACACCAGGGCCATGGTATTCAACCACGAAGCCAGTACCGCCACGAACAGTCAGCTTGCCGGCCAGATGAAGAATGATGTCCTTCGGGGACGTCCATCCGCTGAGCTTGCCTTCCAAGCGAACACCGAGGATCTTAGGAGCCTTGAGTTCCCAGGGCGCATCGACCAGGGCATCAACGGCATCGGCACCTCCAACACCAATGGCAATGGCTCCCAGACCACCTGCATTGGGCGTGTGGCTGTCGGTACCGAGCATCATCAGACCAGGAGCAGAGTAGTTCTCCAGCACAGTCTGGTGGATGATACCCGCACCGGGAGGCCAGAACTCAATTCCGTAGCGCTTAGCCGCAGATTCGAGGAAGTCAAAGACCTCCTTGTTGCCCTGAATCGATACCGGTAGATCTGTATCAGCACCGCGCTCGCCCACAATCATATGGTCGCAGTGGATACTGGCAGGGACAGCGGTCGAGGGCAGACCACAAGACATGAACTGGAGCAGTGCCATCTGGGCAGAGGCATCCTGCATGGCAACACGGTCCGGCTTCAACTTCAGGTTAGCGCGGCCTCGAATGTCACGACCATTGTTAGTATCGGAGAGCAATGACTCCTCAGGGTTGGCCAGATGGGCATAGAGGATCTTCTCCGCGAGTGTCAGGGCCCGCTCGGAACCCAGCACCCGTCGGACCTCCTCCAGGTTTCGTACGATCTTAGGATATGGGGGAGAGCGCGACGAAGCCGCCTCCGTTGCGAGGGTGCGCCTGTACAGACCGAGTCGCGGCGTGAGGCATGGTGCCAGCTATGGAGAGGCAGAAATGTCAGTAAACGGCCCATAAAAGTGGTCTTGAGATGCACCCTTACCCTGCGCGAGGCTGTGGCCCTCTGCCAGATCAACTGCCTCACCATCTTGCTGCGTTGTCGGGAGTAATGAGGAGTTGAGAGTCGAGTCTCGACTTTAGGGCTTTTTTCCGCCGATGGTTTTTACACGTTTCCTGATTGGCCGATAGCAAGGGCCGACCTCGGAGATCGAATGACGCTATAGACTAACATCCTGTATAACACGGATGGCGTATATTATTTGACGAAGCAAGTCAAAAAAAAATTAGATTCAATAATAGGCTGCTTTCTATGCTACAAACAGTGATACATGACTGAGATGATGGGCATTATTACGATAAGGGAAGTGTACAGCATGGTTGCGCCGTCAACGCCTGTCCGGATCCAAAGATTGCCTCCAGATGAACCCTGAGAAGATGATAAAGAAGATGACGAGAGGTGCAAAACATCATCTAACACGTTTTCATGCTTCCGTCTCGCTCTGTTTCGCGTCCTCCCTTTCCACCAGGTCTGTGCGCAGCTCGTACACCAAGTCATAGCACTCGGCCAGTAACGCATTGATACTGGCCTGGCCCTCGGGAATGTCGCTTCCGACGTAGAACTTGCCGTCAACCCTCATGTTGTCGATCGAGTTCAACTATAATTCATTAGCGTATACTCCAAAGCAAAGTATAATTTCAGAGGAGAAGAGCGCACCTTCATACTATACGGATACAATTCGCGCGTATTCGAGACTCCGCCTGATTCCTTTACCTCATCCAGACAGCGCCGCAGAGTTTGCAACTGGTTGTAGATCGGAAGCAGAGCTTCAGAGACAGGTTCGGACGAGATAAGAAGTGCATAGATAAACGCATAACTCCGTCGGATCAGGTAAAGCAAAGTCTAGCCTAGGATCAGTATGATTTCCTTCCCCAAGTTTCAAAAAGTCATGCATACCCGTTGCGTATGGATATCGGCCGGCTGCCCGGTGGGATCGATAAAGTTTCCATCCACCCGTGCCTCGTCGATGCGGTCGAGCTTTCTTTGGTACTGGAAAAGATCTGTCTCCCGCAAGGACCACGCCTGAGTGACAGATAAGCGATCCAGCTGGTTACGGATATCAACCAAGCGGTCATAGACATCTCGAAACCGGTCGTCGATTTTGCCTTCTCTACTTCCTGTCAGGATATTGGATCATCCATGTTTGGTAAGGAGCCACTGCATACCGCTCCAACACTAAGTCAGACCACCTCCAACATCGTTCCAGCAGTCCCTTGACAATGTCGTGGCCTTTCAACGGAGTACCATCGGGTGCCACCAAAGTGCTATCCTTCAAGGTCTCCTCGATCTTCTTCAATTGTTCCTGATAGCTTCGTACCTCGGTGGCAGAAAACTATAGAAACAGTCAACAGCCCACTCTCTCCCAAGGGCGCAGGAAGGTTCCTACCTGAGTACGCGTATTGGCAGCGGAGGTGGACCGCAGAATTGAAACAAGAGTCTCATGCGCCGGTGCTAGCTTTGGGTCTAGCTTCGCAAGGTCTTCCTGCAGCTTGTCCAGCAAGCTCTGGCATTGCTCCAGCCGGCTCTCCAGGAGTGTGAGCAGATGAGGTGAATAAGTCTGTCGACCGCGCTCCACCGTCTGACGCATAGTGGTAAGGGTCTTGGTAATCGACTCTAGGTCTTTGGCGCTGTAGAAGCCAGCTTCTTCGAGGTGGTCCAGTAAGCGCTGGGGAGGGTCAGAGGGAATGATCTGCCACGGGGGAGGGGACCTAGCAAAGAGCAATACCTGAACAGTGGTCGCCAATGAATATCTGAACAGATTGCATGTCAGCATAATGCCTTTTCCCTGCGTTCCAGTATTTCTTACACTGCGGGAGCTTCGTTGTTCCTCCCGACCGTCAAGAACAGCAAGGAGATCAGCTGGAAACAATCATCGAGGACATAATCCACTGTAAAGAAAACACCAGTACCAGTCAGCCATATATCCTTGTCTCTGTAATATCATCACGCGCAGGCCCACTCAGTGCTAACGTCGATTATAAGGGCGCCGCCGGTCCTGCTGTTCCTTGCGGACATTATTAAGCTTCTCGACTTGAGCGATAACCTGCTCATAGAATGGAATGACATCGCGAGATTTGATGTAAGAGGATTTGTCCTGCTTCAGCAGCAGGAGACCGTCACGGGTACGAATAAGACTCTCGAGAATGGGCTGCTCGCGCGGATCAAGCGGGACGGGGACGGCGGGGGACTCCATGGCGGGATCGAGTGATGGAGAAATAATAGATGAAAGAGTATCAATGCATGCGACAGCAATCCGTTTTCAGGGAAACGGAAGGGTTGAGAAAAGAAGAGAAATGGGGAGTCTCAGAGGATGATTAATAACACGACAATTCCAGAAAATAGCTCGAGAGGTGATACGATGTCCGTGGAAGTCGAGCGCCCTCATGATCGGCTATGATGGCATCCGCATTCTGCTTGACTCCCGCCGAGGGGCTGCCAAGACGCTAGGCCGAACACGGACAGCACGCGTTCTCGTCTAAGCGAGGGCTTTTTCCACACACACTTTAGACCCAACTTGACACTATAGATCAAGATCGAACTTCGAGCTCGTCTTCAACTTCAACCTCACCACCCCCTCGAGACTTCATCGCCAGTCCGACCTCGACCACCATGTCTCACTCCGAGCTCGCTGTTTCCTACGCGGCCCTGATCCTCGCCGACGATGGCGTTGAGATCACCGTACGTGAAATTCCCTGTCCTATAATTGTTCCAAAAAAAGTTGCATCGGGAAATGGATATAGAATGATTGGACTTGAAAAGAGACGGAACAACGGAAGATGCAAAGGAACAGCAGCAGCGTGATCGCAACAATTGACTGACTGGTTCGTTCTGCAACAGGCTGACAAGCTCAACACCATCCTGGGTGCCGCTAAGGTCCAGGAAGTTGAGCCCATCTGGGCTACGCTCTTCGCCAAGGTAAATTGCGCATAGTTCTGCGGTCTCGCATAGATCCCTATTGTTGCGAACCTGGGCGCTGATCACCATTATCACAGGCTCTTGAGGGCAAGGACGTCAAGGACCTCCTGACAAACGTTGGTGCTGCCGGTGCTGCCGCCCCTGCTGCTGCTGGTGGTGCTGCTGCCGGCGGTGCTGCTGCCCCCGCCGAGGAGAAGGTGGAGGAGAAGGAGGAGGGTACGTTATTCATATATCTGGACTGGCAAACGTTTTGCCCGCTGCCTGGATATTGTTCCACGATCGGGAACCGTGCTAACTTGAGATACAGAGAAGGAGGAGTCCGACGAGGACATGGGCTTCGGTCTTTTCGACTAAGCGGCTTTCTGTCCCGTTTCCTTGCTTCTGTTCCATTTTTCCTCGTTTCTTCTGTATCGTGCAACGACACCGCTCACCATGGTGGGACGGAAAAAATCAATGGGGGGATCTTTCTGGGCACTGGGCGCAACCCGTGCAGACTGGTGCAAAGGCTAGGAAATGGAAAATTCGTGACGGGTGGATGCAAGGTGTTGGGATTGGGATGCCGCTGGGATTTCTGCTCTTCAATCGCCGCCACCATAGGAACATAACGTGCAACCGGAGTGGACTGGTCGTGCTTTGAAACAAATGTTCGAGAAATTCTTGCTTCTGCTAGTTGTAGCTAGGGTTGCCCAGATTCATCATGTTACGTATATCACGCGACCATGAAATAGGATCCCGTCTGGATGTTCAGTCCAGTGTCCATATTTTGATTGCTTGCTATCCCTTCCCTTCCTTTTTTTGGTTTCCGCACCGTAAATGATATCTCAGCCTATGGCGAATACATCCTCGCAGTGATAAGCCCATAGATATATACATACACGAGTAAATGCCCGATTTGAACTCGCCTGAAATACATCAATGACAATGATACCTGGCCCTGATCCATATGCAGTACACATCACTCAGCCGAAATATATGAAATCGCGAGGTGGATAAAACATACATTATAAATGATGCAGGTAAATAATACTAAGAAAAAGGACAATCACGGGGAGAGAGCCACCAATTTCATCATGTTGGCGCGCAATGCTGCAAGCCAAGTCACTTGCTAGGCTACTGTTGCGGAGATTTGTTCGTGTTCTCTCGCGTACAGGCGGAACTGTCCGAAAATTGTGACATCCTCGACTATGGTGCCTAGCGACCCGATCAACCACGGGAGATTGGTTACCACATAGTCTCTTTCGGTAGAGTGGCAGAGGATCTGGTAGGGGCACGGATGTCAGCCCACGGTTGTGGATTAGACTATATCCAGAATAAAAGATGGAACTTACTCCTGCACCGTAGGTAAGGTTTCCCATAAGCGAAAGGATGAAGAAGAGAAGGGAAAGGCCTAGATAACGGTGGATGGTCAGTGTCTGAAGTCTAGGTGACATTGATATCATTGATGTATACCTTCACATGACCTCTCGTGGTAGTTCTTATAGATCTGTGGCAAGCGCGCACTATATCTCGGTCAGGCAAAACCCAAAAGAACTGATGGTGTATGCGTGAATAGATTCACTCACCCTAGATAGAGCACCGCGCTGGCGTATCCCAGCACTTGCGCACCAACCACCATGTGCTTCTCACCATCATGCTCTTCAGGAACTGGCGCCCAGGCGCCCGTCTGCCAGGCCATTACCCATCCGACTGTACCGATCACACAAATGGCAAGCACACTAAGTACGTTCTTCACCCAGGCTTGAAGACCAGACTCGGTCTCCTCTACGATCTTGGCCAGCGCCTCTTCCGCTTGGCTGCTACGTCGCTGTTGGCCATCATTCACAGAGGAGCCCGGAAACCCGGTATTGTCACTCATACGTCGTCCCAGCAGAGGGGTAGTGGGATCAGGTGTGGACGACCGTCGACGGTGAGTCTCGCGGCGCGCATTGCGAAATTTGTAATAAAGACATTGAGAGATCAGGACGCCGTCCGCGATGCAGTAGTAGACAGCGATGGCAATAACAACCGGCACCAGTCCGGCCCAAGCAGCTCCCGCCAGGTTGGCCACGTCGCCGATGAACCAGACAGCGATAAAGGCGACGGAAACAGCCTCCGCGCTTCCATTGCGGTAGTTTTCAATTAGCTGTGGAACCTGTTCAAATCTGTCAAAAGATGTCCCTTATACATTGCTGCCATCAAGGTTGTTCATAGACAAGATATCTTATCACCCCACTAGCATAGCTCAATCGGGAGGACGTACCAGCAGAAATATCCAGCAGGTTAGCGAAATCGAGCCTAATATTCCTGACGCTGCTTCCCGAGCTGTCAATGGCACTGGTTCCATCGAACCAGTGCTGTTAGTTCGCAGCACGATATCCATTGTGAGGTCTTCGTCCCAAACAAGATTTCGAAGAGTCCGAGCAACGGCGGCGAAGACCCCGATGAACGGTGACGTCGAGGAGGCAAGATATAGTCGGATCCGCGTCAAGATTGAATGCCCAAACTGAATTAATCATACAAAAGCGCATGAGGACCCTGAGAGAATCCTACCTCTTCCTACCTCTGATCGGACTGTGGGAGAAGAGAACGGGAAGAAAAAAAAATTGCTCCTCGTGCACGCGAAGACCTATGCCGTTACATTTGCGGCCTGAGGCTGCAATCCCCAGATAGCGACTCACGTGCATTAGCTGCTTGCAGAAGCCGATAAGGCTGCGCTTATCAGCCTGTCTTCAATAACGATGCTACTATTGGTCATCTCAAATTCAAATTATCAAGTGCATATCTAGAGATCAAAGCACCCTTTAAAGTCGGACATTTGGCTATAGAAACCATCAAACCAGATCTTCGAAAACATCCTGATGATTGATTGCTGGCCAAATCCGCTTAGCTACCTCTCCCACCTTTGAACGTGGCGGGGTACCGCATCTTTTAGCCCTGCACAAGTCACATCATCCATGAATGAATAAGCACTATATAAAAAAAGATTCTCCGTGACTTAATAATACAAAATTGCGCTGGATTTTGACTTTTTCGGCTCATTGTAATCCTACCCTTCAAGACACAGCCCACTTCGGAACTATCTTTCCAGTAGTAGGACCCATCTCTCCTCACAGTCTCCTAGCAGACCACTTTAAATCCTGCAAGGAAAAGAAAAAATAGTAACTATGCCCATCCATCATATCAGCATCTACTTCCCCGAGTCGAAATTCGACGCCATCGTCTCTTTCTACCTAGCCGCCCTCGCCCCGCTCGGATACAAACAACTGCTACGCCATGGATCTCAGGTTGTCGGCTTAGGTGTTCAGTATCCGGATTTCTGGCTCCACAGCAATGAGGACAGCATTCCTCGGCAAAGAGTTCATGTTGCGTTTAATGCAGAGTGTATGTGCACCTCTCCCTAGTCTATAAATTGGCTGCGGAATGTTGTTTTGTGGATGTATATATAATGGCACGAGTCCTGTTATTTTATTGAAGGAAATGCTGATAGATGATAAAATATGTATAGCTACGGAGCTAGTCGACGCATTTTATGCTGCTGCTATTGCGGCGGGTGGGGTGGACAATGGGCCTCCAGGTCCTAGGCCAGAGTATGGGCCCGGTTTCTATGGTGCGTTTGTACTAGACGCGACTGGAAACAATATCGAGGCGTGCCATATAGAATAGAATAGTTGGCTGTTGCTTTCTTATTTCTGGTTATTGTTATTGGTGTTGAGTATATGAATGTTCCCGTATGATGATGTGACATGGTCGAGAGGCTTTCACAGTTAGAGCAGTGATTGATGAAATTAAATAGTAATTATTGATCTTGGAAAGAATGCCATTAGAATGGTTTAGTCACAACAATATGGGTATCTATCAGTGATTTTAGCATATGTCTTCCGATATATATGTACATGCAGTCATTCCAGTCTATATTACAGGCGCGACCTGCTCTCCACTTAAGGTGAGGGACCGTCTGCATCGTCTATATCATCGTCCAATAGTCGAAGCTCATCTTCAAGCATCTCGACAACCATGTCCCCCACTGCTTCCCGCACAGTACCGTGGAGCAACTCGTCTCGGGCAGACTCTGGTTTGAGGGCGCTGAGCGCTTCTACATAGTCGATTAACGGCGAAAATCCGATTGCATCACCCCAGTTACCCCGATCAACACCATTTTGAAGAAGAAAACCCTGCAGATTCTCTAATCCAGGACCAAGTAGCCACTGTCTCAGCAGGGCTTGATTCTCACCAGACGGGGGGTCCACCGAGTCTCCTAATTCCGTGTTGTCCCCGCCAGGGACGTCCTCCTCAGTCAGCTCCTCATCTCCATCCCGCTGAAATCGTGGGAAACGGAGCATTCCATTGTTTAGTTGATCCATAAGATCGCGGAGCCATTGCGGGCGTCCGAGCTCGGCAGTCTGAGCTAGGTACGACGGTGTCGGATCAGATTGCTGGCGGAAAGCCTCAGAGTCATAAGGTGGGAGAGGGTCGGAGGCGGAAATGCGTCCAGACAAAAATCGTCCAGGCAAGTGTGTTGTTACTCTAGGAATGTCGGAGAGGACTACATGACGGGCAATATCCAATGTAATTTCCGGCGGCTCAACAGGTTCCTCCTTTTCAGGAAGAGCGTCTGCTATTTCGACGATAAGCGAGATGACCTCCGGGGTGTTCCAGAGATCTTTAGCACGAGCGATATAGAGCTCACAAAGAAGCTCCTGTGATTGTGTAGGGGGCATCTTTCCCCAGATACTCTTCGGCATTGGCTGGACATCAAGTTCTTGCGCCAGCTTGCAGAAGACCCATGGAAAGCGTGACATTGCCAGGCGGAGTTGCTCCCGGGATTCTTTCGGTTTGTCATGGCGGAGATAAGCAAGAGCAAGAGAACATTGAATATTTGGGAACGGTTCCCAGAGTCTGCTGAACATTGTCTGCGTGCATAATTCGATGAAATGCTCATATTGCCTGCCTCGAAGGGCTAAATGGTCAATCAACAGGTTGATACAATAAGGGTCATCCAAGTCGAGACTGAGCAGTAATTTAGCCCACTCATATGCTGTCCGCCAGGTGCCCTTCATTCCCAGGTTCGCAATATATCTCCACCCGACTAGCCAGAGTTCACGGTTGGCAGCATGTAGAAAATCAAGTCTCGCCTTTCCTTCCTTCAGCTGGTTCCCAAAGGACGAATGCGCGGACCGGCCAATGTTGAAGAGTGCTCGCTCTAGTAAGTCGGCAGAGACAGCATGATCGCCTTGATGTTTAGCAATGTCTGAAACCTGGAGGAGAGTCGAGATATGATAAGGGTTGTACTGCAGGAGATGAATCAATCTTTGTGGGTCCATAGACTCTACACACATGTCAAACTGCCTCTGCACATCCTCGTATGTCGCATTATGAATAATTTTGTACACAGTAGCCCCAGTTGGAAGCTTCTCAACAACCTCCATCCCAAGTCCTCCGCTGGAAGCTCGCGGCCATTCGTCTTTACCTTGCATGAGGACATTCCTCCGTAGAGTCACTCCTGCCAAGCTCTGACCTCTACTAGCCGGACTATAAGCTCCTGTGAGAGCGCGTCCTAAATCAACCGTCTCTCTGTTTCTATCTCGTCGTCGACCAGTTCCAGTATCGGCAGGTTGGTCGAAGGATTCGAGCGCTACATTTCCGAACAGCTTGCGCATTTCGTTCACGGCATTAAGAAACTTAGGTTCGATCGCAAGGAGTTCTTCGGCTGTCTTCGGGAATGGCGTTTGCTGTGAACACTCTAGTCGAGTAGTGGTCTCATCTACCGCAGGCAGGGGTTTCTGTCCGGCTGATAATTCTTTCAAGGCTCTGTCAATTTCGTCCAGTTCTGCATCGTCGGATGCAGGAGGCTTGCTTTCGGCGGGCTTAGCGACCTTCTTTTTCTTCTTCTTTTTATTCTTTTTCTTCGACGCAGCTGGTGCATTTGCAACTGGCTCTAGTTCCAAGGGCTGAAGTCTGGTCTCCAGGGGAGCTTCGTCCGACTCATCGTCGTTTTCCTCCCCCGCATTCAATAGGTCGAATGCATTAAACTTCGGTTTCGACGGCCGTCTGTCGATTTCCTCTTCACTGGATTCCTCTTGTTCCTCTTCTGCCTGTAATGAGGTACGCTGAGCCTCCTGCTCGCGCTGCTTTTGCAGCTTGCGTAGAGCACGTGTTGACATCTCAACTGCTGAGGGAAGAAGATAAGTTATAGAACTGAAATGATATCCGTAGACAAAACCATCCACAAGAGGTGGCGTTCAATGACACAGAAAGATCCTAGAAGAAGAATATAACCGCCCAAGCGGTGTGGCGAACTGGATTGTAACTGCAGTGTTGCCGCTGCTCTTCTAGTCTTTCTTCCGCTCTCCGCAGTCATTATTTCAGGCCCCACCGATGCGGGCAAGTGACGGCATCGCCTAATAAGGCCTAGCGCATATCGAGTGCTCTTTTGCTGACTCAGCACAGTATTATGTCATACCATGTGGATCCAATCAGATAGACCACACGTGACCGTGCCTGTGCCTGTCCGCGGGGATTCGATTCTCCTACTGTCCGAGCTCGGTTGTTCCATCTCCGCTTCAGCTGGCGACGCATCGACTTCACGGTGCCTGGCCTCAGCTATCACGCTCTTGTCATTTCAATGCGTCGTGCGGCCATACAGGCTTTCCGTACTGCGCGTCGTGCTCCAGTATGGAAGGTCGCCGGTAGAAGACCTAGCGCCGTCTCGTTCTCTAGCAGTCATGCATTAAGTATCCGACCGTCATCCTCGGCTGGGAGACACTCTGCATTCATCCCGGCGTCCTTACAGTCGTCCATGCATCTACGGAACTTTTCTCTCGCATTCATCTCGACCCTGGTGGCCTCGGGAGCTTGGTATGCGTACAAAGGCAGCACTGCCCAACAAACAGCCTTGTCTAACGGAATCAACGGCACGTCTGTCTCCAGCAGTGCTTTCCAATCGAGAAGCGCCTCGACTGGGCCGTCTGGAACAGAGACGGGAGAGCCAGCGCAGTCAACCCGTCGTGCTCTCTTGGTAGAGAATGATCAATTCTATACGGCTACATTGTCTGGGGATCAACCGCTTGCCAAATATTCGGACGACTCCGATCGCAGGGTTCTCGAGATGCTGACTCCGGAGCAGGCTACCCAGAAGTTGAGGAGAAATGAAGAGTCATATTTGGTCAGTCGTGGTCAGGGAGTCGTCCGTTACGATATTGTTCAGGTACCCAGCAACTCTCCGATAGAGGATGACCATGCGGAGAAGATAGTCGAAGTCCCACAGTCAGTGGCTGCCACCAAAGATGGGGCTCCGAGCAGTGATTGGATGTTCTGGGGTATCTTCGATGGACACTCGTAAGGCTCCTTTTACGGACATCTCGTCCCTAGACATATATTAACTGAACACTAGTGGTTGGACTACATCGGCTAAATTGCGCAATGTGCTCATCTCCTACGTGGCTCGCGAGTTGAATACAACATACAAGTCTGCTGCTGGCGATCTCTCTGTCCTTTCCCCATCTCCTGAAGCGGTCGATGCTGCGATCAAGCAAGGATTTGTCCGGCTGGACAATGATATCGTATATGAAAGTGTCAACAAAGTCATGAAGGCAAATTCTAGACGGGCTGCTGCTGAGCTATTGGCCCCTGCTCTGTCTGGGTCGTGTGCTCTTCTCGCTTTCTACGACTCTAAGTCGAACGATCTGAAGGTAGCATGCGCTGGTGATTCCAGGGCAGTACTAGGACGTCGTGGCCCTAGTGGAAAGTGGATCGCAACACCCCTCTCTGAGGATCAAACCGGTGGAACTCCTTCTGAGATCAAGCGCTTGCGTGAAGAACATCCTGGGGAGCCTCACGTTGTTCGTAACGGCAGGATCCTAGGTCAGCTTGAGCCGAGTCGTTCCTTCGGTGATGCTTTCTATAAATGGTCGAAGGAAACACAGGACAAGATCAAGCGTCAATTCTTCGGACGAACTCCGCATCCACTTCTGCAGACCCCGCCTTACGTTACTGCGGAACCTATTATAACCACTACTAAGATCGATCCCAAACAGGGTGATTTCCTTGTTCTAGCGACCGACGGTCTTTGGGAAATGTTGAGCAACGAAGAAGTCGTCGGTCTGGTGGGCCAGTGGATCGAACAACAGCAGTCTGGAAGCGCCAACGGTGTCAGCAAACCTTGGCTACAGGGCTGGTTCCGCTCGGAGATCAAGCAGCTCCCTGTGGAAAAGGCTCAGGTCACCAACCAGGAGGGCCAACGGCCTCCGATTCGTCAGCAACAGTATGATATATCCGGTGCGGCTAGCCGATTTGTTGTAGAGGACAAGAATGCAGCTACGCATCTTGTGCGAAACGCCATGGGCGGCAAGGATAAGGACATGGTCTGTGCTCTACTCACTCTTCCCAGTCCATACTCCAGAAGATACCGGTAAGCTCGCTCTTCATTCGTCAGTCTCCTCCTGTGACGTGTCCTGGTTACTGACCCATCTGACAGTGACGACATCACCGTTGAGGTTATCTTCTTTGGAGATGGACCAGACAATCGCAGCGTTTCGATTAACCAAGAGGCTAGCGCTTCCCAAGATAGCGCTAAGCCTAAGCTCTGAATAGAATTCCCAGCATCATCATTCTTCTAGGACGTCTGTGCTGCATATCTCTCTGCTGCTTCTGATATCCCCAGAGTCTTTGTATTATTCTGAACGGCTATGACTTCGGCGTTGGGCTTTGATCATTCTTGACCTGATTTTGATGTAAAACGGACCGTTCTTGTATTAATGCACAAATACATTCTCGGATTCTATCTGAACATTGTTTTGCTCTTTTCTGTAGACTCTATGGTGCCTGGTGGGGCGCATAGATCCAGCTTGCAAGATCTATCATTACTGGGATTCAAAAAGCTGGGTTCATTGATTAGTCTAGGAATTCTGAGTTGGCATCGAATATGACACGTAAATGAATGACCGGTCACATCATATACTTTAAGAGCTTCAGAAATAGATGCCTTATCCTAGGGTCGGGGTTAGCCTACGATCATTCTGCTAGTGCTTAGTAGCGGGAATATGTATCCTCTAGGGACTGTACATTTAAAACCACCCGTGGAAACCCTCTGTAGATGTGATAGACATAGTGTCATGAAACTGCTGCATTTCAGATGACCAGGTAGCACATTCCGGCTGAATGCTTTAACGTGGATTTCTTTTCGGAAGCCAGCTTGCTTCTTTCTCCTATATTTCGATTGCTAATAGAAATTTCTGAGTCAGGGAAAATCGCAATGCGACAATCCAGGTCTTGAAGCACTTCAGGCTCCACATACATGGCGATCCCTTGCCATTCAATATGTACGGTGGACTCGACACATCGGCTACGCAAGATGACTTTGCTGGTAATTTATTAATAGTAATTAAGGTCGGTGACAATATCCCTGACTCCGGAAAGGGGCGGATAAATTTGCTGGGAAAGTCCCCTGGTGCTACATTATGTATCTTCCCTAGCCACGTGCACATCGAGTGCCCTTTGGCGGGGACAGCAAATCGCTGGCATTTCTCCGACTGCTACACTAACCGGTTCATACTTCATTGAAGCAACCCCAGAGAACTTTGCGAGTCATATATCCAGGAAATCGTGGAATGTGATGAGTGTAACCAATAAGAGAGATGGATAATCCTATAGCTCTCGGACGCGAGGAAGCGTAAGGTGAGACGTCAGGGGCACAGCTGTTTGGCAACCCCGCATTCTTCGGTCCTTCATTCCCTAATTTCCTTTCTATGCTCAGCTCCTTTGTATATCCAAGCTGGAATTGTTTCCAATGAAATGTTTGCTTGGAACATGGTTCCTTTATGGGTTCAATGTTAGACCCAGGGAGCCGGTTCATGAGGAAAGAGGACCTTGACCTAATGCCCTGTCATCTGCGGTCCAGTCTCATTCCCAAAAATAAAGACACGCTTTATGGTTGGCTGTTCCTTGTACCTCACTCTCCCTTCATTTGGCCAAAGAATGTGATTGGCACCACTGCTCTCAGGGAACAGGAACAAAGGCCATCTGATGTTAGAAACATGGCCCTGAAACTTGTAGCTTCAACGATAGCTCTGCACCCTTACAGTGACTACTAGGTTCTACCCTGATCCTATGTGCTAGGTCAGCCTAGCAAAATCAATTTGACACTTACTATTAATGTCCGCTTGTTGTTCTTACACCAAACAGAAAATCTTCTGGTTTCGCCACATGGTATAGATGTTACTGCCTGGTTACTGTGAGTCATCGTTCCATATTACCAAAAAGGGTTTCTGAATCTCAATATCTGCCTAGAGAGACGCATTGCCTGGGTCACATAAGGCTTCATCAGCCACGTTAGACAAAGCTTAGGTGCTGACGTCAAAAATGGGCTAACTTTAGTCCATTCTCACTCGTATTATCCGACAGGAGCTGCTCCCCGGACGCATATTCTACATAGGCATTGATTATCGCTCCTTCACCGACTGTACCTCTTTGTCATCCCAGTTCAATGTTCTCTTTATTATAATTAATGACCCTCCTATTTTCTTTTATTGAACCGACAATCACAATTCTTACAGGGAACTACACCAGTTCTTAATGATCAGAGGAGACAATGACCTTGGTATGTCAAAAATAATTCTCCCTTTGTCTAACAATGCCCTTTTGGTCGCATCGCATGAAAGACACCCACAAGGATGACTATATTGCCAGGAAAGAATAAGGAAATTTCTACCATCTTTCATATATCTGGTGGTTGCTTATAATTTATAAGCAAGGCTCTTCCTGCTATCCTATTCAATCTAGAGACCAGAACTTATTACTGCCTAAGGCAAGGAACTAACTTCTCAAAGAACAGTCAATCACTATAATTCCAAGGTGAAGGTCCCTAGCTGGACGGAGGGAGAAGATCCAGTGAGTAACCATCTTTGGAGCTCCCAAAGTCACCTAACTAACCCTATAGGACCTATTTACCATATCCTCTATTACATTTGAAGTTTTCGACAAGCGCAATGTCAGAGCGTCCGTTGAAGCGTTTGAAATCGGTCAGTTCTGACAGCAGAAGCCGTGCTTCTAGTAACCTGCCAACGACAGTACATCTGGAAAATGTACCACAAGCACGGATGCGACCACCGCACATTGATACTGGTACACCTCCTGGAATTCAATTTCAACAGCATTGGAGTGAGTGGCCGACCAGCCCGGCCCTGAAGATGACAAGTCTGAAGACCATTTCCCCACAAGTTTCGCCTACATCTGTCCCGTCTACATGGAATGATAGATTCGCCTACTCAGCATCTTCTCGCAATCTGGGAGGGCGTACTCCGTCGGTATCACAATCCCAGACTTTTAGGCAACAAGCAATACAATTTGCAGAAGACCCTTTCACGCGGGCGAATAGACGGAACACAACTTCTAGTCAGAATCCCCCAAAAGGGTATCGAATGATAAATATCGGCACTGAGGCACCTCCACCACGATGGGTCTTAGTGGAAGAAGCCGCTTCGCAACGATCTCTTAGCACATGTGAAGAGAGATCGCGAGCACGATTGGCACGGGGCAAGTTGGTTGGGAAGCAAGTAGCAGCAAATGTTAATCCTGGAACCCAACCCGGACCTAGTACTCCTTGGAATCACCAACTGAGGGGGCTGAGATGGGAGTTTGAACCGGGGTCTCCTGGTGCACGTGGAGAGTTATCGGAAGCTCAGTGGCACGAGATTGCGTGGCAGAGGCTTGAAGAGGCTCTTAAGGACCCAAAGACACGAGAAGAGCTGAGGGAAAAGATCAATGTTGGTCCATTAGACAACATTGTCTATACTCTAGAGGACCCATTACCACCGATACCCCCTGCACCGACTTTCTCTGGCGCCCAAGTGAGGAAATCCTCTATCCCTGAATCCTCGGTATCACTGTCGACCGAACCTACCTTCTATTATCCAGATTACGATCGCCCTTCTTTGGCAGTACAGCCAGGGGTTGATGCTCCTGGAAGAGGAGGTCCTGCAAGCATCGCCCGCAAGGCTTTAGACCAGATGCGAACTGCGATAGCAGGCTGGGCAAACAATAAAATTCCTCGACGAGGGTCAGAAGCTGCGCCTATTATTTCACATAGTTACACTGAAGAACGACGGTCAAAAGAAGCGCACCGGTCACCACTTGATTCACTGGGTTCATACTTCAACTTTGACGAGGAACGTCAGCAAGAACTGCTCGAGCGCGAAGAGGAGGAAGGCTATCATGTGCCTATGGGTAAGTACAAATATCTCTGGTTGACAGTGCTATTCCTGTTTGTTGGAATGTTCTGTTGTCTTTTCCTGTATTCTTTCAAGATCATCAGATGAGTTCACAGGCTCCCGCTGTAAATTGCCATCCTGTTTATAGATATTACCAATGATAAAAGGCACATGGTACATACATGGAATGATATGGCATATGGTATTGCGTGAATCACAAGGCAATACAGCTGGCAATTCCTTTAACTCATCCCTTGCATAAAACCGCTCCAACTATATAAAAAGGCGACTAATTTGTCCCGATTTTATAGGGCATCGACCCGCTCAGAACATTCCAGGGGACGATCTGCAGCCAACCCGATCCATCAGCTCCGGTAGCAAGCAGCAGATGGCGACTTTCTCTCAACCAGCACATGAACTCTCAGCAACGAACTCGGATGATCTCCGTCGAGAAGCAGCAGAGGCACTTGCAGCCCTCAGAACAGGTAAAGTCGATCTAAACTTCTTGAAATCCCGAGGTCTCACTTTAGAGCTGATGAATTTCAAGGTGGGCAACAAGAACAGCAGGCACATCAAACAACAGGGGGGAAACAAGTCCCCGGCGATGGAGATCGCAGGGCACGGCCCCAGCAGCAGACCAAGTCCAATCAGATTGGAGCGAAAGAGAAGTGGAAACATTTTCCTAAACGTCGTCCATTCCGGCGCATGAAGATATGGTCCGGTGTATGGATTCAGGATACAATTACCGACCAAGACGAATTCATGCAGGTAGCGGAGATTCTCCCTTCCACTGACAGGCCATTCAGAAGGACGAAGAAAATAACTGTGAAAATTAATTCTACTAAGCGACCTTCCGAGCCAGAGACGGCTAGTAGAGCTACTGGAAGTGGGACGAAGAGGAGAAGGGACGTGGCACCTCAGAATGAGGAGCCGACAATAACCCAGGATGACACTTCAGGCCCTCCGGCAAAAAGAGCAAGAAGAAATCCAGTGAGGAGAACGAAAAGAAAGTGATAGCAACTCATACACACGACTCAGTTGTGTAAGAACTAGATTACTACATGGATCATATTCTCTGATCAACGGTCACTGGGAACATAGACGGCTGGCGTTACGGTTAATCTCTGGATGCCTTTTTTTTGATAGAGTAACACGTTTTTATTTACTGGCTGTGAACTGTTATGATACGGAATAGATTAGAATTCTGCTCTCTATCATGAAACAGGAAATATTTACTTAAATGGGTATCACAAAACATATGAGCAATAGCTGCAAATTCTATATCGAACTGTAGCTCTACAGTGAGAACATCAGACTCATAAATGGCTTCTCTCCCAAGAAGGTTGGCTTCTGAGTCATCTTTTTGCTACACAAAAGGTGGGGTTCCGCGCAGGGGTTGAGTCCTGTCTCCCCATATTAATCATGTCATTTTTGCTACTATAATTCTGCCAAAGAGTGTTAATCATCTCGACCGACAACAAATTCTTCAAATCCACAACTCGTATCAATATACAATGGATCCTGACATCCGACAAGCCATGAAGGAGGACCTAAAAACCATCGAAGACATTGTTAAACAAGCCTACACCCCATATGTAAAGCGAATCGGGCAAGAACCGGGGCCGATGCTAGACGACTACAGTGCCCAGATTTCGAACGGCCGCATCCATGTCATCGAGCAAGACGGTTTGGTGCAGGGTCTCCTTATTCTCATCCCAGAGAAGGAGATGATGTTGTTGGATAACGTGGCTGTCGCTCCATCTGCCCATGGAAAAGGTCTTGGTCGCAGACTTTTGGAATATGCAGAATGGTCGGCCAAGAGAGAAGACTACCACTTCATTAAGCTGTACACCAACGAGGCTATGAAGGAGAACATTGCTCTCTATTCCCGGATCGGTTACAAAGAGACGCATCATGTTGAAGAGAAGGGGTTCAAGCGAGTTTATATGGTTAAGAAATTGGATTAGGCACTCTGGATCACTTCTAGGGCTATCTGGGCTACTAGTCGTATTGTACACATAATCTTGTGCTGTTATATATAGTGAGAATTATTGTGGAATTTAAATATATCTTCTCGATACCTGCTATATCATGCTTATGACAGCGCTAGGGTCCGTTCACATCTACTTAATAACAAATGACAGCAGATCCCCCCATTATCCTCATAAAATCCATTCATTTTTTTCATGCCTTCATTGTTATCAATGAAGAAATGTGTAAGATGTGTCGAATCACTTTTTGTGCATCTGCGGTTAGATTATATTACTAAGAATTTTGTGCATATGTGCATAAGATTAACTATTGGCGCAAACAATGCAAACATTAATAAGATGAATCCGCAGGACGTGTCAGCCGCATCGAAGAACTGCTATTTACCAGGCTATTGAAGAATCATAACTTTCTCGTCAGTGTTTAAAAAAATTCATGGCAATGGTGGTAATGGTGTGATATGAGAATGATGGATTAAGTCTACAGCCAAGTATTTACTTACCGTTGAATGAATTAAAAGCTCTCCACTGAGCTACTACCTTCTCTCATCCGTCCTTGGTCAAGCTTGAGTTGGTCCAACACTTAGGTCAACGATCAAGTGACCAGGGCACTGTGACAATATGTTCAACTTTACGCCTCTTCTAGGCGCCCAGTCGTCTTCCTCGAAGGCGTCTCAGTCCATATTAGAGCTTGATGGAGGAATCAAGATCTTGGTGGGTGTCGGATGGGATGAAACCTTTGACACATTGGATTTGGTGGAGTTGGAAAAGTAGGCTATTCCTGTATCTGGGGGAAATACTATTCCATTTGAATGATATGTGTTAACCAGTATACTCGTTAGACATGTTCCTACGCTTTCGCTCATTCTTCTAACCCATGCGACCCCTGCACATCTCGGCGCCTATGCGCATTGCTGCAAGACCTTCCCTCTTTTCACCCAGATACCTGTTTATGCCACGAGTCCTGTGATAGCGCTGGGACGGACACTCCTTCAAGATCTCTACGCGTCAGCTCCGCTCGCTGCTACTTTTCTCCCCAAAGCTTCGATCTCAGAACCGGGTTCATCTACGTCAGCTGCATCCGCCGCGGCGTCTGTCTCCGGAGCAGCAGCGAATACAGATGGCGGAATTTCGAATCAGATTCTGCTTCCTCCACCAACTCCAGAGGAGATTGCTCGATACTTCTCACTCATCCATCCGTTAAAATACTCACAGCCACATCAGCCGCTACCTTCGCCCTTTTCGCCACCCCTGAACGGTCTCACGCTAACAGCCTACAATGCGGGACATACGGTGGGAGGTACGATATGGCATATACAACATGGCATGGAATCGATCGTCTATGCAGTCGATTGGAATCAGGCGCGAGAGAATGTGGTTGCGGGTGCTGCGTGGTTTGGAGGCGCCGGAGCCAGCGGAACGGAAGTGATAGAGCAGTTGCGCAAACCAACAGCTTTGGTGTGCAGCAGCAAAGGAGGAGATAAGTTCGCATTGTCTGGAGGACGCAAAAAGCGCGATGACCTGCTCTTGGATATGATTCGGAGTAGTGTCTCGAAGGGTGGCACGGTCCTGATTCCCACAGACAGCAGTGCTCGTGTGCTAGAATTGGCATATACACTAGAGCACGCATGGCGTACTGCAGCCGAAGATGGAAGTGGCGACAATGTGCTCAAAGGTGCACAGCTATATTTGGCAGGAAAGAAAGGTCATGGAACGATGAGACTGGCAAGGAGTCTGCTGGAGTGGATGGACGAGAGCATCGTCCGGGAGTTTGAAGGTGTTGAGGGTATCGATGCGACGGCTGCAGAGCGGTCGCAAGGCAAAACTGATTCACAAGCCCGAAGCGGTGCAAGCCAGGGCCCAGACAAAAAAGGGATCAAAGCTGCCGGACCATTCACGTTTAAACACCTCAAGATTGTTGAGCGCAAGAGGAAGCTCCAGAAAGTCCTTTCTGATCAAGCTCCAAAGGTTATTTTGGCTTCTGATACGTCTCTGGACTGGGGTTATGCCAAAGACACCTTCCGTCATATCGCTGAAGGTCCGCACAATTTGATTGTACTGACTGAGACGCTTCCGTCTCAGAAATCATTTGAAGATGCAGAGGAATCTGATAGGACGACACTCGGTCGTATGATATGGCAGTGGTATCAAGAACGAAGGGACGGGGTTGCCATGGAGAAAGCCCCGGATGGAGAACTTCTTGAGCAAGTACATAGTGGTGGAAGAGAGATTTCTCTGACAGATGTCCAACGAGCTCCTCTTGGTCCCAACGAGCAAATCTTATACCAGCAATATCTCGCCACAAAGAGACAGCTACAAAATACGTCTCAAGTTCGGGGCGATGGCAACCTCGATAACACAGCTGATGCTCTTGACGACGGGACTAGCTCGACGTCGTCAGAGGATTCAGACTCAGAGCAGCAAGGCAAAGTCCTGAACTTTTCTATCTCCCTGGCCCATTCCAATCGGAACAAACTAGGTCTCAGTGATGAAGATCTGGGTGTCAATGTCCTTTTGCGACGGAAGACCGTTTATGACTATGATGTTCGTGGGAAGAAGGGCCGTGAACGAATGTTCCCCTACGTTGCCCCCAGGAAGCGTGGTGATGAATACGGAGAGTTCATTCGACCAGAGGAGTATCTGAGGGCAGAGGAACGTGAAGAAGCTGAGATGCAACAGCGCCGGCCGGACTCGCGAGGGGAGAATAAAGTGGGCCAGAAGCGTCGATGGGATGAAACAGGACCAAATGGAAGAAGACTATCCGGAGGCACAGGGAAGCGCCAACAACTGTCTCGAGATGGCCATAAAAAGGGATCAAGTGCTGCAGATGATCTTAGCATAGCCGATGACATGGCAGTCGATGGTGTGGAGGGCTCTGACAGCAGTGAAGAAGAGGTGGACTTCCAAGTTTCCGAGGAACCTTCCAAAGCGGTGTATATCAAGTCGACAATAACAGTCAATGCCCGTATCGCTTTCATTGATTTCAGTGGCCTGCATGACAAACGAAGTCTGGAAATGCTTATTCCCTTGATTCAACCGCGCAAGTTGATACTCCTCGGCGGCACTAAAGAGGAGACCACAACTTTAGCCGAAGAATGTCGCAACTTGCTTGCTGTCAAGGCTGGAGCTGATTCTTCTTCTACTAGAGCTGCTGTTGACATTTTCACGCCTGCAAATGGAGATGTCATCGACGCCAGTGTAGATACTAACGCTTGGATGGTCAAGTTGAGCAACCACCTCGTCAGACGCCTGAGGTGGCAGCATGTGCGCAGCTTGGGGGTTGTCGCGTTGACAGCTCAATTGAGAGGTCCAGAGGTTCATCCACCTGGAGATGATACGACAGAGTCAGCCAACAAGAAGCAGAAGTTGTTGAAGGAGGAAGCTGACTCTGTCGACGGCTTGACAGAGCAAGAGATGAAGCCCTCAGCAGCAAAGAATGATGTTTTCCCAGTCCTCGATGTCTTACCGGCTAACATGGCCGCTGGTACAAGATCCATGACACGCCCGCTGCATGTTGGTGATCTCCGACTTGCTGACCTGCGAAAACTGATGCAGGCTGCTGGACATAGCGCAGAATTCCGCGGTGAAGGAACGCTGCTTATTGACGGGATAGTGGCTGTGAGAAAGTCTGGCACGGGTAAAATTGAGGTCGAGGCTGCAGCTCAGTCTGCTGCAGGAAGCCCTCTTGCAGGTGGTCGGGGAGAGGGAAGCTTCTTGGCTGTGAAAAGGAAGATATACGAGGGTCTTGCCGTTGTGGCGGGTGGATAGACACTTATCCAGTCACCACCAAGGCAAATTGTATGTGCTATGATGAGCTCTTATTGTCATGTCCCCCAGCCGGAAAAATGTTCTATTTCAACATGAGTGTATTCTATACCCTATTCTATTCCAACAATGTATGTTACATCATTTGTTACTTTCTATGGACGCAACGATATATGTTACCTTTTTCCTCGTCGAACCTGGTCTCCCAAAACGTGTTGCGGCCTGAGGCATCCACGTCCTTTGTTTCCCAGCTCGTCCCATATAATCCAGAGGTGAATTCTGCCCCTCGAGCAGAACCTAGGGGCGTTGGCGCAGCGGTTAATCCAATGCAATCCATACTCTAGGTTCGAGGTTCGAATCCTGCGAGCAGTGCACCCAGTGGAATAATATTCCCTCCTGGCCACCCACCTCCAGGGTAGCAAAATCCTCCGGGGTTTTCGTAGCATCCTGTCCCCATTCGCGGCCCTAGGGCAACACGGTGACAGAGGATGTGAGCTTTTTGTTTATCCATCTCTCTTTCTCTATTTTTCTCATTATGCTCGCATGTTGGTTATGGGTGAATATCACGACGTGTGATCCTAGTACGGTATGTTGGTCACATTGATCTGCAGTCATTACCCACTTAGACTGCATTAATCAGTAAGGATGATTTCGAACTCTACAGTATTAGTCATTGCACTTATTCTTTTTTTGTGCTGTATAAGTGGCATTTGATATGTATAGCGGTCGTCTACGTTGAAAATAGCGAACAGTCCTTCCATCTCGGCGTTAGTTATCTCCGAAAGAATCAAATTTCAGCATCATTTTAAAATCCATATTGATAGTAAAGATTATAATGACGTCATATAACTATATGTCAAGTATTTTGGTCATACAGCCGTTATTTAACTGCCTACTAGATTGGACTTATTCACCCACCCCCAACCCTCAATCGCGCTCTCTCGGGGCAGTACCAACATAGTATGACCCGCTGGCTTCTTGAAACTGTATAAGGTAGCCAGGTTACATTACTGAGGAATATGGTATGGCATTTTATTAGGTGATACGGAAAGATAGGGTCAAAGTGTACCCGAAAGATCGTGGAGGATAAGTTATGTACCCCCTAAACGCAGCAATCGACTTTCCTGCGATGACTCATCTACGATCAACCACAATCGTTTATATTTCCACTATAAAAAAGTTCCTTGAACTCATAATGTTGTGGAAATTCTACAATAACCTTCTTATTTAAAGACAATCTCTTGAAACTACTTGTGTCCTCTTCTTGGACAATATGTCGTCTGTTCACTCTTCGTCCACCACTACCGGCAACTCATCTTGTTCCAGACCGAAAAAGAAGTTCTACGCTACCACATCTCCATTCGAACAAAAGATTGGATATTACCGTGCAATTCGACACGGCCAGCAAATTTTTGTCTCCGGCACTACAGCTGTGGACCCTCATTCTCCTCCCAGCGCACCACAGATCCTCTTCCCTGGAGATGCGTGAGGACAAACAAAGGCCGCGCTTGAAGAATGCATTAAGGCTATTCAGGCTCTAGGTGGTAAGGGACCTGAGAGTATTGTGCGTGTGAGGATGTTCGTTGGCCGTAGTGAAGACTGCGGCGCGGTTGGTGAAGGGTTTCGCGAAATACTTGGGAAACAAAATGGGGAGGAGTTTGGAGCTGTAGCAACAATGATTGTCGTACAGAATGGGTTTGTTGATGAGAATATGTTGGTTGAGATTGAAGTGGATGCAATCGCCGATGATTGAGATTATGTTGGCATATTTGATACTCAACCAATGTGAAGTGGACTATGTGAAGCATTTTACAGCACACAGATCCTGTGTGTCTAGACGACTAGTATTCGTCTCCTAATCGGTCAAGCAATGTTCTTTTATTGAATTTCCTTTTTCCAATTATCTTTTGAGGAATTTATTTGGGTACTTATCAATTTGGGGGATTTTGCCTAGATAAGATTTCTTATTTGGGCAATACTTGCCTCGAGGTCGGAGTAGTACGTGTTCTGTTGACTTAAGACCAAGGCCTCAACGAGAGTCCCCATTCCGTTTGTATGGAATTGAGTCATCATATATCATGACTCTTTCATGGTGAAGCTACTCTACAATTATCATCTCGAGGAATATCACTGTGAAGTCTATGGATTGGTGTTTACTCCCGTGTGAAGCACACAGATGTGTCATACCTAGTCACCTACTCACCGACATCTACTCCCATATATATCTATATCAATATGAGTCCTCTTAGGCCGTCTTCTCTTCTTCTTTTATTATCTACCAAGCCACTCAAGCTCTATTATCCAGTCGACCGTCCGCTGGAAGTCAAAACATCTACCTTCTCCACGAGTGTCTGCATGCCCTAGATACACTAGATAACTCTTAGAATTCTATTCCTACATTATTGATGGCTGCCCCTCGTCGATATATCACCCTTGATGGCCAACCTCCGCTAGGAGGACTCCCTCCCAACGTGGCCGCTGCTATGCAGCATCGAGCACGCGAGTCTCCTCCACCATATACTCCAGCTTCAGCACCGCCGGCTGTTCAAGCTTCACCACACCCAGTCGTCATCAATGTCCCCCGTCCCATCGTCGGTGCTATCCCAGGCTGGCAACCATGGACAGGACTTACCACTGGCTTGATGCCCGCAAACATCATCACAAGCACAGCAAACAACACACCCATCTGCTGTTGTCAGAAGTCAGAACCACCAAAACAGCCTCCATCATCAAACAATCCATCCATCCCACCAGGCGGCTACATCCCCGGCACGACCGATAGTCCACTCACTCTATCCTCCGGAGCCGGCTACATCTTCCCAACGAACCACACGACCATCCATCTCATCGAGCCGAACTTCCTTCCCTTCGCGCACCCTCCAAGTTCATTCAAATGGCGTGTCTACAAAGTCCCTACCACTATGACCCTGTCCCAGCTCATTGAGCAGGTCTGCGTCGTTAATTGCCCCCAGGGTAAGACGCCCGTGAAGGGGATTTTGGAATGTATCGAATTAGGAGATGGGCACTGGACACGTGGGTCGGAGTTCTGGATCGGAAAGGGAAAGGGGGAGGAGGGGGCGATGAAGGAGAAGGTGAAGAAGACGCTGGAAAGTATTGGGTGGGATGAGAAGAGGGGAAGCGTGGCGAAGCCGGTTTGGCTTGCGGTTGTGGTGGAATATGTTTGAAGTATAGTTTTTTTTTTTTGCTGTTATATTTTGGGCGCGATAATATTTCTGATAGTGCGGAGGCTAGGAAGGCGAAATAGAATGGGATTGGATGCTGGAGTGTAGTTTAATTGCGTCAAATGGTCTTGTCTTGGGCTTTTTGTGATTATCTACTTGATTGAACTTAACCCTGTATTAAATGTCTGCTGAGTTTAGTGCTATACTGTTCATGATAACTATCGATGCTTCTTGAATCGCTGTATCTTCATAAAAAATATTTCCTATTATAATAAGAGAGTATTTCAACTCCTGCACATTGTCCCCAGACTTAGACAGGTACATCTAGTCAAGAAATATGTAGCGTATATTCATCATTATCCCTCTCATAAAACGTCCCGAGATCAAGTGTAATCACCTATACTAGATATACATAAAATAATACAGAAAAGAATATCATGCCATGCGTTCCATAAGAGGTACACCTTCAATATCTTCCCCATTATCATTTTCATCTCCATTGCCACTTTGCTGTCCCACAGCTTTTGTGTTCTTGTCCTCCTGTTGCTTCCGGCGGTGATGCCTGAAGCTGACATAGATGAAGAGGGCAAGTTCAGATACGGCTACCGCCAACCACACTGCCAGACCCAGAGCTGACCACCCGGAATAGTACATTCCCGAACCGATGTTGAAGATACCCATGCAGAGAACACATCGTCCTAGCCACACGTGCAGAGTGCTGTATAGAGACCGTCTACGTAACTTGACAAACACGATATGGTGCTTGTACCCGAGCCAGCTTTGAAGTATAAGCAGCGATGTTGCTATCAGACCAGTAGTCTTGTGCGGACCAAGATGCTTTGCAGTCGAGAGCATGAATGCAGCGCTGGCAATGGCGAGCAGCGATGCGCCTAGCTGAGCGGTCCAGTGTAGGCGGAAACTCTGCGGGTGCGGCCAACGGATCATGACGATTCCGTAGAAAAAAATCCCCATGAAACAGATTGTCATTATGGTCCCATGGGCTTTAACAGCTGCAGATTTACCCTTGCGGACAGCTTTTATGCCGAATGATTCTTTCTCACTGTCGATCGATGGAATGGGGTCTTCTGCTGCGAGAAGAGTCGAAGGCATATCTACGGCAAGACGGCCATAGCGTTGATGCATATCCAGCTTTGAATCAGTATCCAACGAGTGGAAGACCTGGCCCTGATTCTCTGCGAATATCCACGGCTGCGATGCGGAATCGAAGTCGATACCAGGCCATTTGTCGCAGGAGTAGCACACGAGATCCGCAAGATAGCTCCCGGTTTCAGAATCAACAACAGATTTAGTGACTTTGATCTCCGGCGGAGTATCCGTCACAACCGTGGGCACGTCATGACCAGTAGCTGTCCTCACACTGACAGCCAGTTGTTCCCGCTTGTCATCGGAATAGAGGATAAACATGAGAGCACCAGCCATTTTCTTTCCAATCCCGATAGAAAACCAACCTTCCGTGCTTGGGAGAGTTGCTGATATGGAAAGATAAATATCTTTTCCTTGGGTCTCAGCATTCTCTTTGCTAGACACTGCCACGCAGAATTCCGGGTTACTCTTCTGGCAATACTGTGCTCCTGCTGAGAGGACGGGTTGCCACTGTGCAACCGAAAGCAGTGTGAGTAGATAGGCTTGAAGAAATGAAAACCTCATTCTGAAGAGTATACCGCAACAGCGCGGAAAAATCTCGGGGTGATCTTATCGGAGAGCTTGGATCTCTTATTTCCGATGCTATCCAGAGATCAGTCAGCTACCTGAAGTTGGAGCTGAACTGTACGCGCAATCCATCAAAGCTTCCCCGCAACTTCTTCCCGCGACCGTGTAGGTTACGCTAGGACTGGCCAGCCTATGGAGAATGGGGGCTGAAGATGTGGCTGTTCTGTTGTTGCGCGAGAACAATTATTACCTTCCCTCTCATTTTCCCTCTCCGCTTATTTAATGATGGTCTGATAGGTTAGGCATGTATCACCGACTTCGGTTTAGCGCGGATGTTTGACATGCATGTGGACCAATCTGGTCCACCCATTCGTTCTTTGTTCAACTCAACCAACCGGCTTAGTAAGACCTAGAGGAGATCTTATCATGGAATCCTGGATGCAGACGACAGTAATAAAAGTACTACTAGTACTAGGTAAGTAAAGTAATTCTCAACATGGTTAGATCTTCCGCCTTATCAGATGGTGTCAATAGTATGCTGCAACCGCCCAAGTAAGGCTATAGTAGATAAAGACAGGGTATAAGAACCCATCAAGGAGTAAAGGTCTGATCCTAAAGGCATGCTGTCTTAATCTAGTCTCTCTCCTGAAGAATGTTGGTTACCTTCCTCTTTGGAGTGTGGATCCGAGTGACTGATCGTGACGATGTATGTAGCACTACATGTTACCCCACCTATCGTAGCAGCTTTGGAAGGTCGACGAATAAGTATCGTCCCATTCGAGTTAAGCATGATATGACGTGATCGAATCATTTATTACGTAGATTATCATAACGTAGATTATACACTGCAGCATTCTATTTTGGCAAGAGCCTTTCCCAATCTATACATTAAAATTGTCCGAAGGATTGTACGTTTCGACAAAGTCTTCTGTACTAATCGCCTGGATAATATCATTCGTTCGCGGCCCTGTATATTTCCTGCAACCAAACTGTAAGCTGCAAACTTACCAAACAGTACAGGCAGGACTAGGTTGTACATACCATCGAGCAGCGACCCACCACCACACAAGAGCAAAGGCAGCAATAAAAGCAGCAACGCACACGGCATAATTCCTATGATACAGTTAATAAGGCCATACAGTTGTATTGACAGAGTAATAGTAACCGACATGTTGGCCGCCGTTACAGGCTTTGATGGAGGAAAGAAGAGTATTGTGCTGATAAAAAGAACCCAGGTAATGGCGATCAGATTCAACGGAGTTCCCCACTTCCCCAGTGTGAAGGGCCCTTCAATGAACTTCACTCGCCGTTTATAGAGTTGATGGGCGATGATGACAGAAACATACGACAGATCCAGCGCCGGCGCCGTGACATTGAAGATCGCAGTTGCAGTCTGAGTGGAGCCAATGGCGATGCAGTTGAGGCAAATGCTGAAAAAAACAACGAACCAGACTGCATTTACCGGAGTGTGCGTGTATTTGTTGACCTTGGACCAGATACTAAAGGAGGTGTTAACTTTATCTAGAAGAGAAACATATTTTATCAGACGCTATTACTGTGAAAAAGGTAGGGCCTCATCCCTGGCGAATGCATAGGCCATTCTCGTGTCTGCTAACATGGCGGAACAACCTGTAAAAAACTGAACCAGGATGGCAAAGGACCACATTACTGTACCACCCGTTCTGCCTCCAGCATTGAGAAATATCTGTGCAGCTGGCAGACCTGTCGCTGTGTTTAGGATGTCATCTAGATCAGTCAAACAGAAACACATCGTGACTGTCAGCATCCAGCCAAAAGCCCCGGAGACTAGTACAGCTGTCTGAATAGCTATGGGACCTCGAATAGCTGCATCATGGGTTTCTTCAGACATGCTTTGGTGTCGATGAATTAGCCATGATTCATACTCGACTTCAGGGATTACACTCACTGTGTTGTTCCGTCGTAGTCTGTCATTGTCCAGGCAACTGAGATAAATCCTAAAAGGAAAGAGAATCCTTTCGACCCCCATCCTGACCCATCTGTGACGGTCGTAAAAACCCATTTTGCGGATTGTTTGTCCGGTGTGAGCACTAAGAGGGCAATACAGATACCTATCGATGCGAGAACTGCAGAGCTCAGTCAGGCATGTCAGAAGAAGTCATCGGAAATGTACCTACTATTTATAGGAGCAAACCATATGAAAATCCGGTGCAGGTTTCTAGTTGTCAAGGAACAAATGACGCCCATAATACATAAAAGCGCTATCGATAAAAGGACGGTTTGTAATGCAGTACTTCGGTGTATCAGCAAACACCTCCGGGGGCTTGAGGGCAACAGGGAATAAACTCACGGTGAATACTCGTATTTCCCGTCTTTCATATTTGAATTCATACTTGCGCAAGCTAAAAGCATCTGACTGACAGTGTAGGCCACGCTGGACACTCCCGCAGTCTGTCCAAGGAGGTTACACCAGCCTTGAACCCAAGAGAAAATGGCAACCTGGTTCTCGGGAACGACATGCTTGGTAACGAAATACATCCCTCCTGCAGTCGGATACGCTGATACCAGTTCTGCTACGGAACTGCCAATACACATTGCCATGCATGATCCGAAGAGCCAACACCATACTGCTGTAGCTGGTCCTCCTGCCTGCAAAGGGGAACCGAACGTCGCCGGGACTGATCCGAGTACTCCCAAGATGGATATCGCATATGACACTGTAGACCATTTTGAGAACTCACGTCTCAATTCCTGATACCGGAAACTGGTTAGCCGACGGAAAGTACTGCATCGATTCGTTATGGACGCACTTGTTTATAGCCTATTCGGGCTAACAAGCGTTCGTCATCATCCCGGATGGTCGCCATGCGAGCCTCTGCGCCTTTGTGAGTAGCCTTGTCGGTATCCTTACTATGGCTGCCTCCTGGTTTATACTGAGAGGTAGCCGTTAGATCCATGCCTTGAAAGTAGGGCTGTTCGAGTTGTAACGTGGAGGAAGATGACGAGAAAAACGAGGCCGGGATCAACGCCGGGAATAAAGATGATATACCTCCAGTCTGGCATCATTTTCTACCTGCCGGTAAGACAGATTATGGAACTCACCTAGGCCTACGGAGTATATTCCGTACGGTGGAGCTAACCCCGCTACTCTTAGGGTAAAAGCCACTATAGTAAGCCGGGGCGGTCGATCCGACTGAATGTCGGTATGACAATTCTAGGTTCTCCGTGGCTGCAGATGAGATGTTTGACAGCGGGAAACCAGGATGAAACCAGTGGTGATACCTTCCGGAAGACGATGTATGTTGCCGTTGCGGTCAAAAACAAGGGGTCACAGCCTTATCGCACCCTGGAGACGAACGAGCCGCTACATTCGTATCCTACTTTGAAGCCACAGGTCAAACGTCTTCTCGACCAGCGCAGAAAGTACAGGAATCTCTAAAAGTCCGGAGACCAAAAATAAAAATAGGTACCTATGGTTGGTACCACTTGTCTCAAGATCCCGGGAGGGGGAAGTCTGGCCGGTAGGCAGAGCCAAGGAAAAGATAAGAAATCAACAGGGAACATGGGTGATCGGAATTGGCCAGTTGTGACTTTAATGAACGATTTTCTAGTGCTTTTTTTAAGCCATAGCTCCCCCCCGGCTAGCCGGGTTGAAACGAACAAACCTAACAGTCGGGATCATCCCTTGACTCTCTTTCGGCCAGACATTGGCTGAGATTCTGTGCTTGAAACGCATTATTTGAGGATAAACCAAATATTCCCCCCTTTATTAGCGATTACAAATTATCTTTACATAAAACACGGAAGAAAAGTGCTCCTGGTGCAAGAGCCAAAGACCGGTAAAAAATTGTTGTCGTACCCGATGATCTGATAGAGGGGATGTGGAGTCCGAAGGAAAATAATAGTAGTAAAGTTGGAGACGACGCGGGAGTTTTCAGCCAATAGAACCAGTTCTCTGGGGGCGGTGAGCAGACCGCTCGCTCTACCGTCGTCCTTAATCCTTGAAGCGACTCCATCGAGACTTTGACCATCGTTCATATCCATGCCCAACGGTTAGTAACTGGGCAGGGATCTAGCTTGAGTCATAAGAAGCCGGACTCATGCGATGTCAGTGATCCCGATCAAGTAAGTGATTTTATTAGGGGGCTGAAGTGAGCTATTTCACTTATGGCAGCCAAGATACCGATGCACGTACAACGTCATACAACCATAGTGACACAGAAAACCAGTGCTGTCTTTCTAATGCGATACTTTAAAAGACGCTTCGAGGTTATGATACATCCTCAGCTCAAAACCAAATCATGATGATGGTGAAATATGCAGGCACATGCTTGATATCTTTACAGTTGTCAAAGTTCGTGGAATGGTGGGGTTCCCGCCCCGCTCCGATAGCGGCTGATTTGAGGCTGCTCTGCCCAGGTATGACATTAGACGGAGGCTTCGCCCTTCATTAGGGTGAAATAGCAATACCGCGCTGATCAGTCATAGGTTTCATGTCTCGAATATTCGCAGATCTGCAGGCCAGTAAAAATGTGAGAACATAAAAATTTTCACGGACAGCCACTTACCGGACACGTACGGGGAAAGGTGCACATTCCTCTTGCTCGAAGCATACGCACATCCTGCGCGAAATAATATCTGGGGGGAAAGGGGGGAGGGGATTCTGCTACCTGAGTACCTAGGTAGACCAGTTATATGAAGAGTGGACCATGCATATATGTCCGAAACTTCACATACTCGCTGGTACCTAATGGAACCTGATGTCCGAGGTTTACGAAGTCCTCGTTCATATTGCCAGCAGCCACTACTTTGTTGAATCCTTCAGGAGCTTGGGACGATTCACCCTACTATCTATCTCACTTCAGATAACCTTAGACGTGGCATTAGCGTGAACTTCATACACTCTTTCACGTTCCGGGGTCTTTTACAGTTCTTTAGGGCGGAAGTCCTTTGCTCTTCGTGCCTCTCCACAACTAGATTGCAGTAAGCTGACTATTTTTAAACCCTCAGTCAAACATGGTCTGCAGTGTTTCAGCAAGTTTTTATCAAAGTAGGTTGTGCCAGCAGATCAGTGCTGATGGACGTTTGAATACGTAGCATGTGCCAACAAAGGGCGGTTGTTCTGATACATTGCGTCACTTACAGCCTGTAGAATCACTAGTTGCTTTTGCTTCTAATTCTCGGCCACTTCAGCGTATGGTATCCAGTTCAAACTCTAGTGATGTAGAGCGCTAAAGAGGACCAGATCTAGTGCCGTCGTAACATTAAAGTCTGATTCTTGCCCAAAGAAAACAAGCGATAGAGAACCTTTTATTCGGAGGACTAGCTGTCGGTACCGCAGATCTCTCTATCCGGCATTTCTGCTGCAGATACCACGCTTGGTAGTTATGTAAACGTTGTGCAGTTGCTAAAACCTGTTTCACAAGATGTTCTTTAACCATCCTAAGATGGTTAAGGCCATTTATACTCCCCGAGCACTTGGCACTTGTGGGCGGTACCTCGGTCGGGACCTCTTGACTTGATAGACGAAAATGGGTTAGTGCCAATATTGGAAGCTGGGGAGCGTGCACGTGCCAGGTGTTACTCTCGGAGGGACAGTAAATCCGCTGATATTATTGTTCCAGACGCGAACTCCCTTAGGTGGTCAATTCGCGGCGACCAAAGGGAAACGTCGAGCAATAACACCCTCAAGGGTTTTTGTTCAGGCTGGTTTTTTTTTAACTGTGATCTGAACCTGGAATTGACATTGCCAGAAGCATGGCACTTTTGTGAGAAAAATCTCAACACGAGCTGCGATCTATTTGAGTCTCCGTCCGCCTCCCCATACATGCTAGACCGTCAGATAAAGCATCATGGCGGACTACACAGCGTACCATGCTATGGGCCAGGGAGGTGCTCCCAGTGAGGATCCTTCGAATCAGCAACCGAACCAAGCTGTACCACCATACAATCCTTCTACCGGACCCTCACCAACCGGATATCAGCAAGTTGACCCCTATGGAAATGTTCCCCCCAATGCGCAACCAGCCTACGGCACCGTACCAGCTTCGAATCTTGGCCCAAGTCCAGATACAGGATATAACACAGGACCAGCCGGCATGGCCGGAGCACCAGCGGGGGATCCGATGGCAGGGCTAGCTTCTCAAATGGGTGGATTAGGGATAACGGGAGATGTGGGTGCCCGGGGACACAAAAAGAAGCACAGACATGCATATCACGATATTGGCGGACCTGCTCCAGCACCTCAAGGGTTTAATGGCCTCCCTCCTAGCGGTGTGCAGCCTCAGTCACAATTCCTGAATGCAGGACTCAACCAGCAGCCACAGTCTGTTGCCCCGGCTGCAGGTCTAGTCCCCCAGGCTGTGAATCCGGCAATAGGCGCAGTACCTCAACCAAGCTTTCATGGTGGTGGCCCTGGAGGCGTCTCTACTCAGGGAAAAGTCGACCCTGAACAGATACCCAGCATTCCAAGATCTCGGGACGCACCAGCACAGTATTACGCTCAACATGTATATCCGACTATGGAACGACATGTCCCACCTCCAGCCGGAATCCCGTTCGTGGCGCATGATCAAGGCAACTCTTCTCCGAAATACGCTCGTCTAACCCTCAATAATATCCCGTCTACTTCTGACTTCCTCTCCTCCACCGCTTTACCGCTGGGTTTGGTCCTGCAACCGCTTGCACGCGTCGACCCTGGTGAGCAGCCTATACCAGTGCTAGATTTTGGAGGCTCTGGTCCGCCACGATGTCGGAGGTGTAGGACTTACATAAATCCGTTCATGACATTTGGATCCGGAGGCAACAGATTCATTTGCAATATGTGCACATTCCCGAATGAGGTGCCACCAGAATACTATGCACCACTTGATCCTTCTGGAGTGCGCGTGGATCGTCTGCAACGTCCAGAGTTGATGATGGGAACAGTTGAGTTTATGGTACCCAAGGAATATTGGTCTAAAGAGCCTGTCGGGCTTCAATGGCTGTTCATCATCGATGTCAGTCAGGAGTCTGTGAAGAGAGGGTTCCTTAAGGGCGTCTGTCAGGGCATCATCGATGCTCTTTATGGTGAAGACGATGAGCCCGCCGAGGAGGGAGCAGACGAGGCTATAAAGAGGAAACTTCCTCCTGGCTCGAAAGTTGGTATTATTACGTTCGATAGGGAGATCCATTTCTATAACCTCAGTGTAAGTTGAATGAGTCGGGGCTGTGCAGTGCAGGCTACTTACATTTTCTAGTCACAGCTAGATCAAGCGCAGATGATGGTCATGACTGACTTAGAAGAGCCTTTCGTTCCCCTAAGTGAGGGGCTGTTCGTCGACCCTTATGAATCGAAGTGAGTCTAAAGCTGGGAGTCCCTAATCTGTGACTTGAGACTAACACACACAGGGATGTGATCTCATCTCTCCTGACACAAATACCGAAGCTCTTTGCTAAGATTAAAAATCCCGAACCCGCCCTACTGCCCGCACTCAACGCGGCTCTGCTGGCCTTGCAGTCCACTGGTGGCAAGGTAGTGTGTGCTCTTGCCAGCTTGCCAACATGGGGTCCCGGAAGATTACATATGAGAGAAGATCCAAAAGCTCATGGGACAGAAAACGAGAGAAAACTATTTGCAATAGAACAGCCTGGATGGAAAAAGACTGCCGCAAAACTCGCCGAGAGCGGTATTGGCGTTGACTTCTTTATTGCTGCTCCTGGTGGTGCCTACATGGATGTTGCGACAATTGGTGAGTACCACCACCCTTCTGCGGTATGTTACTTATTATTGACTATTCTCAGGTCATGTTGCAACAGTCTCTGGTGGTGAAACATTCTTTTACCCTAACTTCCATGCGCCACGGGATGTTCTGAAACTCTCACAAGAGATTGTTCATACTGTCAACAGAGAAACGGGCTACCAGGCTCTAATGAAGGTCCGCTGCTCGAACGGTCTTCAAGTTTCTTCGTATCATGGAAACTTTCTGCACCACACTTTTGGTGCGGATCTCGAAATCGGTTCAATCGATGCTGACAAGGCATTGGGTGTCCTTTTTAGCTATGATGGGAAGCTAGACGCAAAACTCGATGCTCACTTCCAGGCCGCTTTGCTGTACACCACTGCTAGTGGCCAACGTCGTGTCCGATGTATAAACATTGTGGCGGCCGTTAATGAAGGAGGAATGGACACAATGAAAGCCATCGACCAAGATGCGGTCGTGGCTATCATTGCTAAAGAAGGTAAGTGACCCATGGACGTCGCTTTATTTTCTCTTAGTCCTTGTAACTGACAACCTGGGAATAGCGGCTTCAAAGACGTTAGATAAGTCTTTGAAGGATATCCGAGCTAGTATCACGGAGAAGACGGTCGATATTTTCAGTTGTTACCGCAAGAACTTTTCCGGCTCTCATCCGCCCGGCCAGCTTGTATTGCCCGAGAACCTAAAGGAATTCTCAATGTACATGCTGAGTCTAGTCAAATGTCGGGCTTTCAAAGGTATGACTAATCCTTCCCATCACGTTTAGGATAGAATCGCTAATAGTTGGCAGGCGGCCATGAAACATCGGACCGTCGTACGCATGATATGGGCATGCTTCGCTCCATCGGCTGTACCGAGCTATCCCTCTACCTCTACCCTCGTATTATTCCGATTCACAACTTGAGTCCTGAGGACGGCTTTGCTAATGAGCTCGGTCAATTACAAGTTCCACCATCACTACGAGCCAGTTTCGCAAAGGTTGAAGAGGGTGGTGTCTACCTTGTTGACAATGGTCAAATCTGTCTGCTCTGGCTGCACGCACAGGTATCGCCCAACCTGTTAGAAGATCTATTTGGACCAGAAAAAACGTCGCTACAGTCCCTTAATCCTCAGATGTCATCCCTCCCCGTGCTCGAGACGCACCTGAACGCTCAGGTCCGCAACCTATTGCAATACCTTTCTACTATCCGTGGCTCGAAGGCGGTCACAATCCAGCTCGCCCGTCAAGGTATGGACGGTGCAGAGTATGAGTTTGCCCGACTCCTGGTCGAAGACCGGAACAACGAGGCCCAGAGCTATGTTGACTGGCTGGTACATATCCATCGCCAGATTAACCTCGAGCTCGCTGGTCATCGCAAAAGAGAAGATGGCGCTGCTGCAGATGGTGCCTTGTCCGGTCTGACAGGGCTGCGACCGCCTTACTGGTAGTGATTGTTGGATGGAGAGTGCATGAAATGAGACATGATTGCATTACAGCATCAGGTATAGCATAATCTACACTTCCTTTCTGGCTATGCCAAAAGAATCAACGTCCTATACTTTTCGATAGAGTAATCGATTGGTACAGCTGGCTCAACGATAATGGCTATTTCTAGTAATGGAACCAAAGTCCATCACAAGTATTATATTTTGGACAGACAAGCCTTGGGTACGCCTTACTTTGTAGATACTTAGTTTAGTCCCTCTTTGCACTGCAACATGTTGAGATGAGGATGACAAGAGCATCCGACGAAGAAAAAGCGGCCCCTGTTTCCAGGTGCGCATCCTAGTTGCTGCCTGACACCAGCTAACATAGTAGACACCTCAACTGTTCTATCCGACAACACCGACAACGAGTGTGAGGTGTATCTGTCAGGCACACGGAAAGAAACGCTAAACTCTTGTTCATCTCGCGATCATCGTGAGCCGTCGCAGATCCGGCTGGAGATCAGCATAGCCACGTGGATGGCACTAAGGAACAAGTTTACATCACTACGCAGGACAGACCGCCAAACGATCGAAAAGTCTCTATCGACGACCGATCTTTCTAGCCTGAATAACGAATATGAGGCAGCAGAAAACAAGTGATCTTTTAGCCTTAATTTGCAACGATGTGTCTATACATTGCGTGACCGCCTCGACGACAGCGAGTCGGTGAAGCATATGCTGGACGTCTCAGATGCGACCTAACTACGCAAGCATGAGGAAATTTTCCAGTTGAAGATCCTTTTCAACCATTTTTCGATAATTCCCTGTCTGATATGTCCAGGGATATGGGTTATGCTTCATCTGGATCCGGGAGATGAGCTGACAAGAAATCGCGTCACTGGAAAAGGACAATAGCCCCCAATGACCATTCTTGTCATCCCACCATCCAGAACTGCGTCTTCCAAGTAAGAAACGGGGTATTACGCACAGCAAACAAGGAAAGCTATTCCGCAAGATAATTGCCCGGCTGTTCCTGGAAAAGAAGAACCCCTGCTCATTTCCCGCGCAAAGTTGCTTACGATTCGACAACCATGCACCAGAATTGTTCTTTGCATGGGTCGGTGAGAAAACAGTACAAAACTGTAACTTGATAGGTGATATTCTTGAATGAAGTCTCCGCCGTGGGACGGCCCTTTCGGATGACATTGCAGATTCTTCCCTACTAGGTCTATTGGCAGTAGTCTATCCTCCTCGGGGACTTCTCGAAGGAGAGCAGAGAGACCAATCCAATGTTGTTTGGGTGACCAAAGTTCTGCGAGTGGACGCATTATTTACTGATTCCAGAACTCTACTCATTTCCCCTAGTAATCTTGCATGTGGATGCGTCCAAATACGAAGATGTGACCGCTATTCCAAGGAACCCACTAGAATTTTGAAGTTTTTCAGATCTATGCTAACAAGATTACTAGGAAACCAATGTGTTGATGCGTTGGCCGGCCTGGATGCCAGCAAGCTTCCGTGCGTGAGGATCTGCCGAGCAAGAAGCGACTGGTCCAATATGTCCAGGGCTGAGCCAATAATTCCTCAATTGCAATATTCAAATACGCCCCCAGGAACAAATGGCTGCTGCAACTAGCACCAAATGAGATTTTTTGCCCTTGCCTCTTTTTTTCTTTTTTTCTTTTCTTTTTTTTTTTTTTTTTTTTTTTTTTGCCTGACCATCATAATAATTGCCACCATCTTGTTCAGCTGCCACGGCAGATCATCTGGCGGTATGCTTGCAGGTGCACGGCTGGATGCGAGTTTCCACGCACCGGGGACCGATGTGCACATCCACCTTTTCCCCTCACAAATGGCCCGGCGCCACCTCGGGCAGGTGGTAATACCAAAATGCTTCAGCGCTAAACAGCCTTATTGGCGATCGGATGGCCTTCTTTTCCACCTAAAACTTTATTGTTAAGTCCCCGAAGCCATAGGGCTTGGCCTTCGTGGAGGCGCAAGGCTTGATGGCGTCCCTGACAGAATAACTTTATATCGTTCCGATCCACTGTTCCTTCTATCACGATCCAAGGTTTGCGGTACCCGGAAGGGAAATATCTCGCACGGATGGTTTCCTACGTTCCAGATCATTGGACCCGATTATCGGTCCACGGTCACTGCTTAAATTCTTATAGGCTGTGACAAGTGGCCCCTACGATCCTTTCGCCAACCGGATAGTCAGAAACATACCGATGAACACTGTTTCGGGCAGGTAAACCGTGGCATATGTCAGGTACCCTGAAGCTTCAAGGATCCGGTAAAACGTATCAGCCTACGGGATCGATGCCCTGGATCAGGGCCCGAAAGTTTCTCAGGCGCCAACCCGTCTCTCGGGATCCTTCGCTTCATAGTATTGCGCGAGAACCGGTACCTGGTCCAGACTTTTTGCCGGGCTTTTGGCCTCCACCTTATCCTATCATGAGGAACCGCAAGGCTGTCTCTGTTGAAGCTTACGGGGGCCATTCGCTTCTCCACCCCCATGTCCATCCCATGGGTGTATGGCTTAGAAACATGTCGGCCAGTACCGATTCGTCCATGTGAACAGTTTTTTTTTCTCTTTCAGCGGCAAGTCAGTCTCTTACTGATCCACTCTAGCAGGCGTTTGTCCGATACATCACAAAAGTTATAAAAAGGGTCTTAACTCCCTTCAGTCTGGGTCTCGTCTTTCTCCATCTACAACAAACAAACACTCTCTTATATAAAAACTCTTCCATTCCCTACAGTCCTTTGAAAGGTCACTGCCGGCTGATTCAGTCTTTACTGCAACAATCGTTCCAAATATTTGGTCACTCTCTTCCACCAGACACAAACAGTCAAAATGATGTTCTCCAACATCCTCGGTCTTGCTACTGCCTTCGCTGCAGTGGCCTCTGCGCTCCCTGCCCCTGCTTCTCAGGTTATCAACCTCCGCCGTTCTTCCAACGGTACTGCTGAGACCACCTCTGGTGGTGTCACCATCGTCAACAACCTGGGCAGTAACCTCTATGCCTGGTCTGTTTCTGACGAGGTCGGCCAGATGGTCACCCTTACCGCTAACGGTGGTACCTACTCTGAGAGCTGGAAGACCAACCCCAATGGTGGTGGTATCTCCATCAAGCTCGCCACCGAGCCTAGCCAGTCCGATGTCCTCCAGTACGAGTACACTCTTTCCGGCGATACCATCTTCTGGGATCTCTCCTGCATCAACATGGGCACCAGCTCCGAGTTCACTAAGAAGGGCTTTGCCGTCACCTCTGATGACTCTTCTTGCCCCGATGCCACCTGCGCTGCTGGCGACACGGCTTGCGCCGATGCTTATCTGGTCCCTACTGATGACCATGCTACCCACGGATGCCCGTCTCATGACAACTTCATCCTGAACATCGGTAGCAACGGTAACTAAAGAACGAAAAAAAGCAAAAGAAAATCAGATCGATTCCTGGTGAATCATAGATCATCCTGGGCTGATGATTATGATTTGAGAAACGATCACTGCTCACCGGATGAGCGCGTCGCCACTCTCCAACACGCAACCAGTGGTTGTGGTTGTGAATCGACATCTGTGATGTCCTGCGCGGTACCTGGATGGCGGTTCTCTGTTTTTTTGCTTTATCACGATTAACGAGTATAGGAAGATACCCCCCTACGGAAATAAGAAAGAGTTGGAAAGGCTAAAAAATGGTCTTTTGCAAAAAAAAAAAAAAAAAAAGACACAAAAAGTTCAGCTTCTCTGAATGTTCTTCTATCAATAGAGTTTATAGAATTGGAATATCACAACTTCTACTTATTGAAATGTTTCCTTTCAATTCATATCTGTAGGATCTCATGCTGTACTGTATATTTCCATAACCACCACCAAAACCATACTCACAGCAACTGAACCTGTCTTCGTCCATCCAGTACCGTTGGCCTTGAATCTTCTGAAACTTGACCCCGTCTTTCTGTCCCACTCTCTCACATACCTTCCCATCGCCTTTCTTCATGGAGGGGGATAAAAGAGGAGTCCAGTGGCCGTGTGGGGATCCTTCCCGTCCGGATGTTCTGGACTCTGCGGGCCCGTCTTTTCCATGTTCTTTTCCCATCCATCAGAAACCATGCCTTTGGTCGCTCCTCTTTTCTCTTCCCCACTACTGACCCGCTACCAACACAACGTTTACCATACTCCAACGGCTCAACCATACAGGAAAAATCCCGCCTGTGACCTGATCCTCAGGACGTGGCGTATAGACCCCCCACCGTGGAAATCTTTCATGGGCATTGGGCTTTGAAGCCTTGGGCCAGATACCGGGAGCGCCAACGGTTTCCAGACCAGTTACTGTGTGAGGGATAGGCGCCAGCCTGGAGTCGATGCGTGGAGGTAGGTTAGCCGTGGTGGTTCCTATTGTCAATGAAATTATCTAAGATCCTGTTAGTATACATAACGCTAACGATACGGAACAGAGTGGACTGCTCTACGATTCTCGATTGCAGCTATAGCCTCTGAGTTAATCTCTCTGGTCCTCCAGACCGCCATCACCCTCCAGAGGCGAAGGGGAAAAAATTAAATACCTCATCGCCGCACATAGTTAGTCTCTAGAGTATGCTTAAGCGCCATAGAGCATTTACGAGAGATAGACTCAAATAGTTTATCTATCCGATCTCCTCCCAGATCTGACTATTGCCACCTAGAACGCTTCTCGATGCGCTATATTGCCGCTATGTTACCCTCAGACCTTCGGGTTGTGTCTCCCCGGAGCACCAGTGCAGGTACGGTCTGGTTCTGTGCCTGATTCGGAGTTCGGCGGATGTCGAAAAAGAACGCAGGAGCCCTATCATATTTGGGCTGGTGCTTCCAGAAAGTTAATTTGAGGTGATGTGAGTTGTCACAAAAGCATATAGCTGATAACATCGATAGTACGGCCATTCTACTATTCTACTGCCAAGGCTCACGATGACTCAATGGGCTGGTGATTCCCCCCTTCACATTGTCGACGGAGTACTCAACACATGCCCCTGTAGAATACTCGTCAAATAAAATGCTAGGGTCGTGGCCATTGCCACGTAAGTCACATCATCCCGCGGTGTTGGACCCTGGATGAGAATAAAGTTTTTCTTACTCGCGAACGTTATTCCTCAGAGTTTTTCATCCCATTTCATACTTCAGATATGCGATTGGTCGGTGGACCTCACCGCCCTCTACCAGAAACATCTGAGCCAATCAAATATTGTGCCTGGATGGCTGTGCCTGATCCGGACTTTGTGCCGTCGACCCGAGCAGGGATCCTAAAACATTTCACTGTTGGGATGGGCGATGTGCAATACTGCATTCTACTCGCCGGAAGCATTTTTGCGATTTCTTTTTCCTGAACGCTGCGTTGTGGCTACGTGATGACGACAGCCATTGGACAAGAACAGCTCGGTCAAACAGACCAATTAGATAGACCCGGATACTGTTCCTGAGAGCGCTCAGTAGATTCACCCTCCATTAAGATTTTCTTGAAGAACGGATAGTTGGCCAGATCCTTCCTTTCCGACGGAATACAAGGCCGATTCGATGCGACGAACAAGAACGAGACTTTTCCGCGCCTTGTCTAGTGTGGAGAATCAAAATTAATGATTCTGTTCCTTATCATGTCACCCTCCATGTCGGATAACCTGACCTTTTCTGACTATAATATCATGTGAATATAATGATGAATAACCGGATCGAGTATCATCTCCTTATATCCCCATATCTGCGTCGGATATCCGGTTTAGGATGAATAACACTTTCTTGTGCGCGGAGAACTCCGTAGATTAGGCATCGAGACGTGCCGGACAAATAGTATTAACAATAAACGACAAAGACTAAAATGCAACATTATCGAGAGTTTTCTAAAGGGTCTCGACCGCATATCTTACAAATTACGTTGCTCTTGGGAGCACTTTTCCGTCTGATCTACTAGAAGGTAGGGCGTAGGACGGCTCACGGACACGTGGATTAGCTCTTATTTGTCCATAACCACAAGGGCTTAGTGGGTAATTGTGGTAGTGCTGTAGAACACAGTCAGTACGTGCGGTCTAGATTCTACTCTGGATACTCTAGCCGGTCAGAATTTCACTTGACAATTCAAGGATGTAACCAGTAGAGATGAACAACCAACCGGGTGGAATAACCGATTTAAATTACCATGAGTCTGCAAATGCTCTATTCGTTCAAGAAGAAAGCATGAAATTAAAACCCCGAGGTCCATAGGCTCTAGGCCTCAATACCTACTCACTTCCCTTGTTTCTCCGACCAATGAAGCACTATGGACTGTACTCCAATTCCCCTCATAAGTGTTGTCTTTACAATTTACATCCAAGGAAACTGAACTGTTTACCTTTTACCCCGACTGGCCTTTATTTGTGGCGAATTCATTACCGACTACAGTAAACGGTGATGGTGGAGAAAAGCACTGTAGAAGAGACTGGGAACACCCGGACGGACACGTCCGTCCACTCTACCACGGTGTGTTAAATTACAAGAGTTATAATAATAGAATATTAATTTTAATCATAAGACTATGAACCAAGGTACTATGCTTGTATTCTATTTAGGGAGGGGATAGTTAGGTTCCACTATTATATAATACCGGTGGATTAATGGAGAAGGAGCAAAGACATTGTCTTACTCTGGGACGGGTGGGGAGAATATTATTAATTCGAAGTCTACTTTTCAGCCAACCAAGACACTTTTGTTCCTGGCTAGAATTGCTGTTTTTGTCTAACTCGTTTACTATTGCTGAAAACTAACTATATGGGTACATGATATGATAACAATGCTTTCTATAGATGTCTATAATTCCAGATCATGGATTATATCTGATAAGTTCAACCGTACCAAGGAGATGGAACTCTATGAAATAAAACAGGGGTATTATCCGAAAAATAAAAATAAAAAAACAAAAGCGGCCGTTATAGGATTACTGTTTAGGCCGCTTGAACCTAGCTTTAATACTCCGGAACCTTTCCAGGGTCGCTTGAGACCGAATGATTTTGAGCAATGCGTAAGCGACAAACCGGTATATGATCGTACACACGCCCAATGCCATGATATTCATTGGAGCGTCTTTGTCCAAGTTATACAGTTGCAGAACCTGCTCACCGGTGTCGATGGGACACTGGCCGTTTGATAGTCGCTCGGCAGCAGTGCAGGTGAAAGTTTGATGTTTCATTGAGAAAGGCGCGAGATTGCCAATAGAGTACTTTATTGGGGAGAGATGGTTAACTCCTTGTAGGAAACCGTTCAGGTTCAAGCTCATAACGCCGCCCATGATGGTGGCGATAGAGAGCAGAACGGATGTGATATTAACGGAGAAGCCTGCATGGGAGAAGAGTGTGCAGAACATAATGCCAAGGGACTCGCCGCAGTTGATGATGCAGAAGCAGTTGTACGTGCAGATCAGGAACATCTTGCCGGACCTTTCAAGGTCGCAGATCACAGCGGTGAATACTCCAAAGATGAAAGACGAGAAAAGTTCGAATGGCACTTCGAGGGTTGTATACTGCAAAAGAAATGTTTCCGTTGAGTAACAGTTGTCCGCCTCTTCACGATAGAATACGTCCCGCTCATTCGGGTAGATAGCGATGTTCTGAAGCATACCTTGAAACAAAGCCATGTTAGCACCATATCTAACAGAAAATAATCGACGTGGTGAGCTTCTACTTACCGACAAAGTAAAGTGCCGCAAACTCCTGGATGAAACCCATTCGCGACTGCACTGCTGCGTAATTATGCTTCAAGGGTGCAAAGAACAATGCTATGATTATGGAAACTCCGACAGTCTGCATGATACGAGACATCACCAATGGAGGCTGTCTCCAAAGGTTGATAGTGGATCTGTACAAGACCAGAGGAAATGTAACCCTGAAGGGATGCATCTCTCTCTTGAGACTGCCTAGCTCAGCTGGAGTGGCAATCTGTGAAGTCTGTCGGCTGAGGTTGTGAGGCAACTGGTTCCAATTAACAATGAGCCGCTCGACTTTCTCTCTGGTCACTGCCTCACGGTCCTCCTGCTGAAGATCAACGGTAATCAGGTCCAATACAAAATCTGCAGGATTGGTGGTCTTTGGACATTCATATCCTAAGGATGTAAAATAGGGCAGCATGTCTTTACCTGTTCCTGCATAAACTGGATGTCCTCCTCTGGCAAGGAGAAGGATATTGTGAAAATGGCTAAAGAGATCTGATCGAGACTGATGGATGGTAAGGATGAGCGTGCGTCCCTCCGCGGCCAAGCCTCTGAGCACGTCAATGATCGAGGTAGCTGTAAACGCATCGAGACCGGAAGTTGGTTCATCCAGAAGCAATACTTTGGGATCGGTCAAGACTTGTATGGCAATACTGACTCTCCTCTTCTCACCACCGCTGATTCCCTTAATGAGGTCACTGCCAATCAAGTTGTCGGCACAATCCTTCAATCCCATTTTCAACAAGATTTCTTCTGCCTTCTGATTCTTCTCTTCTCGTGACATCCATGATGGGAGCCGCAGACCAGCTGCAAACCGAAGACTTTCGCGAACAGTGAGTGACGGCATGAGAGCATCATCATCTTGTGTCACAAACGAAGTCACAGATCTCACAACACTTTCTGAGGGCACGGCACCGTTGTACAGCATATCCCCATGCAGTCGATGCTGAGTTCCGAAAGAGTTATGGAGCCTTCGTGCAACGGAGTTCAACAGCGAGGTCTTACCACTCCCAGAAGGCCCCATAATGACGTTCAGCTCCCCCGGTCTAAACTCCGCAGTTATAGGCCTCAGAACCTGTAGGGTACGGGTCCTCCGTCCCAGCCAGTCTCGTTTCTTTATTTCCAAGGAATATTTGTCCAGTGAGATTGTAACTTTGCGGACCTCTTCTGCCGAGCGGGCTGTAATCTTTTCTTTGCCAGCTGAAAGATCGCCCTCCGCCTTTCGCGCCTGAGCCACACCAATACCAAATCGGTTGTATTGCAAGAGCAAACCAGCAAGCAAATAGAAACCAATAACAAACGCCACTAGGATGACTATGGGTCGCCATATCCAATTTTTCGGTATGGCAAGACTTTCTAGGATGTAGATTCCCGTGTATTCCTTGCACGCAGGATCTGTTGGGTCTTTCGAATATGGACAGTCGTAAAAATGCCCCCATGGAGAACTATTCACCCCCATAAACTCGTTGGCGCAGAGTGCCCCAAAGATATAATACGTGTATGCCGTCCACTTCAACCATCTGACATAGACAGGAATCTGTTGCGTCTGGACGAAGTAGCCGCACGCGAAGGATTGAAGCGTGTAAGAAAGATTAGCAACCAAACTGGCGCCGGGGAAACTCCTCGCAATACCAATACCGACGGCAGCGAATGTCACTGCAAGATAGTGCGTAAGTAGTGTAAGGCAAAAGAAGATGAAAAACTGGCCCGCATCTAAGCGATATCCCACCATGAAGTAGAAAATGACTGAGAATAACAGAGGAACAGGGAGGTCTTCGAGTGGGAGACGCGCTGCCCTTCTGCTCAGCAGAAAGGCTGGCACCCCGACTACACCCTCATTTCGTTCTCGGTCAAAGAGTTGAATATCAACTGTAAGGCGAAATGTTTCGTAAAGAAGAATGAGGTATCCGTTCAGACTGCTGGCAGTATACAGACTTCCTTCACGGGAGCGGATTCCTGCAAGGCTTTCGTCAAGGTGCAAAAAGATCCAGCCATTGACGACACCCATTCCCACAGCCTCAAGCAGACTCCCGGCAACACCCAGAGGATCCCGAATTGTAGTCACGAATGTGCGCGCGGTCAATACTCGGAATTGTCGGTTAAAAGAAACACCCTTGGGAACTGCTTCCAGAGGATGCTGTCCGACATCTGGACTTGAAGAAGATACTGCCTTTTCAGTGTCTGCGGCTTCCTTTACGACCCGATCTCTCCATGATCTCGTTAAGAAATCAACCCTCGCGTTCGAGGAAATCTCCAGTTCAGGTGATCGGTTATCGAACGCAGCTAGATCGATAAGGAACTCCGCTGGATTAACGAACGGAGGCAACGCGTAGCCACAATTCTCGAAGTATGGCAGGGAATCGTTCACGGGTCCACTGTACAGCACTGAACCGCGAGCCAGCAAGATAATATTATCAAAAAGCTCCCATATCTCTGAGCGAGGCGCATGGATAGAGACGATCACCGTTCGCCCAGCCTGTGCCAGTCTCTTCAATGTCCGAATTATCTGAAAAGCACTTGTCGCATCCAGGCCTGTATAGCAGTCAATGGATAAATCACACCACATCCCACATGAGACTCTGCGTACCGGTAGTTGGCTCGTCACAGAACAGCACAGACGGATTTGCCAGCATCTGCACGCCGATACTCGTTCTTCGCTTCTCTCCACCACTACAGCCTTTGTGCATATTGTTACCGATTCTCGTATCGGCACATTCTTTCAGACCTAGTTCGAGGATAACCTGCTCCACGATATTATGCCGCTCATCCTCCGTGGCTGGTGGTGGAAGTCGAAGGTCAGCGGAATACCGTAAGGTCTCTCTGACAGTTAATGTTGGGATCAAGATATCCTGTTGCATGACATAGGCACTACTTATATGGCTCATATGCGCATCTCCGTTAAACGTCGTAGCTCCCGAGATCTTCAATTTACTAGACCCCATCCTTCTTGCCATGACATTAAGCAGTGATGTCTTTCCTGAACCACTGCTCCCAATGATTGCTGTCAGACTACCGCTCGGCATATCCGCATTGACGCCGTTGAGGATCATCTTCATTGATTCCGGCGGTGCCTTTCCCCGAAGACGACCCCATAATTGTGAGGGAGGCGTCTCCCATAATGGAGGCGCTGTGTCGAGAGATACAGAGAGATTGTGAACTCGTACATCTACCGGATTCACTGCACGGAAGTTGAGGTTGGTATCATCTCCCTGGGTGCTCCCCGCAATCAGCGCGGGGTGCTCGTGGACGTTATCTCCGGATAGCTTTTCCTGGCCCATGACGGGCTAAGCTTTTGGCCTGCTTAGCGCTCAGGTTCAGAACTGGGCGTCATCATCTCGATAGCCAATGGCAATAATTAAATTTGGAACGAATACATTCAAGAACGGAGAATGACCAATATATAATTACTAGATAATCGAAACGACTAACAAATGGTCACCAAGGTTTCAGTGAGTTTGGGATGAGATCATCCTGAGTTTAAAAGATTAAAGCTGGGGGCGATCGACTTCGCCCGGCGTTCGGCGGTTCAGGTTGTTCATTAATCAATTAGCTCGAATGGAGCACCCCCAGACAGTAACACAGCCTGTCTTTTCGCCCATCCTTTTGGGTGGGGGAGAGACAGATCTCACGACTATACGCGGTAGCACATCGAACGTGGAGCATCTGAAAATCGAATTAGCCATGGCAAGATGAATAACCATCCGTTTGGAGGGTCGCGTGCAGTTCCGAATAGCCAGTGGCTGACTGCAGTCAGCGTCGCTTCTCGAGACCATCGGGGCTAGAAACTCCCTAAGACCTCGCTTGGAGTTATTCGGGACCCTAGCGACCCGCCATGTCTTTGGTATCGATCCTGCCGAGGCATCGCGTCGCAGCCGCTCGCTTCGAGATCGCAACTCCGAAAATACGTCGCTGGTCGTTTAAACCAGCTGTATTGGTCGTAGTTGATCGAAATGCTTAGCGAAGTGAGACCCAAACTAAGTGTGCCTTTGAAAGCCTTTTCTTTCTCAAAGAATAATTATTGTACGGAAAGCCGAACATCTTTCGTCCACTTAACCCAATGGGGATGTTGTAGATGGAACTCCGCGGCCCCATAATCGATCCTGCTGACGTCTGCTTAACCGTAGATTAACTTCCAATCGTTGGTCTCTTCCTCAGAATTAAACACACCCTTTACCAGGTTCCTTATATGAATCCGCGATAGTAAGAGTTAAAAGAGACGCACATCATCATCCACACTCGCTTAATCAATAGGGGTCTTGCCCATAGACTTTCCGCTCTATCGCCCGCTGACAGCCTCCGGTGTGCCACACATGATAGTAGAGACATTCCAGACGCACTTGCAGCTTGTACGTGCATGTATGCAGCATGAAATTAACGGGATGCCGTTGGTCCATCGTGGCAACTGTCAGTTTCCATGAGGATCTAGGTTAGTCCACTTTCGTCAATACACCCGAGCGCCAAGCGCTATGCATAAGTACAGTTGTTATTGAGCTCCGATTCAAATTATTGGACGATTCTGGAATCGTAATCGTAAGACCTGCTAGCGAACATGGCTTTTTGACAGTAGTTGGACCCATCATGCAGAAACAGCCTAAAAACAGGGGACACAGTGTCTTCTTGTCCGCAAAAGAACTAGGAGATAAAGGCATTCGCACGTAAGATCTCAACCCCGGAAATAGAGCTTTATGGATCTAGCTAGCTTCCAGTTAGTGAATCTGGCTCGCCTGAGAAGGCTAGATAATAGCATTGTCTACTATACCCAGCAGTTACCATGGGTGGCACTTATCTTGCAAGACAATCTTACGTACATGTAGTAATAATAATGACTTTCCTAAACTGTTCATGAAGGTTGTGTGTGCTCAGTCCTATTGTCAATACTCACACATCGCCATACACGTTCATTGCGATCAGCCTTGCTTGGCCGTACCTTATCTTCCTTGTCCAGGATACCCAGAGTTGGAGTAGATTCGCTAACAACATGCTCCAGATGAGTGCTCGATCTGGTCAAGACGGTGAGCATGGTTGGAACAATTTTCCGTCAATAGTTTGCCGCGCATGAATCACAGATCCGTAGCTGGACCCTCATTTGCTAGGAATGGGGTCATCGTGATCCATCCCGGGAACGATGACAATCTAGGATCAACAAGATGCCCTAAATTAGTTTGCATGTTAATGCGATACGCAGATCACGATGTTGGAGTTGATTCTCCAATGTGGAACGATCCAAGATGAAGGAAGGGGTCCTTTTTATCACTCGAGGTCTCCGACAGAATTCCATCATAAGTTCACAAAAATACGGTCTAAACAGTGACAGGGGCTATTGGCATTGACGAAGTCGACATAGTAGCATGAATGAAGGTCTGCGAGATGGTTGAACTCACAGCCTGTCTCTGGATTATATAGCATTCTTCCAGGCAACTTCACAGTTGCCAACACCCAAGCTCACCGCCTCATAATGTACTCCAGCCAAATCGCGTTTGGGCATATCAACTAGACAAAAAGACTGCCAGGATTTCCGCTTAGACATCATATACATAGATAACCAGTCGGAGAGTGTTCTCAATATTGAAACAGCGGTAAAGGGAAAAGAAAAAGAACTATAAAATACAAGAATACATCACGGTCAAATAGAGACATATAGACACCAAAAAAAGGACGTGGATATCATTAAGGCGCAAAAGGAACCCGACCAACTTTTTCAACCACCACTAAATAATGCCCATAGACGCCCACAATTACCCACAGAAGACTTCCTGCCTCGAGGCTCCTAACGGCAAATAAAACTCAGCACTCTGATCTCAACTACTGGCTAATCAGGCCAACCTGGGCATCCAGCGACGAATATACCAGAAGTCCATCGCACTGTAAGTGTCCGAATATCACTCGAAAACGGTAATGAAAATAAAGACAATATCGCACAACAGCAGACAGAAAAAAAAAAGTCGTTGCTATAACGAACCACAGGGCCAATTAGTAGCTCAATGAGTCAAGTGCAATACCCCTCATGTAATCAAGAAGTCCATGTGCATGTCATTGATGATCTTCTCCCAGTCCCAACTGTCTTCAATGTTGGTGTCCATGACCTCCCAGACTTTCTGCACGACCGTCAGAGCCGGTTCGATATTGCGTAAATTCGAGTACGCTCTCAAGGTATCGAAGCCCTGTTTGACTCTCTCACGTTGTCTTTCCAAAAAAGAAGAACAACCGAGAAGGAAGAGTGGCATCAACATGATGCTGTAAGCCCCCGCATCGACGGGTAGCTGGTCCAGGTAAGCGAGACCATCATCCACGACCTGAGTGATCTTGTCGCTCGGACGTGAGGGGCGGATGGTACGATAAAGGTAAACCCAAGTAGATTGACGATATAGTTGGGCCGCAAACCAATTGGCTGTCTCTGGAGGATACGAAGGCTCCCAAACGCGGAGGGTAGAGTCAATGCGGACAGCTTCACTGAGTGTCTGATAGTCTACCGAAGGCTCATATCCTTCCTTGTTTCTTTGTCGTATCCTATCTCGTAGTTTAGTGATCTCAGATATGAGACTAAAGAGACCGTCAAAAATGCCTAGGAACACGCCTGCCTGCGGTTGAGGGACGAAGTCAGGAAGACGGAGGTCGCCAATGGCATGGGCAGGGCGTCGGTCCAAGCAGGTCAAGGAGTTGGAGATCTCATGATACTGGAAGAATTCGACGATGAATTGGCGGAACTTCTCATTCCTAGGCCGCTGAGTAACTAGCAAGAAGCGTGCAGCATCCATATGAGATCTGTATTCCCCATTGGTTTCCCCTTCACAAATTGTGTTCAGACAGAGCGCGATTGTGGAGGCGATGATAGGGTCCTCGATCAGGAGTTCAGGTTCTTTCACAGTCGTGGATTGTGCGTTTATACTCTCCCTCAAGTCCGTGATGGCACGATCGAAGTGGTAATGTTTGCGCTCCTTGAACCTGGGTTCGGGATCTAGGGCTGACAGATGCGATCCTGACAGGCACATCAACGAGTGCATGAGACCTCTATGCTGCGTCGCCATGGGAAGTAATATCTCCTTGAACGGATTGGAATCATCATTTATCAGCGTCAGTACCCGACTAAAGTCATACACGAAATGGTCAAGAAATTTGCGATCAATGTCCGTTTCGATGCCGTCGATCAAAAAGGGTAGACCGCGAGGAACTGCGGCCAGGGAATTTCTTCGAACAGCTTCAAGTATGTTAGTCATCCGTTCAAATGCGCCCTCCTCATTCTCAAGGAGAATCGTACCATCTTCCATCTTCTGTTTGCCACTCTTCCATATCTCTTTGGGCGGATAACCCTCGCAGACGACCGCATTTTTCTGGCAGTTCAGGCAAGCCGGCTTTGTCTCGTCGCATTTCTTTTTCCTGCGTCGACAGGTGATGCAACCCGTCTTCGACCTGCCCTTGGCAACCTTGGCTTGTCCTCCTGGCACTGGCAGTGGATGTTTGCGCGGTCGACCGCGTTTCCGTGGAACGTTGACGGGAGCTCCCGCGCTGCTCGAAGGCTCCGCTTGATCCACCGATTCCGATGGTTTGATGCCTTCCAGAGCTTCCACGCCATCATCGATCTCTTCCACCTTCGGTACCACATCCCTCATCGATATCTCTGTGTCTCTGGCGGAGATTACTGTGAATCTCAGCGCGGCAGAGGACCGGGGAGATTGGGCGGGCTCCGACCGACGTCGCACTGCAGCTCCAACTTTGTGAGGCCCACTATCCGTAGCTGGACCATATCCTGAATGCGATTCCGACCGCGGACTTCCCAGATCATCTGAATTATAGTCGGTCGTAACGCTTGCGCCATGGCTGTCGTCAGTCGAGGAAGGAGTCTCGGGCATTGCAGCGGGGCCGGCTAGAGTCAGGGAGGAGAATGTGGAGTCGCCGTGGTCGAACTCGATCGGGAGGGGAACAGTGCCATGGCTGTCAATTCGCGGAGGTAGTACGAAGCTCGAACTGTGCTGCATTGACGAGATTGAATCCCCAGCGTCCGGGAGTGCCACGGACACCGTGGGAGAAGTGGTGAGGAGCTGTTTAAAAGAGGGAGACTCTGTTTGCGCTCTGCTCGAGTGTTTTGGGGCGGGGCGAGGCAGACTGAACTCTAATAGTGTGCCCGCTGGAGACCAGTGTCAACACCTCAGGCCACTCTGATGCTCCCCCGTGCGATGGGAGAGTAATGCGACGGAATGATGGACACAGGATGCGGAGGACGTAATGTAGTATGTGGGGAAACCCAGCAGAACGTGGTCGACGAGCGTGATCTAGAAGAAAACGGCGGGTGGAAGATCCCCGTGGGAGTCGCAATGATACCGCGCAGGAATAAGGTGAGCAGTGCTGGTCAAGTTGTCGAATCCAAGAGTAGTCAGCAGTCTCCCAGTTCGGATCAGTAGAAGACCGCCTCCGGTTGCAGGATTGATACTAAGAGCAGGTGTGATGTTGGGCCGACTATTGGGAAATGAAGTTTCCTGTCCGAGGCAAAGGGGAGACGATCCGACGGTAATCTATATTGGTGAGTGGCACCAGGGACAGGACGGACAGGGAGGAGCAGAAGATTGCTATATCTACGTTTTATCGGGACGAGGGCTGCCTGGGCCATTAGGTATTTATTCCAACTAAACTGCCTTTTTCTAGCGGGAGGCATTGGTATGTTCTGCGGCGTCCGTTTAGGTCTGAAATCAGGCGGGTCGTAGTCTTCCACCCCCTCAGCGCTGCGCGAGACCGAAGGCTCCCTCTCAACCACCATACATTTGCTAAAACATCTGCCAGAAATCATAATACTCGCCTTCGCATTGGACCATGCCCCGCTCCTTTTGCCTTCGTTCACGCGATGCTAGTCCGCCTTGATCTCTCTCCGAGCAAGTGGAGGTCCCTAGTCCATGAACCTTCAAACCTAGATTCTACCAGTGATCTTGAGCTGTTCACCCTCTCTCCTACTGCTCTCCGGCTTCCGTTCCCCACTTCGGACTGCATGGGAATCTTAATGGATGAACGGTTTACGCAGCGGTTACACGGCGTTCATGCTTCCATCTCGGTCCATTCCGGTGGGCCTCTCGCAAGGATTGTCCATGCGCTGTCCAAGTTCGTGATGCTGACGACCTGGGGAAGTGGACCAGGGTCTCTGCTGGCACGGACATTCGCTGCTATAGTCGCGGGTTCAGGAAGCTATGACTGATTTACATTGCTCACCCATCGATGATGTGAGCAGCTCGGTCATCCTCCCCCCTCGGATCGCCATCCTGTCAGGAGTGAGATCGGTCGAGGCCATCAATGGCTGGTAGCCGGTTTGTCGTCGCCCTGCCTACGATGGTCCGTCACCATTGGATGCTTTTATGTGACCAGGCACAGTAACGGAGGGCCGATTGTGCGGTTCAGAACGCGCAGACCCTTGTCTCACGACTCCACAAGACTTCTAAGCGTCATTAGTCCATCGAGATCTGCCGCGCGCAACTGAGGAAGGGAAATTAAGTAATAAAGGATCAATGCGTAAACATCATGGCGTGCTCCAGGCCGCCACCATTATGCTCATACCTGGGATATAGTTGCCAGAGTCAACTAGAAGGTTACGAATTGCAAGTACTTGGTTGGATTCTACGCAGGCAGGCGTCACGAAACTCGGAAAATATTTCTATATCTATCAGCTACGTGGAACCTCTTAACCGCTTAGGTGAACGACTGCTTTTCGCACCCGAACTGCGGGGTGCTTTAGTCTCCCTGACACCGGGGCTTCGGATCATCCATATCGGCTCCATGAGAGTAACCAAGTCATGTTGAGCCTCGAGGAAACTTCGTTATTTTACGTGGAGAGTGATCTTCCTGGTGATCCTTCGTCGTCCAACAATCTGGCTGATCTCTCCTCGTCTATTGGGTCTGACGCCTAGAGTAGATAGTCTGATGTCCGCATACCCCGGAGTCAAGTATCGAACGCCGCCACAAGTACCAGTTCTGACAGGGGACTATGAACTCAAAGTAAGTTAGCCGAGTGCTCTAGTCCGCGACATGGCCGTGCGGCGGCATTCCACAACAGCGCCATCTGCTGGTGGTAAACTTATCTGGATAGCTTACCAAGTGTCCTCTGGAGGCCATCTTCGGGGTAAAGCGTCGAGTCCGCATCGAATAGGCTTGGGCAATAACCGAAAAGCTTTGAGCCCAACCGCTAGCGGTCCCTCCCAAGTGCCGACCGATACTAGCCGAACGTCAGTGAAACAGCAGTGCTAATCATTATTATCAGGGACAGGAGCATTGTTATCGGTGCGCATTAGCTAAGGTCTGCGATCCGGCGTCAGTGGCCCCTGCAGTTCCTCCTATTCGCTGTTTTTGGACACCCATAAGCAGCTCTTTGGCCGGAGCATCTTTCTATATTCGAGAATCGGCGTTGGGGCCCAACCGTTCAGCACAACAACCCCCACGCCGCCAACATTGACATTTTTATTCGCAGTCAGCCGCACAAGCTCCAGGGGTTATTTTCAGCATTGGTGTTTCCTGGACTGGTAGCAGGGGCCTCGATGATTGCTAGGAGAATCCAGATAGCCGTGATGGGTAAGGAGTAGCCCCCGGAGCAGGGGGGCCTAGTTGAGAGGCTTGCAAATCGAGTAAGATTCACACCCTCAGCTCCAAATCAGTGTCACCACTTTTTTTTTTCAAGGTATATTGTCACTGAGAACAAAATAACATATTTCGCACAACCCCGATAGCTTCTCGTGAGTAATTCGATTTCTGTCCGACGGATGGATTATGACCGAGGCAGAACATCCCAACCGCCATACTAGATTCAGATACTCCACCGACGAAAGTTATCCGCCCGGAGCGGCAGAGCCGTAGTATCCAGACGGCCCTTCCCGCGTCTCGGACATGGCAATGCCACTACGCCAAGTATGGGACTTACCCTACTAGCAAGATTTGTCTAGATACAGTACTTGCCTAAAATCTACACCTCCCCGGCTGCGGAGTAGCTCGGACACTGAAGTTGATACTGCATTACCGGCCGTGAGGTAAAGGGCATCCTCTAGCTCTGCTCCGTACTCCGAACCGGCTCAAACCTGATTCCAATAATACTAAAGCAGATCGCTATTGGATTTATTTGACGCAAGACGCTGGTGATCATCTCCTCTAATCGATCGCTATCTTTGAACCCTCGTTCTGTGCCGCCTTGCGGCTTTGTTCGTCCCCGGATTACAGGTCAAGCCAAGTTCCAGCAATTGATCGTGGCCTATCAGTTCTACAATAATCCTTGCCGTAAAGAGGGTCATGTGGTTCCAACACGATAATCCAAACACATCTCATTCTAGTAGGATTGTTAATGGCCGACACCGCAAGAGAATTCCTGTAGGTCGACAGACCGCTTCTCCCCCAGATATGGCCCGTGTATGAGATTCCCTTGAATTTAGTTACATTCACATGGGAGGCCGCGTGGAAAAGTGGCCAAGTCTCACTCCATGGCGTGACTTAGACAATAATGCCGGGGCCCGTCATGGACGGTTGTAACGTTTCGACCACGGAGCTAATGAACAATCCGAAATTCCGTTCGTGTTCTATGGTCTCATGGCGGCCCGTTTGCTGAACCACAGCCACACTCATCTTAATCTCGAATGGAACAGCGCCTCGCTTAGAAGCTTTGACTTCGATTCCCATGTCACATTTGCGGCGCACATTAAACTTTTATCGCCTTCCGCTTGTGGAAGTTGTTGCTGTTTTGTCTCTGCCGCCTCCTCCGTATGATCACCTGAACAGCCTCCAAACTTTACTTCGAAGCTGAGGCTGACAATAATCGTGGTTGTCAGCCATTTACTTCATCCTGCAGCCTTATACCTTGCCTTAGATCTTATTTGTTCATTTTATGTTGACGATCTTGCTGGCGCGTTTAGAATCATGCGGCTTTCCCTGCTCCGGACAGGTATCACCATCGCATTCTCGGCTTTTTACCATTATGATGATCGGAATCGAGCCTTTTCGCGATGACTCATTCTTATTTCTAGACAGATCACCTCAGCAATAGGCGTTTGAACTGAGGTTACACCTGAAAAGCTAATGTCGTTATGTTCATGTACCCCGCATTTTGCGACATGCAATATATCCGAATCCTGTGTGCATGTAGTACATTGTAACACCAACTGCCCTTGACAAAAAAGCAATATACAGCATAAGCGCGAAGCCCCGCATCTTCCCCAGAGCCTTATGTGGCGTATCAATGCATATAAACGTCTGAGATATGAGACAGGGGGGAGGTTTGATGGAGAGAAGATGTACTGTACATCTTGTGGTGCTTTTTTTGTATGTTTATTCTTGCTCTGATATTGATATCACGGTAGTTACATAGAGTATACTACATATTGTAACCTACATGTCTTTTAATGCACTACAGTCACTGACAAACCCCCAGCAATGTTCACAGTTCCATTCCCATGACTCTTGAGAGAAACTCGGCGAAGTGGTTGCAGAGACATCCTTCAGCAAGATACAATCATACCCCTTGCTGAATGCATCCAGCAACGTTCCGCCAACACACTGATCAGTATTGACCCCAGCAAATAACAAGGTTATAATGCCTTCCTTCTCCAAAAAGCCTTCGAGATCTGTTCCAGACCCCCACAGAGCGGACATGCGATTCTTATGTATCCAAATATCTGGCGTGGATGACAGTTTGGCACCTTCGGTGTATGCGGTATCCAATGGAGGATAAAGAGCAGCATTCCATGCGTCGCGCATTAGAACGCAACCGGCATCAACTGTTGAGCTGTCAGACAGCTCAACTTGGCCTATGTCTACTCCTAGACCCTTGTTGTATAGATCCAACCTCTTCCTCTTCTTGCTACCGCTTGGATCAGCCTCGTAATCACGAAATGCTCTCGTGACGCCGGGTGGCATAGTTTTGACTTCCTCAGCTGTAAGACCCCAGTTCACCCAGAGGATGCGAATGCCTTTCTCTCGTGCTGCGGGGATGCCTAAGTCCATGAGTGCCTTTGCAGCAGCGAGGCCTGTGCTCTCAGTGGGTCGACCCAATGCCGGTGAGAGAAAGAAGTTCTGCATGTCAATAATGACGAGTGCGGTCTTTTCCGGCGCCAGGCGCAGAGTATTCGTGGTCGTCTTCAGAGTGAATGCATGCGACGACCAGCCACGTGTGAGGTCGATAACACCCGTAGTAGGTTCATAGTACCAATGGTTAGTTGAATTGGCACCGATTTGGATCGGTTCGTCGGCACTCGTATCGATCTCTGCGCCGCTTGCCATTCTTGATCGGATTGTACAGTCTTGGTCTTCTGATCTTTCGTATAGTTCTCATGTATGAAACAGGTCAAGATAAGCAATCGATCGCCACCGTACAGATCATATCTATCTGCTGCAATGAGAAGGAATCATCCAAGGCTTATACCGATAACTCTAGTCAACGATTTCAGCGATCCCTGTTGCGATGGTGTTGACTATCCAGCCTATCTCCCAACAGAAACCGAAATTTATTCGGAAAGCTTCGAGTGTAGGCAACATGCATTGCCCTTATTTTTCTTATCTACTTCGTTCTCTGATACCTCGGTTGTCCTATACAGTAGGCGATCGTTATCAGCCTTATCGATTCTCCTACCTTATCGGAATACCCCGCATTCCCTATCCCATGTTTGGCCCAGCAGCACAGGTTGACCGTGGACTTGGGTTTGGATCTTGGGTGCTATTTTGCAATATTATGCAAAATACTTCATTGTCTAAAAGTAATTTGCCTCGTGTTTCTGTCTACATAGTCATTATCGGTCCATTTCCTAAGAGACCGTCCGCATTTAAATGTTTTCTTCTCATGAATAGAAGCTATTTCCTTGCAAGACTCATCAGAAATGAATTTTAATACTTGGTTTCCTGTATCTGCCGGAGAATTTTTCAAAGAGGAAGGGTGATTCCTCTTATTTCCAATTCTTCATTGCCTTCAGTCAAAATCATAGATATATGATAACGACTGCATGTCCATTATTCTTCCACAAGGATATGTTTTCTTGCAAATACCTCCATTCATTATGATTATATCCACTCAGCCAGGGACAGCGATACCTAAAGTTAAGCAAACTTAAGTTAAATATTAGTTTTCGTTCCAAATGCTTACGGGACGAAGATCTCGATGTATTCACTGCATACGCACCTTTACTTTCGAACATGTCCTTCTTTTATGCCTGTACCAGTACAAATCAAATCGAGAAATGTGCTTATTCTTCAGGGGAGGGTACGATATAAAATTTCCTCTGCGCTTCTTCTCAATGCCACACAACAGAGAGGATTCAGATCAATAAACTGAAGTGACGGTATAATTTTAATGAAAGAAGAAACAGGGATCTTTCTGCAACTATCTTCATTCAGCAGTGATGCTATTAAGTGTCTTCAAGTGAAATCAATGCCGCTGTGCCTGGCTGGCGGACACCGCCTTGATGAGAGGGCGGGCTCTTGACGCATATGATCTCTTCCTAGAGGAGTATGCCACCTGATTCAATGTGCATCAGTATTAACATCATCTGCTCGTCTTGTTTATTGTCGGAAGAATCCGTTCCGGTCCTTGTAGTCTTGTAAACGCGTTCTTCTTATCCATTCACCGTCTCCTCCCACGTCCTCTCTTTCTCTTCATCACCTTGTCACACCTTCGTTCATCTCTCTACCACGCTCGTTTATCGTTTTTACCGGCTCGTTCATCAGAATTAAGGTTCAGTCAGTAGTTTCAAGCTTCCAAAGATCCTATTGAAAAGATCAAGACCAAAATGCATATCCATCTCATGATAGGACTCCTCCTGGCCTTGCTTGCCACTGTTAGTTCAGGAGGGAGAGTTCCTAAGTGGTAGGTCAACGCGTTATTTTCATCTCTTCATCTTCAAGAACTTGTTTTTGGATATCTTATTCTATTGTCTTTGCTCTGGGACAAGAAAGGATGCTTTGTTCTTCATTCAGGGGTTCTTAGTGACCAAGTCTTCTGGGGATACAGCTCTACTTCTTAGCAGAAAAGTGGATCTTGCTTTCTTGATATCATTGAGAAAATCATTCAAGATATAGATATTTTCTCTTGCTGGTATAATCACTGATCCTAAGTTCTGCAGGCCTTCGGCTTATAACTGGAACACTACTAATAGCACTGCTCTCCTGAGGGACACATCTACTCCAGTCGACTATGTGTCCCTTACTGACCTGGTCATTCTCACCCATCCTACTACTATCATGGAAGCGGTTACTCTTACTAGTCCTGTCCCTGTCACTGTCACGGTCGTAACCACAGTTATAAACACTGTTACCTTGCCTGCCAATACAGTGTACGTGACTCAGACTGTACTTGACCCTACTTTGGGCTGTGTTGCTCCTTTGACAACAGCATCAAGCAATTCTCCAGGGGCTCCTCATTCGGGTTGGCAGAGCATGCCCTCAACTTCTTCCGATGAGGATTACACCGTGATGAGCTTCTATACCTCCACTAAGACTATTCGAATCATTTCTGTTACCAAGCCATCTACAACCTCGGAAGTGACGGTTGTTGTTCCTTGCAATGGACCATCAGAAGCTTCCTCAAGTAATATAGGTGCTACTTCAACAGAGACTCTGACCGTTTGGCCTATTCCAGAAGATTCAACGTCAACCACCAAAAAGAAAACGACTACTATCACTTCTACCATCACTAATGTCGTTACTGATACTCTTGTTTCTATATCTCCGTCCAGTACAAGCTCTGCAAAGACAGCAGTGATCCTCCGATCTACCGGACTCAGTAGCAGCTGTCAGAATACGACTTACACCTCTATTGCAAGCACTCACTCAGTGTCTATTTTCAATCCTATCTTTGCCACTCAATCACTTTCTGTTCATACATGGGCTGATAATCGGACCATGCTCGTGAGACACATGCTGAAACGGGAAGCTGGTACACATATCACTGCGATAATCAACGGAGTTCCTGTCTCACGGAAAACTCGATACCATATTCCAACACTCACTCAAAGCACTATCACTGGGAAGAACCCCGGAGGGCCTATCATCTCAGGTCTAGGAATCATTCCGTCTCGGGCATCCGATATGGGACCCGTTTCAGCGACAAGCTCGGCTCTAGCTTTAATGCGCTACTAGCATGGCTCTCAACGCAACAGTAGCGAATGGCTCGGTTCCCTGAGTGCTCAATGACATCCAACTCAGCAAGTGTAATCACGCCTGTGCTGCTGAAAGTTCGGGTGCACTCTATCTAGCGACGAACTGTATTGTTAGCCTGGTATCGACGAATGTGAGATGCATAGATTGCATCTAGAACAGAGAAAAAAGAAAAATCTAAAAATATCCAGGGAGGTGAAGATATGAATATCGATCTGTTTAAAAAAAAAAACTGATGAATTCCTTTATGCCTATCAAATGCTGTACACCAATATGGCACATGAAAACTGATTGGGCCTGTATTGTATTCATCGAATGAGAAAAAAAAACGCTTCTGTGTGGATGCAGAGATCTCCTTTTTCTTTAGCTTTTTAGACACCTGTTCTGCAGTATAGAAGTGAACAGTAATGAAGCCCCCCATCTAATGTGGACACCTCGTAAGTTTATCATAACGAATAGGACCGACGGAGTACCTTGGGAGCCGATGTAAATCCTTTATAATAGCACCCGCCGCACATCACTGTCTCAGAGCCTGGCAGCATCATATGTGATACAAAAGAGATGGACAACTGCAGCCTCCATGAGTATTTATCTGTCCGCCGAGAGCATTGCTCCGGACGATGGTTATCCCGCCAAGATTCCCTAGGCTGCCAAAGAACATTGCTTCATCGACCATCATTCTCTTGAAGATGTTCCAGGCAGCCATTATGAAAATGCCTAGATTGAGAGAAATCACTTGAAGGTAGCCCATTCAGCACATTGCTTTTCCGTATTCAGCTGGTTGCTATGACTGGTGCTCCCTGGTTCGTAACTATGCTACACCATTGAAACCCCGGTCTTTCCATACTCATTCAACTTCACACACTAACACTTCTTGTTCATCAGCACATAATGCCATTCATATCCTCAAGGGAAACATACTCGTTCCAAGAGCGTAACAACGATACGGATGTTATTATCAATGATATTCACTTCAATCAGACAGTTCTTGACCACTACAACTATTCATTATTTTCGAATGGAACGCTCTCGAATGGATCTAGTTGCGTCCTCATATTCAATTCCTTTCGACCATACATGCTTATGAATGGAACTTTTATCAATGCCACATCTTGCTACTCTCCAATCGAGCCTTTAGGCCACCATGGAAAAGCGGGCATCAGCTTCGCAGTCATGTTCGCTATATCCGTGATCTTTTTGCTAGTCAATCTACAAAAACACGGGAAGAGGTATCTACCTTTGACAAAGAGGTGGAGAATTGTTGGGCGAAGATGGAAGTGGTACTGGTTGCTCCTCGTCGGGGCTTGTGGAATTATTAGCTGCTTCATGAGCATTGATGTCGATCGCGATTATCTTCCGGGCTCTGCGTTGGTTTTGCAGAGCTTCTTTTACTGCATCATGACACCAGCATTGATGGCAGCTGTATGGGAAGCTGTGCGGCACTGGTAACGATTTGCTTTAATTTAGAGGAAAATTATTTCAGATGACACTGACGACTCTTATAGGGGCTCATGGCAAGAGCGTCAGATCTGCGATAGAGACCCCGTCGCCTTCTCAGAGGAGAACACCAGGGAGAGCCAAGAGTTCTGGATGCCTATCGTCTTTTATTTGTTTGCCTGGCTTGACTTCTTTTTAGCTATACCGCGGAAATGGACTCCTATTCAACATCAGCGAGACTCTGAGCAACAGGATATCCACGCCAGACTGGTAGCAACAGACGCACGTTTCAAAGCTGCAAGTTTCATGGCTCTTGCTGGAATTATTGTTATCTGCTATAACCTCGCCCATAGCATTTACCGCTACAGACGGTGCACGGTAAACAGGATGGGTCAGGAGGCCTTCTATGTTAAGGAAGTCCCCGTCGAGTTCGTGGTCACCATATTTCTTCTCGCCATAAATGTCAGCTATACTATGGCTTCAGCCTTTGAGTGGTCAATCTCACCATTCAAATATAACGCCAATGACGGATGGATCTATGGTTTGGGCTACAGTCCGGTTTTGCTTATCATTATCGTGTTCAATATCTTCGGTTTCTACAGGAAGAATGAAGACAAGGTCCTAATGGCTCAACGTACTGAACGAGGAAGCTCTCTTGATGCTGAAATGGAACTGAAGCCCAGGAAGCCGAAATGGTGGAGAAGAATGCAACCGGATTATAAACCAACCGTTTCAGATGTGAACGATCAGCTGAGAAACTTGGCGGAAGAAGCTGGCGGACAGAAGGCAAAGGAAGAGAATTATACCAGTCCTTGCACTCGATCTGATATGAAGAGTACCTCGTTAAGCAACCCCAAAACATCTGAAAGCAATCTCCAGAATGTGAGGAGCATGTTGGATGTTTGAGGTCCTGGATGGGAAGAAAATTATGAGCAACTGGCCTCAAAAAGCGATAGTGAAAGTTTTGTCTTTAATATTTGACTTCATGGTATGTTTTTCACGGCCTTAGCTGCATATATTTGAAAACATACAAAAAGCACTTCTTGAAGCCTATTCGTGTTTTACATAACCATCATAAGCATTGAATATTCTCATCAACGAGCACTATATCCACGTCAAAGAAACACTATATAGCGTACCGAATCTCTATGAACAATGAGTAATAATATGCTCTTGATGTCCCTTCAAATGTACTACCTCTTTAGGTAAATGCATATACATATTCTCGAAAGAAAAAGGGCTACACATTTTTCTCACGTAATCTACTATGCTTCGGCATATTGCGGATACACCCTCTAACCTATACTCCGCCTCATACTAAATAAAGCATGTGAATACTTTATCTAGTCTCCGGCTCTCTTTTTTTGACGCGTGATCGATCATCTGACACGAGTACAGAGACAGGCGAACCTCTATAATACGGAAGCTCCCTACTTAGGCTGCGTGTAAGGAATCATGAGACTCAACTGCGGAGTTTTAACAATTATAGACTGCATTCCACTTTCGCCACCGGCACAATTATCATAAACCTAGTTAGTATCTCACTCATTGCGTACGCAAGGCGTGCATATACTAATGATCGGATATCCTGTCTTGTGCCTCATAAGGAATTACTCCGAACAAGGCTATGTTAGCATTTGAATCTAAAATCTTACACCGACAAGGAGCCTCCATCTTATTATCGACTAGGTTCTGGATCCCCCCGACGCTCTATCACTAGTAAGTAAGCAGGCTGTGGGGAACTTAACTCCAATTTACGATTTTTCTCACCTGTCGCCATATATGGAACGATGTGCGTTCGTATGATCTTGCTTGCGACGTGATTATGGAGGGTGATAACGCAAACTCCGAGGCAGCGAAAGACGAAGGAGGGTCGGATACCTAGTGATAGAGCCCCGATTAATAGCAAATAGGCTGAAATATTAAAAACAGCTCGGATAATTTATCCGAATAAAATTCCTGGAAAGGGTTAGGGGTAGTCAGATAGAAAAGATGACACTCGGAATTCGGATTTCTCTGGCTTCGCCTTCCGTTTACACCGTCTGAGCCGTCGGAAATCTTGTCTCACATGGAGCCAGTCTCTAGTTTTGATAAACCCCCTGCTTAAAAGTGAGCATATGTATCATTGCTATCGGTAATGCTCTCAGCATATTATAAGTCATTCTCACGTGTAAGATTTAAGGGGGGGCGCCTTATGCAGCTCAGTATAAGGTGGACCATGTAGGAAGCAAACTAGGCCAAGCGTCAAGTGATCCCTCCGACCCCTGTTGAAAAGGTTAAATAAAGAAAAATAAGCACCTTTAAGCTACACGAGTCATGGAAGGATCCCCACCGCTGCGAAAGCTCTCAAAATTGAGTGGGAGGCCTTGCAGATCAGTCTGATAGACTCGAACCCACCGAACCGTGCTTTCGGCCCCCATACAGCTTTATTTAATTATTCTAATGTAAATGAAAAAAGAAAAAAAAAAGCCCCTGTGCAGATGGTCTAGCGCACTGACAGTAACGCATGCTTAAATGCATCAGGGAATGAAACCTAGAGCGGAGAAGAAGCTTAACCGAGAACCTCAATGCGAATTCGGATTTCACCGTTGCACATCTCCCTGACAGATTTCGAGCTGACGATTGTAGAACATAGTCTAAACTCTGTACCCCAGCAAAAGTCCCGATAGTTCTGATTTTGTCACATTTCGGACCTTGTCTCTTCCAGGGAAGGGAACATTCGGCGGTACAGCAGTTAGGGGCGCTTTAGTTTGCAGATCGTCACATAACCCATTTATGGTATTGATTGCCCTTCCAGATGCGCGAATTTGCTTTGGCCCCCGATATCTTTGAAATAGACAATGTCTGGTTACATACATGATACTAATGCGCTATTAATTGTCATACAAGGAATCTAGTAAGAAGACATAGCAAAATAAGCGAGGCGCGTGACTCGTTTCATATTTGTTGTTCGCCTTCAAGCATGTCTTCTATTTCCCTCTCTCTCACTAAATATATATCCTAAAACAGTATGATGCAGATCCATGGGGCCAATAGACCTTTTTTCTTGCAGCCTGGTCAGCCCTCTCTCATAGATCTATCATTTCTCATACAGTACTGATACCCTAGTTGAGAGTTCTGCTAAAGGTTAAAGGAGGCTCGATCTACAACAAAGGCAAACAGGCAGCTGCATTACAGAGAAAATCTCTAAGTGTCCTGCTGTGACACTACCTACTGTCCAGGGTCAGGGCGAATCGCCCAACATAGATCACTGCATATGTATTCTTAAAACAACATCTAATGTACTACCTTAAATAACTGCCCTATGGGGGCATTGTCTAACGTGAGACAATCTGTGCCGCTGTACTGCTCTGTGCAGGGTTTAAGCATATTAATTTCGAGCGGTTAGTCGACGGAAACTCATCTGCGAGATACTATAGATATGACTAAAATGGCTTAGAACACTGAATAGCGGATGTTTCCGGAGAGGTATGAGGAGACGTATTAGAAATAGCATTGAATATAGCATTCAGATTCTTTTGGAATGTACATGCACCAAGCCACCTATGGATGCGAAAAGCCCCCGCCATTATGCCCACTGGTGGCCTAGCCGCGACTCGATAGAGGGGGAAAAAGAAACCAGGTCCATGATCGAGAAATACAGTAGGTTCAAACTTCACCAAAGAATCACATGTTGCATACGCTTGGGCCCTGAGCAAAATAGCATGTTCGATGCATCAGGTGAAAGGTAGATTCCTGCAAGAAAATAAAAATAAACATGGAATGCAATCATTTAACTGTTCTCAAAAACAGCCCCCATCGCCCATCTATAGAACCATTAGACCCGTTTCGCAATGCTCATCCCATGCTCGAAGCAATGCCCGTGTAACGCCATGCCATATAAACTTCGCAATAATCAACAGCAAAAATAAATAAATCAATCAAGCAGCTAGAGATCCCCTAATAATGTGTCCCAGTAAATATGAGAAGACAGCCGCTCTGTGACAATGCCAATTGCAATGAGAAAAGTAGAAGCCTCTCAAAATACCGACTGGTATCCGGCATATAAGACTGGTAGGTAAAAGAACAGGGTTAAAACTTTGTCCAAAGAAGAGAAATATTTTTGGTGACCTTGGTGCTTTAAGCAGTGAAAACACGGTCAAGTTGTCGCAGGGCTCTCATATCCTCCCCACCAAAGCCGATCTTTTCACTGGGAATATCTTTGGGTCCATCAGGAGTAGTTCGCGGGCTTCGGCTGCCTGGAGGGGGTAAGCCCCCTTTGAACGCATCGAGATGTCCTGAAGGCGGGGGTGCTGAAGAGATAGGCACTGAATGAGCTGGAGTGCCATTCATGAGGGCTCCAATACTGGGTACTGTGGTAGCTGAGCTTCCAGGCTCAAGAGGCTTGACTGCACCATTGGGAGGAGTATAATGAGCTTGATTTTGTGGAATCTGTTTGAGTGCCGCAGGGCTAGGGATTCTTCTGGCCGGTTCCCCATTTGGTGGACCTGGCGGGGCCTGTGTCCGTGGAGACATCAATCGGGGATCGACCGATGCTGAGGCATAGCTAGGAGAGTTCCTCTGCTGCGCGTCCACTGTCCCGTTTGAGACTCGAGGCGAACGTCCTGCAAGACCGGAAAGAGCAGCGCTGGGAGCGGCATTGGACGGAGCGGATGGAGGTAGCGTGGTTTCCGGATGAGGTCTTTCATACGGAGTAGGTAAGCCAGCTTGTGCTGGAGGTGGTGGGAGTGCCGGATGTTGAGGATATGAGATTTGGCCAGCAGCTCCCGACAATGGAGGAAGATAACTGGCACCATATGGGACCGTCACCGTTGGCGGTGTTCCCATAGGAGTAGGCGGCCACGCATACGGGGGGGTATACGACTGAGGATGAGTGGCACCTGAGCGAGGATATCCAGCCATAGGGTGGGGAGATAGTGTGAAGGCAGCACCCGCCATTGGGCCTCGAGTCACGACTGGGAGATTCTGCTGATCATTGACTGTGGATTCTGGGTATAGTCCTTTCTGTGGACGAATATGCCGTAGTGCAGGATCGGTTGACGGTTGGTTGAGATTCGGTGCTGTTGGGTGTGATCGAGCATAGTAACTGATCAGATGTAGATGCTGTCCAGTTGACGTGGTGATACTGAAGGACTGCTTCATGAGACCATCTGGCTTATATCGATAACCATCAGGGCCCTCCTCGCCGTTCTCGCCATGGTCCTCATCGCTGCCTCGAGTGCTATCCGGCGTCTTACCAGCTCTTGCCACGGAGTTAGAGACACTCCCACCTCCACGTTTCCCCTCCATCTCCCGGTATGTCAAAAAGCTTCCCGATACCCTGCTCGCACTCCATGACTTGCCGTCCGTCCATCGCCTCATGCCAGCCTCTCTTTCATCCCACACAAAGACGGATCCCGATTTTATCGACTGTCGCTCTTTTTCTGAGAGGCGTCTCTGTACTCTAGGGAGGAGCCCAATCCGGCAGGCTTCGAAGAGGATGATCGCGTCCGCAGGAGTGCGGACATGTCCGTGATAGGTCTCCATCCGAGCCGAGAATGCAAGAGTAAATAGAGTCAAACGCTCGTCTCAGACGAGGGAGGCTGCTTATATGATTTCAGGAACCGCCGATCAAAACTTTCCGTAATGTTCGATTTAGAACTGCTCTCAGATGGGCGTCATACGCCTAGGCTAGATCAATGCCAGTCAAGCTTACTGCAACTTGTTGCCGTCAGCACACTTTTTCAGGCGGATGCGGGTAAGCGAAGGAATGGTATGCAGCGTAAGCAGAATGATTGCGCCAGTGACCGGTAAGGAAAGTAAGAAGGTCTTCAGGGAGTGGAAGGGCTAGACAGTTGTGCTCGAGATGTCTGCCTTGACTCAGAAATAAGTCACCACAGGGGGGAGGGGAGGAAGGGGTGGTTTGGAGAAAGATACGGATGAGAAAGAAAGGAAGGGGGGAAAGGTTATAGTTTATGGAAGGGACACGGTATCAGATCGTAGACCAATATACCATGTGGGTAAAACGGGGGACGAGATCGGAACTCTACGTCACTCAACAAACAAAATCTCTTCTGAAACCGCACAGTACAAGAAGTAATGAAAGTCAAAAAAAGGCACTGCTTGCTTGTGGGGCGGGACATCCAGCTGGACGCCTGTAAACCGGCGGCGTCGAACCGCCCCAGAAGGGATCGAAACGGCGGGCACGAACTGGCAGGGCGGCAAGGGCAGGGGAGCAGGAATTAGAATAGAGATACAGTGGGGAACGGACTCAACTCTGACCTCCACAAGGATCTGAACAAGCTGCCTCAAGCCTCCTGGATAAAAGTGTCTTGGTCTGGTATGGGGGGTTCACGCAGGTTGCAGTGACAATCCACCGGCGCTTAAACGGGAGCTTCTTTGTGGAAGTACCGTATAGGAGGTGCGGATCGGAGAAATCAAATATCAAATCGTCGCGTCAGCTGTGACCAGGATTGCCGACGGTGGTGGTGGACGGCCTCTTTTAAAAGAATCCACAAGAAGAAAGTTAAGCAGCAGTGGGGGGAAAAGTAATAGACCGTGAGGGTAAGGTCCGCGATGGAGAAGACGATCCCTTCTCTCGCGTCTTCGATTTATTATTCTCTCAGTTATCCGGTGGAAACGGTGGGTTCAAACTATCCGTCCAGGCATGGAATCTTAATTCGATGATGTCTCCACGTCCGAACCCGGGAAGGGTAGCAGATCCCTTTTTCGGGGCAGGGATATGTGCGATGCAACAGTCGATCAGGACGAGGATAAGCTCCGTTATGCTTCGTGGGAGAAAAGCCTAAAAGGAACAGAAGGGGAACCAGATCTGGAGATGGAAGATGACGGAGGAAGGAGAAAGAAAGAAGGGAAAAGAAGAACGCTGATGATGGCAGACGCGAGGAAAGAATGCGGCGCCCAGCGTGGCTTTTTCGCTTGGCTGCTTTTTCTGCTGCCTTTCTGTCCCCAACTCTTTCGGATCTCAATCGATCACTCATCTTGCTCTCTCTCCACAACGTACTCCACCGTCAGCTCGTGTATCATCTCTTCTTTTCGCCCGGGCCCTTTCTTTCGTATCTACAGGGCAAGTCTAAATTAATTACTCTCTATCTCCATACGAGTCATGGCTGTTCTTCTCCTCATGCAGCGCCCGTTCACGGCATCTTCAAGCGAACACACCACCCCATAGGCAGCGGCGAAGGGATGGTGGCGCTCTGATCCCTTGGGGTCTTGGTTAGCGCTGGACTTCTGAAGCTTAAGCTTAATCCAACACGAGGAGACGGGTCCGGAGGCCGGCGCTGAACGTACAGGCCCCCCACGGTTACGAATAATTAGAGTCGGTAGGGGTCAAAAGTTAAACTGGGCCAAGGATCGCGAGCGGCGCCGTCGGAAATCCAGTCTGCCGTGGGCCGTGGCATGCGCGCCCAGAGTCCAGGAGAGTGCTGTGGATGGCTGACGACGATGTTTCTGGTGCTATTGGACCTTATTGGGTCCGAGTTCCGAAATCATGACAAGCGACAGAGAGGCTGGGGGCTGCCAACATGCGATTTCTGGTGCTTCTGTCGTGACAGACAAAGCCACTGTGGCCAGTCGATAAGCCTTGGCGAGAATCCGCCTATAACGGGGCCAAACATTTTGTGATTGCTGATCCCATCACAGAGTCTCCCAATGGCGATCTCCAAAGACGGGAATCAACGTGCTCGGGGATCTTGGCTCTTGGGCCCACGCTGGAAGATGACGGGCGTTTCCACACGGTTATCCGGTTATTTGTCGGTTTACATGTGAGACAGCAGTTTCCTGAATAGGCTTTGCGACCATCATGGAGCTTATCTGGAGTTGCCGCCTCCTGGAGACTAGTTCCGCTGAGTTATGCCTCGTGTACTTGCATAAGCGAGCAGCACTTATAGTACAGCAGCTGGGGGGCTGCACCCCAACTCTCCGGGTGCCAACTAGGCTCAACGGAGGTATTATAGGCTTATAACTCCCTGGACAGCAAACATTCCCGCCACTGATTGAACCCCCCTTTCACATTGGATCTAGCTTTCTTGCTAAGGCACGCGAGCGACCAAAATGTCATATGGTCCAGCTATTACAAACAATACCATAATCAAGAACCGCTTAGACTTATGGATGTCTCATGGTTACCCAAGATTCGGAACTTCTGTGGTGAGGGAAGACCTCCATGTCTCAGAACCTCCCAACAAGAGGATCATGTTCTCAATATATTTCAGATGGGAGCCGCCTTGAACCCGATCAACCTTGTTGTCCCTCAGTAATCGCCAATGACAGTCAGGTTAATGAAGTAGAGGCACGATACCTCGAGAACGCATGAGCAATGGATGCAGCCACACGGTCAGCGGCATATGTTAAACCGGCCGGCAGTTGAGCCTTTTCTATCATGCCAGAATCAGCCTGATTGACATGAACTAGTACTATAATATACCCGAATATAGTTCTGTGTTTCGATCCGTTTTTCTGAGAATTCAGACCGGTCTCGGTTTCTAATCTTGGTAATCTGAGACATGTTCGGGCGGACAGATGCGTTGGCTAAATATATGTTGCTGCAAGGACATACCATATCGCAGTGGAAGTCCAACAATGACCGTTTATCTTTCCTGATAGTATACTCGGAACAGAGACACGAATTCAAGGATCTAGGAACTTTCTAAGATCCACTCACTGTCGTGAATGTAACACGAATAATATCAGAAACTTCAGAGCGTCTCAGGATGATCGTCGCAAAATGTGATCAGGCTAATACAACTATAATACGTGGAATGATGCGCACACATGGTATACTATTATATTACTCTTCCGTTATACGAACGCACAGGGTTTCGTGACAAGTTCGTTTCAGGTTTCAGCCCGCGCTAAAATTGATTCTATGACAGATCGCACAGATTGGGAACGTTGACAGGGGGAAGAGCAAAAAGAGTTTTTTTTTTTTTTTTTTTTTTTTTGCGATTACTATTATTTTTCTGGCAGTATGGTGTACGGAAGACGCGGAATACATGTAGATCAGCTTTCTTTCTCGGTGACGGTTTTCTCCACATTCTTCGCTGAGGAAAGGACCGAGCATTTACAACGCCCAGTCAACAGTCTTACAGGTGGAATTAAAAATCGACGGCGAGAGACTACTGATCCACCCACACAGTGCATCTGCATTATTTTCCCTTCAAGCAGATCCTCTTTCTAGAAAGGATAATAATTGGCGCTTTTTGACTTGGATTCCGGTTGCGAACGAGATCGGACCACCTCGGCCGTTATTACAACGAACATTGCTTCTAGGAGTTTGGGATTTAGATACAAAGAAGGCCTTTGCGCTTCATGGTCCACAACAGAGAAACTTCTATTCGAGTATATCTCCCTAATCTCCGCTCCCTTCCTAGCATCATCCGTAACTCCGTGACTGGCCACTAACTGAAAACCAGAGTCTTGATTGGTCTCTGGCGGAAAAGCCGATCCGAGGAACAATGTCGCGTAACTTTGGCATGACCGCATGGCAAATGCCACTTATTTGAGACTATCGAAAACTGAAAATCTATTCCTGGATCGTCATCACTTGACGCGGGCAATCCGCGGATCTATGCACAACCCCGTACTTTCTCAGCCTCGGTTCTGTGCCTCCTGGATCTTAACGAGAGATATTCTCGTCATCATGCAGCGTACATTGCAAAGCTGGAAAAGTATAACTCCATTCCATCGACCGCTGTCAGTTGTGACTCTGCTCAGACATGGGGGTCACGCTATCACCTGCACCGCCGAATAGTCAGAGAATAGGGTTTGTTGTAATCAAGTCTCAGATCTTATTGCCCACAATCAGCAGATTTTGCAACCCCACTTCGTTTCACCGGTTTAACCTTGGGCAGACCTTAGACCCAATAGCTCGGACTCCTGAGGGGCAGTGTTATTGTACAACACCAGTAATAGAAGATTCTCTTAGTAGTCTGTTTACTAAGTCGTGCTGTCTTCGGCCGATGAACCATATTAGATAGCACAAGCGCTGCGCCGTGTGCTACGATGTGACAAACAGTATCCGATGGCACCATGATTAAGGTATCAGAGATCGGAACTGCCGTGGAACGTTACACAAGCTTATCTCCTCTAGGAAAATAATCGCCTAATAGAAGACAATGCGGCCGAATCATTATTGTTTCCGACCCTAACAGTGTGAGAGGCAAATACTCCAATAAGAGTCGGGGACATTGTCATGATCGTGTTCAATCAAATACGCTACGAACGTACCAACTATCCCTTGCGCTTCTACCTCCACTGGGCGCCTGAATCATGGCGTCACAGTTGAGGATGCTTGGGTATGCTTATCTTGCGTCACAATTCCTTGCTTTCTGCATATCACCCTGCTTCTCTCTGCTGTGGCATATCAGGCGACCATAAGGAGCAGTCATACAAACTAATCGCAGCCTGCCATCTTTGAAAGCCTCTCTGCATGTTTGCGAGTCAGCATGTTGGTGCCGTAGGTGCCCGGGCGCTACGGGCAAGTGCACCTCTTATCAAGCCACGACTTTTAAGATGATGAAAGTATTAATCTGCGGCGGCCGTGGTCACTATTAATATTATGGTATCACTGCGACCATTTCATCCATCACTGCATGTAGTCGCTTGGTTTTTATTTGTTGTTTCTTAACGATTTTTGCAGAATGATGTGTCACCCGTGTTGGATTAATAGCCTATCTCATGTCCATGAAATAACGTTGGAGCCTAATGTCAGACCTTTGAAGCCTTGTGGACGAATGAGTTGATAGGACCCATGGCAGAGAAAGGGCCACTGTGTGGCGGCGTCGAGGGCGTCAAGAGGACGCGTACTGATTACGATTTTGGAAAACTTGCTGATTCGAGAAGCTCTGAACGATGAGTTCTTCGCTTACGGTATGCGTTTTTGTCTTCTGCAATTGCCGACACCATGCCAGAAGGGATAAATAATGTAGCGGCCTCGACATGGATTTGAAGGTGGCCCGAGAGAGAATGGGCCACGCATAACAAAGTGCGATCGAGCGTAAGTCAAGGCTTAACTGCGGTAAGGTTGTTAAGCATGATCAAGCCACCTCGGTCCCAAGGGCAAATTAAAGGGGGCAAAGCCAGTGGGGCGACGAAAAAAGAAGCGGATGAAAAAGAAGCGAGACTTGTGAGAATGCTAAGCGGAATCTTACGTTTTCTGGGAAAAATGGACGGATCGAACTGGAACAAGGTTAACTCGGGGCCCACGCACCACGTTTTTCTCCCCCTTCGTTTGCCTTTCTTACCTTTCCGTGTGCACCAACGTCCAAGATGATTTCGGATATACAGACGGCTCGTATTGTTGATCATCACTGACATAACCGGTGTAACACGAGAACAGGGGGTCGAGAACCGTTCATCTCCGCGAACCCACCACATTATTGTTATCTTGCGGACGATCTCCGCCACTGACACTCGCTGGAACTGCCTCTTTGGTTATATGAGTTCTTAAATGCTGCTTCTGCGGAGTTTTGGCTGACAAGCGTTTCCTTCTTTGGGGGAGGCTACTGACTCAGTGAGTCTCTGCATTGCGATCATTGGTTTTGTCAATCAAGCATAGTTGGGCCCGGTCTATCTTAGCTCATATGGGCGACGTCGCTTACCTGTTGAGCGGGCGAAAGCTTATTGTTCTTTGTACAGATACTATAACTAGTCTTGCCGAGAGCCGGCCTGCTTACATTGCGTCTTAGAGTCTTACCAGTCACAGTCCAAGACTTGCAACGCGGGGCGCCAAGATGGGGGCTGGGTTTGACCATACCGGCAAGCGGATCTAGTCGCAGGGATTGCTACGAGTACGAGTTCGCATTTAGAATCGCGGACAATTGCCGAGGTGAGTCCGGACTCCGAAGCATCTCCATACTATCATAATGAGGGAAGAAACCGAGACTGGCAAAAAGGTAACCGGAAAAAAAAATCATGGATTGTCCGGAGAGACAGAAAAAATTATCATAGTAGCCATTCCATTTTCAAGTTGAGCAATAATTTTTGGCCTCATTCCTCTACTGCACGTTAATATAGGGTCGATGTGCGATTCTCCATAAATATCACATCAGCATACCAGTCGGAGGCGGAGCATAACTAACCGCCGAGCATACTCCATTAGAGTAGTACACCGTTTTAGCAGTCCTCCAGTATCATGTGAGAACTTTGTTATCTGCTCAATACTAGTTCGTAGTGCTGACACTTTCCAGATGTCTGTTTATTCATTTCTACGAGGACCCGCCTGAATTGGTCAGAATTCAGCTCATAGAGAAGCGAAGCGAAAGGGCTGAACCGTCTATTTAGAAATGATACCTTATGCACTTGATCACGCTATGGGAAGCCTGGAATGTATCCGGTGGGCACTGGTGGCTACACGTATGGTTTAACTTCTGATATGCCAGATGTCACTGAGCTTAGCTCATATTCAAATCCTCCTCATTTTTAGAAATGGCAGATCCAAACTCCCCCCTATTCTACTACGTATACATTATTTGAATCCAATGATGCCACTTGTCAGGGACCGCTAAACGGTTTGATCTATTCGTCAGGGGACAGGCAAACTCGCGTGGCTTGTGGCTATTCGTACCTAGATTGATCTCTGTGGAGGAGCACGAGGTGACGGTGGCTCCGCAGACTGCGCGTAACCTTTACCAACCTAAAGTTCCGTATGGATCTCAGAGAAGGCCATGTGGGCGTCAGCCAGGAAAATTATGCTGGATAGACATTCGAGAATATTAACTATCTATATTTGTTTCAGCCTTTTCAAGCCACGGCTGACCCGAATACGGTTGGAAGTAGAGGTACTATCCCTTCAGACTTGGTACCGAGGTGATATTCATAGCTATACTTCCGGGAGTGCCTGAGAAAAAAGGTTTAATTCAATAGAAGATGTTGGCGAGGCGCAATTTCCTTGAAATTATTTGATCCCTTTCATTCCGATCTTGCAAAGAACAGGTATTTAAAACGCTTGGCATTGGTCAGTCCTCCCCGTTCAAATGGACCTCGGTATCTCCAACGATATCACTAATCTCCGCTCTCTTCTCATATAAGAGACTAGATGGCTTCTAGGCGCTTCGAAAGAAGTAATATAATTCATAAATTAATGAAGGGGTCCTTCTATCTCCAGTCTAGAGTTACGGATAAGGCCAACAGAAGGGGAAATGAGCCGCCGTTTTACAATGCCAGATGTGGCGCGGCCCCAAAAAAAAGTTCTAGATCCTCCAACTTTTTGAGTTTCCGCGAGGAGCCGAGCAATGCATCGCGAGACAACAATGTTTCTAGCACGTACCACTGCTAAAATGACTTTCGAGCGGTGACTTGACAGTCGTTAGTTAGTAGTCCTAACTTACACTTTATTCACGGCCCTTGCTTTTCCCTTGCCCCTGGATCGATCCTGACGGA